>ML681972.1:51759218-51788319 GCA_007922195.1 Podocnemis expansa | reverse complement strand
TGGGGGGGGGGGGAGGCACAAGCTGGATACTATGCTCTGATTCCTCAAGAACACAGAGCTAACATGTAACAAGTTCACTCTAATTTCCAGATGCCAAACTCTTCATCTTGAAGGGGTTAGCATGAGTCAGCAGACAGCAGACTCCATTTTGGGTCCTGAGACACCATTTCAGGGACCCAGGGTAGTCACATCTCACCTGTCCTCACCATCTCCAGGTCAGTCACATGGGCCCAGAAGCACCATATTAGGAAATAACCCTTCCCTGACCAGGTGAGGTGACCAGACATATAAGGTATACAGCCCCCGACCCTGAATTATGATTGGCTCTGTGCCCGCCTTACCCCTTTTCTGTAGACTGTACTATAAAACCCACTGTACTGTACCCCTCTGAGAGCTAGCTCCACGAGATCTCTGTAAGGTAATAAAGCATATATGCATTTGTGACCTCCTCTGTCTTTGTGTGTCTTGGGACCACTTGGACCGACTCGGGGACTACCAGAGCTTTGTGCTCTAACAACTGGGGGCTCGTCCGGGATTCCAAGGCGAGAGCTGCGAGAAGCCAAACACCCACAGCCAGCAAACAGTCCTGTTTTGGGACCACCGGGTCTTTTGCTTCTCCTGGCCGGTAGCTAAAGGTCCCAGCTGGAAAAACTGATTTCCCGAGCAGAGGACGTCACTGGGGAACAGGTAAGACAGGGTGAGCCTGACTGGCAAATAGCCCTTGAACCTGAAAAGGGGGATTTTTGTTGTTGGGGTTCTGAGCAAGAGGGGGTGAGCTGACGAGCGAGAGCCCCTGAGCCGAACCTGGGGGATTTTTATTGGGGTTCTGAGCAAGAGGGGGTGAGCTGACAAGCGAGAGCCCCTGAGCCGAACCTGGGGGATTTTTATTGAGGTGCCATGCAAGAGAGGGTGAGCTGACGAGCGAGAGCCCTTGAGCCCGAACCTGGGGATTTTTGAGGTATCAGCAAGAGAGGGTGAGTCGACGGACAAGAGCCCTTGAGCCTGAACCTGGGGGGTGGGGAAGATTGTTTTTGAACTTCGAGTAAGAGGGGGTGAGCTGACGGGCGAGAGCCCCTGAACTTGAAAGTCTGTATCACGATCTCATTATGGGTCAGGGGGAAACTAAGGTAATTCCAGACAGTCCGCTGGACTGGACTTTGAAACATTGGAAGGAATTGGGAGGGAAGGGACTGAACAAGAAAAAGGCTGCTAAGCTGTGTATTCTTGAGTGGCCAAGCTGTACTCGTAGAAATTCTGCTTTGCAATGGCCCCCATGGGCACTTTCGATATGAACAAGGTGATTTATCTTGGGGAAATATTGTTAAATTTGTTCCCAGAACATTTGAATTATTTTTATGTCTGGTATGAGGCTCTGTCTAAGCATTTGCCACCTGCTATCAGGGAGGACAATAGTAGTTTTTCTGTGGAGGGATAGTCCACCTCCAGTACATTGTTTCAGAAGCAAACAAAAGGTATCTCTCACAATCTGGCTGTGGAGGGGGTTGTTGGTCCCGACCCTAACCCAGCTCCGGGAGGGGGATTCCTGATCTCTGGTACAGGAGCATCAGAAACAGCAGGAACTGGGTGTGTTACTCTTAGCAAAACCCAGAAGGCAACCCCCACCTGCCAGCGAGAACTCTGTGAAGGGAGAATCTGCCTCAAATACATTGTCTCAGTCTCTCCTGGCTGAGGGAAAAAGCTTTCCAGCAGGAGCTCAGGCTTCTGATGCCTATTGTGATCAAATTCCTGTAGTAGAAAGATGTGAAAGTAGCCTGAGGGAATCATCTCAGCAGGGATCCCTGTCTGTAGCCCCATCTACCAGTCTGTGTGTTGAGGAAGGTGAAAACAATTCTGATTGCCAAAGTGTTTTACATGGAAATGAATTTACTAACTTGGTTTTTCAAACATCTAGTGCTGCAAATACCTTGGAAAAGTTTCCTGCATTTAATCTGTGTTTTGAAAAAACAGTGGTAACAACATCCGATTGCATTCATGAAGCTAAACCTGTAAGTGAACAGATAGTGTCTCAGGCTGCAGATAATGTCTCAAATATGCAAAGGGGAACAGAGCAGCTTTTACTCCTAACTGCTTTGAAAGTTTCATGCAGTCTCCTTGTCACTTCAGGTACAACTGGGAATATGGGGAATGCAACTTTGGGAACTGAATATCAGAATCCTATTTGTAAGATGCTAACTGAAGTGTTTGGTGTAACTCTCAGAGAGAGTCCAGACTTGAAATTGTCCATGAGTAAAAATCTGAAAATTCCTATGCAAGCTAGTGTCTGGTTTCTTGCAGTTTACCTGACTGATTGGGGTGGGAAAATTTACCCACCGGACTTAAAGCTGCTGGCAAGGGAGACACACAGACACAGAGAATGGATCATGTTACCAGAGAGTCCAGGCTTTCTGGTCAAGGCCAAGGGTTAAATTAACCTTGGAAACAGATTGCCAGAACAAAAGGTGTAATATAAACACATAAGCACCCATCTATCAAGACAATTAAATACTGATATTCTCTTAAGTGGTAACAATTAAATGTAACAACTATACAATCTTTGTACTTCACAGTAATGGCTGTAAACTCTTGGTAAAGTTTTGTAAATGTATTAAAATAGTAATTGGGTAAACTAAGGCAGGCAGCCTCATGCTTTTCATGGTATAATTTTACAAGTTTTTGCAGGTTTTGCCTCTGCATTACATAGTTCCTAAACCTGCAACAGTTTTTCTTTTATTATTATTTTTTTTGTTTTATTGTTTGGTTTTTTTTATAACACAAACAGGTTTTCTTCTTTTATTATTATTTTTAGTTTGGTTTTTGGTTCTTAATAACAGGTTTGTTTTTCTCTTATTATTTTTGTTTCAGTTTTGGGTTTTTCATAACACATGTTTTTCCTTTTGTTATTTTTGTTTTATTCTTTCATTTTTGATAACAGTTTTTCCTTTTGTTATTATTTTTGCTTTGGTTTTTGCTTTTTTGCACCCAACAGTTTTTTTTATTATTATTATTTTCTCTTTTTGTTTTTTGGTTTTTTATAACCCTTCCACATTTTTTCTTTTGGTATTATTTTTTGCTTTGGTTTTTGGTGTTTAATAACACACTTTATGTAACAGCATGTATGGCTTCCCAATTAACAGCCTGCCAGCATTATACTTTCTTTAGCTTTGTGTTGGCCTATAATCCAATCCTTTAGTATTTTGCAAATTTCTAGTACCCCCATATTTGTTAGCTTGTTATTTTATCCTATTGTAATTGTGTTGTGGTATTTTTTTCTTATTCTTTTTGCTTTATTTCAAGATTTAAGTTCCTCCATTGCCCAGGGGTGGAGTGCAGGACAAACGGAAGACTTTGTGACGGTATAGTAATAGTGGGCAATGGAGGCCTTAAGTAAACTAAGCTTCTGTACACCTAGGCTCAGCCCAGGTTTTCCCATTGGACTTTTTCCAGCCTCCATTTACAGCTGGTGCATGCAGTATGTTTTGCAGGCGAAAAACATGATCCCTGAACAATAAACAGTGATCTGTCAGCAAACCCCACCACTGGATGTTCCACTCCACAAGGATGAGAAGCAGATGACAGGCACCCCTCTGCTGAGGGAGGGGCTAACCAACACTCCCCCAAATACCGGAGTAGAAGAAGGACCTGTAGCACCTGGCAGGTTAACCAACACAATGAAACCCCTGATATTTACTGGAACTCTTTTCATGTTTGCAGCTGCACAAAGGGGGGTGCAGGGTGGATGGACCACACCACTGCCATCTCCCCCTCCCTTTTGGCCTTAATTGTTCCCTTATAGTACACTATGCTTTTGTATATGATCCCCTTTTATTACCTCAGGGGTGGTTTATAATTTGTGGTAATTTTTCATTTTCTTATATCCCAGCCAATTCCACTGCAGGGCCTTGCGCCTTTGGCGGGCTTACATCCCTCTATGCCCTCCCACAATTGGAGCACCAATTTCTTCTGCAAAGACACAGGCGGTTGCTCCCCACTGATTGTGACAGCCGGATTGATCTCCTCTCCCGTTCCGAAGTTATTGCTTTAGCTATTTCCCTAGTAGGAACCCCTGCCCTGGCTGAAGCCGCTTATTTAGACCTACGAAGTATTGCATGTGCCTTAGATAAATCTGTTAATCTAACCTCCCACATGATTGCTGCCCTTAATGATGAACAAGCCCAGCTCCGCCAGGCGGTACTACAGAACCGTCTCGCTCTGGACTATTTACTCCTTAAAACTGGACATGGATGCCATGAATTTGAGGGGCTGTGTTGTTTCAATCTCTCTGATAATTCCCAGGCTATTAAAGCGAGCCTGAAGGACCTCCGCCGAGTGGAGCAAGGTCTAACTGAGCACATCGAACAACACTGGTGGGACTGGCTTACTTCCTGGCTGCCGTCCACCGCTTGGCTCCGCACCTTGCTCTTTTCTCTCCTTGGCATTGTATTTTTCCTGGTGGGTGACTTATGCCTCCTCCAGTGCTGCTGTGGTCTCTTTCGGGAGATGGTCAGCACCTTGCGGAGGGGCACGAGCCCTCACCACTCTCACCACCGCAAACTTAGGTACCTCACCCATGCCAACGAACAACAGGGCACCCCCTTCCTCGAACTGACCTCCCTAGGTCACGGGACCTCCTATGTGGAGGTCCCATGAAAGGGAGGACTGAAGGGGTTAGCATGAGTCAGCAGACAGCAGACTCCATTTTGGGTCCTGAGACACCATTTCAGGGACCCAGGGTAGTCACATCTCACCTGTCCTCACCATCTCCAGGTCAGTCACATGGGCCCAGAAGCACCATATTAGGAAATAACCCTTCCCTGACCCAGGTGACGTGACCAGCCATATACGGTATACAGCCCCCGACCCTGAATTATGATTGGCTCTGTGCCCGCCTTACCCCCTTTCCTGTAAACTGTACTATAAAACCCACTGTACTGTACCCCTCTGAGAGCTAGCTCCACGAGATCTCTGTAAGGTAATAAAGCATATATGCATTTGTGACCTCCTCTGTCTTTGTGTGTCTTGGGACCACTTGGACCGACTCGGGGACTACCAGAGCTTTGTGCTCTAACAATCTCACACATAACTTGTGGAACAGGATACCGAGAATGGATGGGTTTTGGAAGAGACAAAGCTACCTGTTTTCCAAAGGATGCAGAGGGTGTGAAATATTCACTTTTTTAATCATTGTTTTATTTTTCCCCTCTTCGGCTGAACATTCCATCTAATTCCAAAGAAATCAGGTTAACTGGGACTGTACGTGATATTGCAAAGTCCTGGGCATCCTTGTCTTTAGTAAACACTGAAAGTGCTTTGCACCTTGCAGAATCAGATTCCCGAGTAAATTAGAAGCTGTAAATGCATGAACCTTGGAAAGCTACTGTCTACTTGTGCCTGACTGACAGACATTAGGGTGGGAGTTAGGCAACATATTCTGTGCAGAGGGCCTTTTTCATGGATTTTGCTCATGACTCCTTGTTGCTAACAGCTGCCTGAGCTGACAAAACAGTGATGCACCACGTTTAGTCTGCTGCTGCTTTCACACAGATCAGTACAAGTGTATAGAGCTGAGCAGGAAACAGTTTCTCCTTCTGATCAGCATTTGGGATTTTGAAATTTTTTCCCATCCCAAATGGAGGTGAAAAGTCAAAATTTTCAAAAATAAAAAAAATTCAGATTGTGACTGTTGAAATATTTTCTCTTAATTTCATTTCGAACAATAGTTGATACTTTAATGGCAAATTTAACTCATTTTGAAACAAAGCAATGCCTCTTTGAATCAAAAAATGAGCACATTCCTTATCAAAACTGGACTTTCCAACAACTTAGGAAAAACATTTCACAAATGTTATGAAAAAAAGTAACCCATTCCCCACTTCAGTTCTGATAAATCAGCGTTTTCAAATAAAAGGGAGATTTCAGCTGAAGATTTCAGCCCTGTTGACTTTAGTGAAACAATCAAGGAGTCTGGTGGCACTTTTAAAGACTAACATATTTATGTATCACATGAGCTTCCATGGGAGAGAGTCCCACTTTGTCAGATGCTCTCTCACAAAAACTCACATGATAAATAAATGTATTAGTCTTTAAAAGTGCCACCAGACTCTTTGTTTGCTTAGCTGGACTAGACTAACATGGCTACCCCTTTGGAACTTGACTTCAATTAAATTATTCCTCATTGATGTTTGGGAAAGCAAACTAAGACCCCATAATTTTGAATGCCCCAGAGACTATTCTGAAACAATGGGGCATAACCATCTTGCCACATCTGCACAGACATTCATCATATGCCAGGAGGTAAAGGCTGATGTCTGCTTTATACAGGATGCTCCTGTTCTTGTGCATAGAGTTGCTGGACTTACTTGCACACTCTAAAATCAATAACATACTTGCCAACAATGCACATAGTAATCAGTCCACTGGTTGGAGATGGGTTTGAAATATACTGAGATATTTTTCCTTATTGTGAAAATTCTTTTGCAGCCATGCTTCTTGCTGTTGTGAAGCCTTTTCTTTTCAACGAGAAGGAAAACTTGCTTCTGAAATGTTATGTGGAACTGGCCCCTGAAGTAAAAGTCTACATCCTTTGTGGCTTTTGTTTTGTTTATTTGTTAGATCAATTACTGTTCTGGGTTGTATGTCAGTTCTATGTCTGGAGAATAAAGTGTTGACTAAGAACACCAGCACCAACCATGCAGAATATTTCCAGGGTAGATCTCAAAGCACTTTACAGAAGTGTGTCAGTGCAATTTTCCTGATTTTATGCTGAGGAAGAGTAACGGAAGGCAGAAGTGCATCGCAGAGCACTTGGGACATTTATAACTGGTAGATGTCAAGGAACTACCCTTGCTACACACCACTTCACAAGAAATTTTCACTAAAGAAACAATTGTTAAAAAAAAAATCCGGCAGAGAAAAAAAACTGTGCTGGATTCTGAATATAAATAGATGTATCTTTGTACCAGCTGGGAATCCTGGTCATGGACCAGGATCCCACTGTGCTAGGTAGACACTGTACAAACACAACAAACAGGTGGTCTCTGCCCCCAAAGAACTTGGTGTAACTAGATATATATTTCAAGATGCTGTATGAATAACATGTTTAACTCCCACCTTCTTACCCCTTCCTGGTAGCTGCATTTCCTTCTGTTGCCTGCATTTTTCTTGGCCTTTGTGCCAGGTTTTCACAAGAACCCAGCTCCCATTTTGGATACATAAAGACCCACTGCACAGCCACAGATGGCCTGGGATGAGAGATCTCAGGCTGTGGCGATGAACACTGTAGCATAAACATTCAGGCTGGGTATTTTTTTACTGCAGTGTAGGCATACTCGCGGACACCACAGTGAGGGATCGCAGTTCCACAGCTCGGTACAGTTCACAGTAAATGCTTTTGAAGAACCCTCTCCCCAGCTGTGGGGGCTAACAACTGGAGGAATCTGACTCGGTATACAAATTACAGTAAAGGGGTTTTAGGTGCCCTTTCTCCAATTCACTTCTCCTTTGGGCCAAGCCTTCTTAATCATTTGAATTACTGAGCCAGATTTCCGACTGGGGTAAGCTGACACAGTGCTAATGATGTCAGTGGAGCTACACCAGGAGAGGATCTGTCTCCACTGAGTCTCCATGTTGTTTTGGGGGGAAAAAAAGTAATAGAACAAAAAAGGAGGAAAAGTGAGGTAAAATCCAGGTATGGGGTAAAAGAAAGGGAGCAGAAGAAAATTAGAAATGAGGGAAAGAAAGTGGTGAACCAGGGCTATCGAAAAGATGGTAATAAGAACTAAAGAACAGGCATAGGTGTTTTGGATAGAGATAGTTTGGGGAAGAGAGAAAGAAAGGAGTGATCTATTGACAACTGTTAAAATTGTGATGACTTTAAACGGTCAATATTTTGTCCTGCCCCTGCTTGCAGGCAGAAGCTCTGGAGGAAGTCTATGATCAGGGCACATGTGGTAGCCAGACATCCTAGACCAGGGTATGGCAAGTTTTGTCTGTTTTAAAGAGCAGCCTGCTTTGTTCTTCCTTGTTAGGTGCTTGTGTGTGACCATTGAACTGAGACAAGATGAATGAAGGGATATTTTTTATTGGACGAGTCACTGCTGGTGAAAGACACAAGCTTTCAACCTCCAGAGAGCTCCAACACAGCTACAACACTGCAAACATCGCTCTGAACTGTGAGAAATAAAGTAGTGTTAAATGAAAACACTTCTTGGGAGTTTCCCCTGTACTGCCGCTGTGTGTATGCCATACACATAACTGGGCAAAGTACACCCACAGGACGACAGAGGTAGGTTGGGGGAAAGAGGACAGAATTTTAAAACATTAAAAGAAAGTAGGAGAAAATGGAACAGTGAGAAGTGATGTGAGGAAAGAAGTAGAAGGGGGGGGGTGAAAGAAATAGGGGAGCACACCTCTGACTTCAAGTCTAAGTTTATGTATTTGTATTCTGTTTGCTGGTGCTCCTCAGAGAAATGACACTGATCCTGGCAGGACTGAATTTATTATGCGTGCACTGCTGAGCTTTCTTTCTTCATGCTTGTGGAGGGAAGGTAAGAAAATCTTGATGAGCCAAGACCCCTACCTTTGGCCCTGTCTCTCTCAAGCTGGTTCCCAGTCCAGACAAGGGGCAGCAGCCTGACAAGTTACACTGCTGCAAATGGCACTAATTGGTCTTCATGTTGGCAGGCTTGGCAATCTAGCTTCTTCCTTGTGCTGTAGTAGGACCTGGGAGGCCAAGACCAAAGCACATCAGTGGTTTGCACATTCAGACTTTGGGTGTGTTCATGCTGTGCCAGAAGATCTGCAGCACAACCACAAGTTCATCTGTGTCAGCTGACTTGTGCTCAACAGCTCACATTGCAAGGTATACAGTTTCAGTGAGTTTGGGACTCAGGTTGGATCCTGGGCTCTGAGCCCTTCCCCACCCCTCTGTCTCAGACTCCAGGCTCCACCCTTAGCCCAAACATCTACACTGCAATTTTATAACCTCACAGCCCAAGCCCCACTCTGCTGATCCAGGCCAGCAGCAGGTCTTTTCTGGCAGTACAGACATGCTCCTTTTTCCCCACAGGCTCTCCAGCCAATACCATTCTTCAGCCCTGAATTCACACAATTTTTAAACAAAAAAATTTAGAGAGGCCTCCTCTTTATCATCTGTAGTAAGTAACTGGAGACACCCCAGCACAATGGAGCACCAGCCACGCTTAGTGATTAGAAATTACAACTGTTTTGGAAAATGTTAACTGTTCTTGAGTCAGAGCACAGCCCTTTTAGTTACTGAACTTGACACAAAAAGTGGGACTGTGCTAATTAAGTTTGTGGATGACAACAAGTTGGGGGGTATTGCTAATGCAGAGGATCAGGCTATCACACAGAAAAATCTGGATGACCTTGTAAACTGGAGTATTAGGAATAGGATGACATTTAGTAACAGGAAGTGCAAGGTCACACATCTAGGAACAAATAGGAATTTTTCCTGTAAGTTGGGGATGCATCAGTTGGAAATGATGGAGGACAAGAAGGACCTGGGAGTAGTGGTTGATTGCAGGATGACTATGAGCTGCCAACGTGATGTGGCTGTGGAAAAAAGCTACTGCTGTTCTAGGATGCATCAGAAGAGTTATTTCCAGTAGAGGTAGGGAGGTGTTAGTGTCACTATACCTAGTGCTGGTGAAACCACATCTAGCATGTTGTGAGTCAGTCTGATCCCCTACGTTTAAGAAAGATCAATTCAAACTGGAACAGGTGCAGAGAAGGGCTACAAGGATGATCTGTGGGATGGAAAACCTGCCTTATGAGAGGAGACTTATAAGAGCTTGGCTTGCTTAGCCTAACCAAAAGAAGGTTGAAGGGAGATATGATTGCTCTCTATACATAGATCAGAGGGATAAATATCACAAAAAGAGAGTAAAACAAACAAACAAGAAGTCCTGTGGCACTTAAAAACTAACAAATATATTTATTGCATGAGCTTTTGTGGGAGAAAATCCCACTTTGTTGCCCATCTTCAAAGCGTCTGATAAAGTGGGATTTTCTCCCACGAAAGCTCATGCAATAAATATATTTATTAGTCTTTAAGTACCACAGGACTCCTTGTTTGTTTGTTTTACTGAACCAGACTAACCCTGCTGCCCCTTTGGATCATGAAAGGAGAGGAATTGTTTGAGTACAGCACCAACGTGGATGCAAGAACAAATAGATACAGACTGTCCATCAAGAAATTCAGTCTTGAAATTAGATGCAGGTTTCTGACCATGGAGGGATAAAATTCTGACATAGCCTTCCAAGGTGAGCTGTGGGGGTGAAAAACACACTGCCTTCAAAACTGAGCTTGATAAATTTATGGAGCAGAAGGCTACTTTGGCAATAGACTGAGTTTTGACTACTGGTGGTAGATATGCAAGTGGCCTGAGACTGGAGGTTGGATGGGGTGTGTTCTCATCTATTACAGAGAATTCTTTCTTTGGTGACTGGCTGGTGAGACTTGCCCACGTGCTCAGGGTTTAACTGCTCACCAAATTTGGGGTCAGGAGGGAATTTTCTACTGGGGCATATTGGCTAGAGCTCTGATGCTTTTTCACCAGCATGGGGCATGGTTCACTTGCCGGTGGATTCTCTGTATCTTAAAGTCTTTAAGTCATGATATGAAGACTTCAATAACTCAGTCATAGGATAGAGGTTTATTGCAGGAGTGGGTGGGTGAGTTTTGTAGCCCACACTGTGCAGGAGGTCAGACTAGATGATCATATTGGTCCCTCCTGACTTTAGAGTCTATGGCTATGTCTACACTGGCAAATTAGGCCGGACTAAAACAAGTGTTAGTTCAAACTAGAACGCACCATTAGGGTATGTCCAAACAGGCTTCTTATTTCGAAACAACAGAGGCTGTTTCAAAATAAGAAGCGGCATGTCCACATGACGCACTGTTATTTTGAAACCGTTAAACCTCGCATCTAATCAAAATAGCCGTTGTTTCAAAACAGTTGTTTCGAAACAACGGCATTCGGACACGTTGTTCCGAAACAAACACCATTGTTTCGAAACAACTGTTTCGAAACAACATGTCCGAATGGCCTTGTTTCAAAATAACCATTTTGAAACAAGGGCTATTTCGAAAGCAGGCTTTTTCTTAATTTGAATTAACTTATTTTGAAATAAGGACTTTATTTCGAAATAACTCATTTCAAAATGGGTTATTTCGAAATAATGATGTATGTGTGGACATAGCCTTAGTTCGAACTAAAAAGTTCCCAGCTGTTTCAAACTAACCTCGAACTTCTTAGTTTAGACTTGCAAGTCCAAACTAAGTTTGGCTAATGTAGACAGCCTATGAGTCTATGAAATGGAAAAAAAAAGCCCGTAAGCGTATAGGTACAGAGATGGGTGGGTCACAATGTTAATTCAAACAGATGCAGAGGGATAGACTGCTATCCTCTCTCCACAAAGTAAACAAGCTGTTTTGATCTCTGTATCTACACATCTATAGCTAAAATGCTAGTTTTTCCATTTCATGCATCTAATGAAGTGGGATTGTACCAGCAAAAGCTCATGCAACAAATAAATGTGTTAGTCTTTAACAGTGCCACAGGACTCCTTGTTTATTTTGCTGACATTAACTAACATGGCTGCCTCTCTAGATATTGCAGGAACATCTTAATGGTACTAAGGTGTAAACATAGCACCAGACTCTCCCCTCACCAGTGTAAATCAGCAGAACTCCATTACAGCCATTGGAGTTCCTCTCATCTAACTCTGAAGATCAAGGCTGTCCTTTAAAATTTTAGAAGCAAGACAGCCCCTCACTTTAGCTCTCTCTGAAAGTTGCACCAGAAAGAACATACAAATTTAAAGTTTAGGACTTTGACTCCCTGCCAGCTATGGTGTCAGCTTCCAACTGTGTAGCTTGTACAGGTAATGCTCTTTCTTTCTCCAGGGGAATAAAGAGACCTACTAAATCATAGCATTGGCTGTGTTCTGTAG
Organism: Podocnemis expansa; assembly: GCA_007922195.1. NCBI lineage: Eukaryota > Metazoa > Chordata > Testudines > Podocnemididae > Podocnemis > Podocnemis expansa. The sequence continues at coordinate 51,776,346 of ML681972.1, read as the reverse complement.
GCTACAAAGCCAGAGTGTGAGCAAACTCTTGCAGCTTCCCACTACCTATCAATTCCCTTGCAGCGTCTGCAAAAGCTAGTTCCTTTTAACAATGAGTCAACCCAGGGCTTCATTCTTCACTGATTTTCCAGGTTTCATCGCAAGTGAGAACACTGCAATTTCTAGCTTAAATTGCCCACTGTGTTACAGTAAGGTCTCCGTGGATTACATTTACATCTCTGCAAAAAGCCCAGGCCCATTAAATCCCATTCAAACCCCCCAAAAATGGGCTTAAGTGGTTCACTGGTTTTATACTGGCTTTCTGGCACAGGTGTGGCTTTTGCCCTGTGTGCTCCTATGAGATGTGAGACAAAATGACCAAGTTCACTACAAAATTGCCAAGGCACAATAAAACCCATAAGAAAAGAATCTTTATTTACAGTATTTGCAGACACAGTTCTACCAATTCCTCTTCTAGGAAAAGCTGTGATGATCTTAGTCAACAGGGGCGCCTTTAGGACTTTGTTGCAACCTGAAGTTTCTATTTTTAACATTCTGAAGTACGGGGGTTAAAGTAAGGGGAAAAGCACCAGAACACTGTTCCAGGGCCCACTATTTTTAGGGGCTTGCCATTCTGTGGCCCCTAAAAATAGAACGTGGAGCTGGAATGCTGTGGTCTGGGGCTCACCATTGAAAAATGCAGGCCTCAGAACGCAGTGTTCTGGTTCCATGTTCTATTTTTAGAGACCCAAACGCTGGGCTCCTAAAAATAGCAGGCCCCGGAGCGGCATTCCACCGCATTCCCGTGGGACGGGGAGGGGGGCAGGGGCTAGGGGTGTTACTAGAGGGCTCAAGCCCTGCCCCAAACACCTTCCCTTCCACACCCCATCCCAACCTGGGGCCTGCAGGGCACCATGGCCGTGGTGCCACCCAGACCAGGGCCTACCATCCCCACCTCCCCAGCCGCGCCACTGGTGAGCCGGAGCAGTGGACTGGCATTGGGGGGGGGCTATTAGGGAAGGGATGGGGTGGTGGCACAGGGGGCAGGAGCTGGGGTCCCGGGAGGGCCCACCAGCATATGGGGGGGCCCACTGGTGCAAGGGGTGGCCCACCAGCAGTGGGGGGGGGCACCAGCACGGGAGCATTCCAGTGCCCCCCAAATTATACTTTAACGAACCCCTGCTGAAGTCACAGGCAGGGAAAACAGGGGTGCCTAGCTGTCACAGGGAGTCAGCTCTATCACTCTAGCAATGCAGGATTGTCTGTTGCCATTCATGGTTAACTCTTTGCACGTGAGGGGGAGCAATGCTGACCCTGCTGTTATTGTTGGAAGAGCTTTTCTCTGTAGCCATTACTCTTCCAAGCCAAAATACAAGTCTGCTTACTGACCTTGCATAAGATGATTGACTGCCTTCATTACCAGATAGCAATTAATAACGGAGGTGTTATTAGCTAAGGGAGTCCTATGCCCACATGATGACATTTCTCTGTGTGTTGGTAACAAGAGAAAATCAGAGAGACAGAGAAAAGTCAAGGATGATTATTTGCAAAGACTTATTCCCTCCCTGCTGTTTGCATTTAATGAAGTGTACAGCTGTTCTGAAATGACTCTTCCCCTTATGTCAATAGTGTTCACCTGCTTCTGCTCCATCCCTTCTCATTGATAGCAGCCTTTCCCTGCATTTATGTATCTATGAAAACATAAAATAAGCCACAGAATTGTGACAGCTTTAAGAATAGAACAGCATGTTATGACTGCCAGCTTATGACCCTTTTCAGTAATTTTTGTCTAGTTGATTTCTTGAAGAATAGGTCACATAACATTCTGTATGTTTAAACTGAATATTTGCAAATAGAGTAGCTCAACATATAAGGAGATTTTTTTTGGATTTTTAAGGACACTAGGGATGGTGCATGTTTTCTGTCTCCTGCTGGGCATGGAAACAGGTAGGGAAACAGTACCTTTTAATCTGTCCTGGTAACTCTTTAATTCCATACTCAGTCCCTGTGGCAGATCTCAGTTGCATGCTTGGGCACAGTGTTAACCAGGTTAGGAAATAGTTTTCCCATCCCATAAATGTTTCCAAAGAATGTTTCCTACTCTACCCTGTCTTCCCCCCAAACCCAATATTTGAGAATTGAAAATCTGATTGTTTTTTCCCCTGCCAGGTCAACACATTTTATTCCAGTCTTTTTTAATGACCTGTTTTGATTCTGACCTTTTGCTTTTTTAAATACTATAAAGAAAATAACTTCAGTTTCTAGTTCAAAGGTCATTTGACCCCAAAACATCCTTTTACAACTGTTCCAAAGCAACGGTTCCACTGCTTTTAAATTTTTTCTAAAAGGGAAAATTCAAAGTTGACTTTGTCCCAACAGTGGAAAAAAAATACATTCCATTTCAACAAACAGGCATTCCATGATGGAAAAAGCTATTTGTTATAAGGCACTTTGCGGAAGATGTTTGTAATGGACAGTGTAGTGATGCTCGCAGCCTTTCCCATGGGAACAACCTTCCCATGAACAGTTTTCTGGGCTATCTGCTCAGAAAGATTATACCAGGGTCTGCCTATGTTTTTGCTTTAACAGGCGTTTAGGCCTGTTTTTGCTCATTGTATGTTATTTTGTGCTTTTCTGTTTTTTGTGCCCTTCAGAGCCAGTTTGGCTGATCCAAGCCTGGTCAAGGAGGGCGGGCCTGATCCCCCCACCCCCCTCTGAATTGTGCTATATGTTGGCACAGCCCCTATGATTGCTGGACCTCGCAGAATGGGCCTCATGAGAAAGGTGCCTCAAAAACCTCCTCGGGGTCATCCACAGCCTTACAAGGGGTCCCCGGCTGCTGAAGGGACATAAGCTCTTGCCACTTTATATTTTGCTTTGCTTTGCTTAGAGTGACTTATTCAGTACACTACCCTGGCTTTTAATAAATATCAACCTTCTTTTAAGTGGTTCTTTGTCTGTTTCTGGTGAATTCACAAACAAACCTCCCCTTTCAGGACACACTATTACATCAAAAATTCCCAGCTGGCTCTATATAGCACACTCTGACCAAAGTCATTCCCTCCAGACCAGGAACCTACCCTGCTTTTTTTGGCAGGGGGTTGGACTAGATGACCTTGTGGGGTCCCTTCCAACCCTATGATTCTATGATTCTATGATTCTAAGGAAAATTGCATGGCTTTTCACTTGCCTCAGGTGTGCGTTAGGGGTGAATTATTCTGCAAGAGGCCTGTGAGCATTCTTTTGCAAGCCCCTTCATACCACAGCAGCAGTGTAGAGGGGGCACTGATAACACATGGTATATGTACATTGCAGCTAGTTTCATTGCTATGGTCCAAGACAGTGGTTTTCAAACTATGGGTCAGGACCCAATAGCAGGTCACAGACCTTCAGGTACTGCATGTGACAGACCCAGTCCAGTGTGCCACTGTCACCTTCCAATTCCCACTCCTGAACCCCAATTCACCCCACTTTGCCAAGTGACCACTCACTCCTGAGTCAGTCAGCTCTGGGCTCTGGCGTGCAATCAGTCCCAAGCAGCAGGTGTATGGCCTCTGACTACTCAAGGGACAGTCCCCTATCAATCATCCCCCGGCCCCAGTTACCACACTAGGAGTCACTGTCTACAGTGATTGGGACCCACTCCCAACCACTATACAGTCTAGTTTATCCATTTAATAAAGAAATGGATTGTGCTCAGTCTTCGTCACTCACTCTCTAAAGATCACACAGCTTTAGATAAAACAACTACTAGTTGATTGATCAGATTATAATTCTAAGTGAGAATATGGACAATCATGGCAGAATCCCAACATAAATGAGACAGGAGCAATGTTCCCTCTAAACTGCGCAGCAGCACAGGTGCGCAGCCCCCGCTGCTGACCTGTGCAGGGAACACTGCTGGCCATGTGTGGTGGCAGCCACAGTCCTTAGCCAGCTGGAGGACTCTGTCTTCCAGCTGGCTAAGTGCTCCTCTGGACCTGGGAGTTTTTAAAACTCCTGCTGAGAAAAGCTCTGATGGAGCATGCTCCATCACTGCTACCTCTGGCCAGAGGAGCTGTGGCTCGGCTGTGCTGCTCCTGCGGCCAGGTAATAGTGTGGAGGGTTGGGGGGTCCAGCCAGCTGGGGGGTTACCCAGGGAGCAGGTTAGGGTGGGAGGAGGGGGATCGGGCTGGCTCAGGCAGCTAAGAGGGAGAGTGGGGCCAGAATTGAGCTGGCTAGGGGTGAGGGGGTTACCGGGACAGTGGGAGGTCAGGATCGGGCTGGCGGGGGGGAATGGGCCGCACAGCAAGCAACATTAAGTTGCTTAGCTCTCTCAGGGCCTTTAAGGGAACATTGGGAGTGACCACAAGGAAATAAAAGGTAAAATACGCATGCTAAACCTAATATTGCTACTTAAATTAACCTCATAGTCCAAACATGTTTATGCTCAAAACAGAGGCATCACTACCATGGGGCTCTGAAACTCAGGGCCAGCCCCTGAGCAGCATGCCCTCTAAACTGTGCCGGGGCACAGTTTTGCTCCCCTATGGAGGGAACACTCCTGGCCGTGCACAGCACAGCTGGCAGCTGCGGCTTCTACCTGGCCAGAAGACAGAGTCTTCCAGCCAGTAGGGAACTGCCCCAGGTGGGGCCTGGGAGTTTTTAAAACTTCTGCCCTTGCTTAAGCCCAATCTGAGCATGCTCAGAGCAGAGTCAGGCTGGGAGCCTCAGCCTGTGCCACGGTCTCCTCCAGCAGCCAGTAAGGGGGCCAAGGGCAGGTGCAGAGATAGGCATGCTGGCCCGGCAGGGAAAGGGTGCGGGGCAGGGGGTTGGCCTGGGGCTTGGGGAAACACGGGGGTCAGTGGCAGTGGCAGGGCAGGGGGAGGGAACAGATCAGGTCCCAGGCAGCCAGGTGGAGGCAGGAGGTGGAGCTTGGACCTGGCTGGGGCCTGGGCCCAAGTTAATCTTTATGTGTAGCAGCATCCTGGCTCAAGGTGTTCAGCTGTTAGATGTTTGCACAGCCAGTCTCTGCCTGAGGCCAGGCAGGGCTCAGATCTTGAAGTAGTTTCCAGGCAGGGCCATCACTAGGGGGACATGGGGCCCCAAGCAAATCACCCTCTGTGGGGCCCCCACTTACCCCCCCCCCATGCACTGGGGCGCAGGGCCCAGAGGGGAGGGGAGTCCTGCTTCGCCCCTGCACCAGCCGTTTCCCATCCAGGGGACAGGGCAAGCCAGCCAAAAGTGGCAGCCGGGTTCAGCACTCTCACTCTCCCGCCTCCGCCTGCGGCCATGTGCTCTGCTTTCAGCTCCATGCTGGAGGCAGTGGGGAGGGGGCAGGAGGCAGTGTGGCTGGGGGGACAGAGGTACAGGCCCAAGGCTAACTCCCAACCCCCTCCCTGCTGCCTCCGGCATGAGCCAAAGGCAGTGCGTGGCGGGGGGCGGGACAGGGGGAGCGCTGAACCTGGCTGCCACTTACTCCTGGCTCACCCTGTCCCCCAGATGAGGAACAGCCGGCCATCAGGGGGCAGTGGTTTGGGCCCCCTGCTGCCCTGCTCACAGCCCTGTTTCCAGGTGGAGAGTTGCAGGCAAAAAGCCTCTGAAGTCTTTCTGGTGGCTCTCTTTGTTCCCCATTCCTCTCACCCCTCCCCTTCCAGGCACAGGTGATCCCTTTGTCTCTTCCCAGCCATCTCAATTAGCACAGCTTTGCTGCCTTCACTAGGTGCTTGTCTGCATGCTGCAAGAGAGCTTTATCTGTCTCCCAGCCCCTTGAGCTATGCTAAACATGCTACATGTCTGTGCAAATGCATGATGCTGCAGGAAACGTATCATCATAGTAATCATGTAGAACAGGTTGTGAGCACCTATAAAGAAACATTGCATGGTGTGACTGGCAACAAATCATACAATCACAGTATACCTATGAACAGGAAAATCATATAGATCATAACCCGGGGTGCACAGATGTGCACCCCATGACACTGCATTGCAGTAATCCCTGCTGCCACTGCCGTGAGACTGGAATGCATTGCTCAAAGAGGTAATTACTGGGTCACAGGCATAAATAATTTTTTTCAACTGGGTCCTCAGAAAAGAAGTTTGAAAACCACTAGTCCAGAAGGTTGTTCCCTTCCCATAGGGCAACCAACCAGAAGGAAGGAAAATGGTGCAAGAGTTTACTCTAAATCAGGTGTGGCCAAACTACAGCTTGGGAGCCACGTGTGGGTCTTGAATGCAAAACTGTGGCTCCTGGAAGAACGTCAGCAAATCAGTTTAGGAAAGCAGCCCCAGCCTAGGAATTCAGGAGAGGGTTGGGACGGTGGGGAGAAGCGGTGGCATGGTCAGAAATTTAAAAAACTCACCACTAACCTGCAGTCTTCTACATCGAGCAACAGCTAAATTTTTACTTTATAGGCCTAATTTTCATGCTAACCTTAAGTAATTATTAGAATCTGACATTAGCAGGATCAATATTTGCCCTCTTTTTATGATAAAATTAAAGTGTGCAATGAATTTTAAACATAGTAATTTTGGAGTAGGTAAAAGTATATGGCTAAATGCCTCAGTGTGGCTCTTGAAGGTTTAATAATCAACTTGTGTGGCTCTTGAGTTCCATAAGTTTGGCCACCCCTGCGCTAAATGCTTCTGCAGTGTCTCTACCCTGTGGGGCAAGCTGCTGTTCTGATCACAGACTCTATGGTGGCAAAATGGCTTCCCACGGTAGCTCTGAAAACCCAGGGATTTCCTCATCTCCACCTGCCAGCTGCCATCCCAGCTGCTAATGCCAGACTTAAAACAAGGACCTTTCCCCTCAGAGAAACAGTGACAGTGGGACAAAGTATGTTTCAGAATAGATGGGAACCAAAAATCAGCCCTTATCACCCAGCTTTCTTCTGTGCTTGCAGGTGTGTTGTTGTAGGGTTACTTAGGGCTCTTGGGCTGCCAGGAGAGACCTTTTTGGGCCCCACACAAATAATTAAGCATTTCAAAAGGTGGGAGCAGGGGAAGGGAAGGCATATTACCTGAAGCTTGAATGGAAGTATGGTGTTGTGGGAAGGGTATCTAATCTTACCCTTTGAGCTGCTCTGATTCACCTGGAGGCTCAAACTGGTGGCCTCTGACCTGCTCACAGTTAGTCTGAAGCCACAGATTAAATAGACAATATAGAGAGTGGATGCATACATGTGGACCCATGCCCTTGACCAGATTTCCAGTGGAAACTCACACATTTGCTATCCATGCTGTACCTGTTAAGAGCTCAAGAGAGGATTTTATTCTTCCAAGCTATCAAGCCAGTGACACTCTCAGTCCACAGTAGGACAGGAATGGAAGGAGCCCACCCAGGGTGCTTAAGCCTCCCATGAATCCAAAAAAGATGGAAAATAAAACATAAGCAGTCTTTTCCCTCGGTCTTTCTAATGAGGCGGAAACATAAATGACTAGACTTGGACAAGAAACAGAAAAAACACATCCCCACTGTTCAACCCAGTGCTGTAACCCCTGAGAATACAGCACTCTCTTTTCCTCACAAGCTATATTGCCTGAGTGGGGCAAACTAGTGACACAGGCACACACCCAAGACTGCACACACCTCCTGTGAAACTGGGAAACAGAGCTTTGTTGTGCTAGATTAAAGCCCTAAATAAATTAGAAACAATCTGTTCTTTAAAATAAATTCTCAGGTGCAGGCAAATAGGTTAGAAGTGGTGACTACAGCTGATATTATGGCAGCGCTGCCCCCCAAGTAGGCACTCTAATAAGCCCTTCCCCACAACACTTGTGCAAGAATTTAATCTCATGATTTACCGCCTGGGTAAGGGAGAGAAGAATTAGGGCCTTTATTTTTATGCTGCAGGGCTGAGTGCTGGGGGTTAGCTATCCCTCATGTCACTGATTTGGAATAGAAACCAACAAGTAAAAGGGGTTGAAAATTTTTTTTGAAAAGCTTATGGCCACATTTCCCAAGGGCTAGAACCCCATATTAAGCCCAGCTCCCATTTGGGGGCCTAGATAAGTGCCCACCAGCACCCAATAGGGTAAAAAACTGGCCCTTGCCCAGGATAAATTTTGGCCCTGGATCTGTGTGTTACAGCCCTTCCCTGTGTCTGCCCCAATGGGTTCCAATACCATGAAGAGTGCTGAGCACTAACTAAATGAGCTTTTGTAAAGACCCATTGGTCTTTGAACTACAGGGGGCATCTAGTGCCAAGTTCCAACAAGAATATTTAGTACTTCAAGGATGACATACCTGATGCACTGGGCAGCAGGGAAACTGTTTCAAATTCCTCCCATCAAGTCTCACTGATGGAGTGGCCAGGCTGTGCACTACATCTCACCCTCAGTAATATAATCTTTGTTTTTAATGCTTCTACTCTCACTCAACATTAGTTTCTTAATGATTCTGGTGAACAAATGAATAAATCCAGCATATGGCTGGCATGACACTATTCATCAGCAGCTATTCATTGCGAGGGTACGGGCATACGTACAGTAGCCTAACATAACATACTTCGTTTGACAGAGTCAACATCATTTCAATCCCAGAGTGACCTGCAATCCATGCAAGGTGCAAGGGAGTCCTTTGCCTCACAGGAATGACTACCACAGTATTTTAAATTCGGTGCATGAATGATTTTTTCCTGTCATAGCTCACTTGTGAGACTTACAGGGGTATCTACACTACAGTCAGAGGTGTGACTGCACAGACCTGAGCTAGTCTGGGGTTTGCTGACTTAAACAGCAAGCATTTCAGGCTGTTCAAACCCACCAGGGACCCTGGGTATGTAGTCAGGTGGATTTCTAACAAATGTGCAACTAATTTGCACCATTCTACCAGTTTAAAAGGCACTCCAGCTAGCAATGAATTATATTTACACACCTTAAGAATTGAGAGACTCAGACCTGGTCTGCACTAAAAAGTGAGGTCAACCCACCTAAAAAAATTGACACCTGAGAGATGCACTTGAATCAGCATAGGCCCCAGTGTGGACAGAGCTAGGTCAAAGCATTAACCCTAGCTACTCCCTGTCAGGGAGATGGATTGACTACAGGGATGGAAAAACCTCTTTTGTTGCTCTAGTTTCCACACTATAAAGCCAGCACAATTGCACCCCTGTGGTGTCCAGTGTATCTGTACCCGGAAACTATGACTACGCTACAGATCCTGTGTCAGCATAGCCCTTTGGCATGGAAGCAGCACACACTGGTGGGAACGTTGCTGCCCAACTTCGAATGCCACCTCCCTACACAACATAAGTTACCCTGAGAGAAACACTCTGTCAGCACACGTGTGTCTTCACAGGGGGGTTTGGCTTGGCAGCACAGCTACATCACTGAGGGTGGGGGAGGCGTGTGGTATTTTCATGCCCTGACTGGCATAGCTATGGCCGAATAAGTTTAAAGTGTAGACCAAGACTCAGTGTAGTGAGAATCAGCCCCATTTTACACTGTACACCTTGCCTACTGGATCTATTGAGACAGAAGAAAGAACGTGTGTTTTGACACAGTCCCCCAAGAAGGACGCACTATGACAGAGAAAAGGGTCATCTCTTAACTTCATGGCGCTTACAAAAAGTAGACATGCTGTTTTTCATCTCCAGCCTCAGTCCTCCTTCCCCTGCTGTCTGCACCTCGCTGAAAGTAATTAGCCTGTGGCAGTCTCTCATTCCAGCCTGTTAGTCAGAATTTAATAGGCATTAAGGGGTCATTTATTTGCCTACCAGTCACCAAGTCAGCTGTGCCTGCGCAAGCTTAGCCATTCAAATGTTGTTACCAGTACTGAATGTTTAAAATGGAGATTAAGTAGCACAGACTGATTTGTCGTCTCATCCGTTCAATGGGTCTCGCTTGTGCAATTTGGGACACTTATTTGCAGGAGTCTGAGACCAAGACAGGTTGGATGACGATCTGACTTTATAGACACGGGACAATGCTTGGATGTTACTGACCTGTCATTGGATGCAACAAAAAAAGGTTAACACTGTGGCTCACGCAAGCAGGGCTTAATCCAAGTATTGACAATGCCATGTTCGAAGTGCACTTTACTCAGTGCTATATTTCTTTAATATTAACTAAGACTTGGAAGAAGTCGGGGTTGGATAAACCCTCCCAGGGGCCTTAGGCTTTGATTCTTTCAGGCTCCCTCCATTACCTGCACCCACCTGGGGCAGACACCCAGTCCAGGGCCCAAGTAGGTCATGAACATGCCCCCCACTGGGACAGGCTGGACTGGCAGCTGCTCCATTCCTGGCAGTCAGCAAAGCAGGACAGCCACTGGCCAGGGAGCACGGGATGGGGGCCAGCGCCAGCACTGTGGGGTGACATTGCAGCACGGGCTGTCACAGCAGTGTTGAGTCTCAGCCAGGGGCTGGGATTTGGGCCAGCCTGGGGTGAGGCGGGCCAACACCAGGGGTTGGGAGTGCTGCATGGGGCCGGAGATGTTCAAGGCTCGGGGTAGACTGGCCTGCCGGGGGTGGGGCAGGATTTATTTGTGTGATGGTGGGGCCCCTTTAGCCCAGGAGCCTGGGTTGCAGCCCCTAAAGCCCCTGCCTTAATCCAGCCCTAGTGGCAGGGCTGACATTACCACATTTAAAATAGTTGTGGAGATAGTGCAGCTAGGGCTGGAGCTCAGACTCTGGGGCCTGTAGAGGTGGGTGGGTTTCACTGCCCAAGCTGACACAGCTATTTTGAGTGCAGGTGTGTAGACATACAAACTGTGTAGGCAAATCTACAACGCTCTCTATTGAGAGAGGTCTTGGATCCAGAGGATAAGCAAGCAGCAGTCTGAGTCTGCAGAGATCACCAGCCATCACACTGATTGAGATTACCTCATGGAGCTTTTTGGGTTCAGCCTTGTTCCCTCTATAGCCAAAGGTCAGGTCTTGTCTCAGCCTTAGACTGCATGCTTGCTGAGCAGGAAATGTCTTTTTTATCTGGATTTGTATAGGTCCTAGCACAATGCGGCCCTGATCCACAAAAGGGTTTCCTGGCTAACCCTTCCAATACACATTATAGGATTCCTGACATTACCACTGATTTGGGGGGCAAATCACTTTACTTCAATGTGCCTCAGTTTACCATTTCTAATAATTTGCACCAACATCAAGGTTTTCATCTACTGGTTTGAAAGTAAGGTGAGTATTGTTATCCCAATTTTACAAATAAGAAAATGGAGGCATGGTGCTGAAAAGCCGCCATTTTTCTCCTAGACTCAGTTCTCATTGACTTTCAGCAGTATGCCTAATTTCCTGAGGCTTCTTTTCAAGTTCCAGCCAGAGAGACTTGATCAGGGTCATGCAGCAGCTGAGTTGCAGGTCTGATAAAGTTCAGCCTGAAGCTCTAGCCACTGGCTCCAACACTGACTTCACAAGAGCCTTGGGATGCTTTAATTCATGTTTAATTCATGTTTGGAAAGTACTTGGCAAGTTGGCACTCCTCGGATGAAGGTTCCATAAAACAGCATTTTATTAGTAAACTACAGCACATTGAGATGGCATGCTCATTCTAATGGCCACTCCTTCTCCCCTTTTGATGAATGACTTGGTTTGTTTTATTTCTTTTGCAATCCATTTATCAGTGTCACAAATGACAAAGAGGACAGTCAAAGTTTGTTGCATTTTGAAAATGGCTTGGGGATTACTTTTTTGTTTCCACACAAGGTGACTGCTGGCAATTGGCAGCTGTGTGATCTGGGGGAGACGGGCTGGGAGAGGGGGCAGGACATTACTGTATACCATGGGGAAATTAAACATTAAAATTGCTAGCAAAAACTGGAAAACAAACATCTGAATCCAGTTGCGTGACATCTGGCCCTGGAAAAAATTAAGCTAAAAGAGAACTCCCAAAAGAGCAACAACCATAAGCAAACTCACCATAAATATGTCAAGATTCATAATCTCCATTTTTAAAAAATAATTGAACAATATTGTACTTTCACTTACTACTTTATGAGGGCTGCCAATGAACCAGCACCTAGCCGCCTTATGTTTCCTATTCTATCAACATTAGGACAAAGGGGAGTCTGGGGTCTCAGGAGATGGAGACGGGGGCGGTGGGGGGGGGCAGAGGGGAGCAGCAATGAAGATAAAGTTTGCTCCTTTCCCTTTTTCAGCCAGCCAGTGCTGCAGCAGCCAACTGCCTCCCTCACAGGTCTCTACATGAGGACCCTAAAAAAGAGCGATGGGTGGAAAAGCCAATCCCTTTGTTTTGTTCAGCAGTTAGGCCTAACTTTCAAAACACCATTTTTGTAAAACAAAGAGTCCTGTGGCACTTAAAAGACTAATAAATTTATTTATTGCATGAGCTTTTGTGGGAGAAAATCCCACTTTGTCAGATGCTTTGAAGATGGGCAACTTACGCAATGGGAGGAAATAAATGCAGGGAAGCGTAAGTGATGAGAACAGGTCACACTGTAACAGTAAATCAAAACTGTTGTCAGAGCTGGCTCAGCGGTCTGTGGTGCCACAAGCTGGCTTTTGTTTTTGTTTTTGCGCTCCCTGACCTCTGCTCTGGGCTGGCTCACCCCACTCCCAGGGCCAGACAGCATGTGCGGATACCATTGGCACGTGGCCTCAGGAGGAACCCTCAGGACAGGGCTGCCTGTGGCTCACCATCCTAGGTAGTGCACGCGCCTTGTGCAGCACAACATAGCAGCATAACTTAAGGGACGGGGGAGTGGGAAGCAGGGGAATGGGCATGGGACAGTAGGTGCTGTCAGCCTGCATTACAAATACCTAATGGTGGAAATGCCTGTTCTTTGGTTCTGTCCTGCAGACCCTGTGACCCTGACACTCCCAGGGGACAACAACCCCTGACCAGATGGAGGAGGGAGCGTCGCTCCAGGGAGGAGATACTGCAGGACCACCTCCGGTGGCCGAGTGCACCGAGGCGGACCTCTGAGTCTGGAGGGAGCAGTAGAGGAAGGAGCAGAGTACCTACCACGCAGTCGAGCAGGCCCAGATGGACTTTCTGCTTGAGCTCATGGAGCAGCAGAAGCGGGGCCTGGAGCACCAGACCTATGCCCTGGAGATCCTGGCATGGAGCCAGGGCTCTCGTTGGGCCAAGGATCCTCCAGTGCGGCACCCCAGCAGCAGCCCACATTGCTGCAGGCCTCAGACTTGGGGTGGCTAGATGCAGGCCCAGGACCTGCAGGCCTGATGCTTCTAGGCACCTGCCCCCCAGCTCCCAAACCCCACTCTCCCCCTCATTTCCCTACCCCCCCACTCCCCTCAAGCCCCTCAACTGCCACAGCTCCCACCCCTTCATTCCCCTCAACTTGCCCCCAACTCCACCCTGTAAATAAAATATCCACACCATCATTGTGTGAAGTGCATCCTTTTATTGTGTTGGGGACAGGGAGGAGAAGGGTGGGAGAGGGTGTAAGGGCAGAAATGGGCAGGTGGGGGTGGTGATAGCAGCTGGAGGAATGTGCGCTTTCTCATCTGCAAGTTCTGCAGCCAGTGGCCATAGTCCCAGGTTCTGAGAATTATCTGGTGCCAACAGTTGATGCTGGTTTCCTGTGCCCAGCTGTGTGCGTGCACGGAGGGCACTCTCTCTGCACCAGCTCCCAGGGAGGGTTAGGAGGTCAGCCTGCTGTGGCCTGCCCCCATGCTGACAGTTGCCCTCCAGTACCTTGTCCAGAGCCAGAGGAATCTGGGCAACGCATGGAGGGTGGGGAGTGCTGTGCTGGCACATTGCTGGGCATGTCAGGGTCCCTGATCTCCTCGGGCTCCATGTTCCCATGCATGATATGGAGAGTGGTGTAGTCACTCACTTCCTGTGTAAAGAACTGGCCAGGAGAGAGGGGCACTTCCATTGTGATGGACTGAGGGCCTCCTACCTACAATGCACCACTCCTAGGGCAACCTAGCAGTTGCCCTCTACCCTGGCTTAATAAGGTCTACTTTAAGCTGGCTTAATGTAGACTTCACTAAGCCAGTTTAACTGAGCCCTCTAGTGTAGATAGAGTCACAGAGATCTAGGGCCAGAGCTTTACAGGTATTTAGGCGCCTAGGTAATTATCCTTGTAGGCACGCATCTTTTTCAATCCCTTAAAAATGTCTAAAAATCCTTTAAAAATATGGCCCTACGGAAGACTGTGTCTACATGACAAGTATTCCAGAGGCATCGCTGTATCATAGACGCTTAATACAGAGCCAGAAGTGATTTTTCCACCCCTGTGGTAAATTCACCACCTTGAGGCAGTAGCTAGGTTGTCAGAAGAAGTCGAGTGTCTAATGAGGTTTAGGTCAGTTTATGGCTCTCTGGGATGTAAATGTTCCAAACCCCTGAGCAACATAGGTCGACTGACCTGTTTTAGATTTAAGGCCTAACTGACTTGCTTATGTTCACATAGCATCTATGGCAGATCCAGAAGATGAACCCAGATAGTCTCAGGATTTCCTTTTCTGAGAGATGCACAGGTGCTACTGACTAATGATAGACATTACTCCCAGCCTTTCCTCTTTCCTGTGTCTCCTGCTGTCTCCCTAGCTCTCTTCCTTTCTTTTGTGCTTTTAAAACCTGCTCACAATAGTTCATTCCTGCCCTTAATTCTTCTCTTGATGTACCATGATCCACAAACAGATTAAAACAGAACTTGTGACAGATCCAGTCAGCTCTACCAGTATCCTAGCTGTTAATATGTCCTCCTGGGGACTAAAACTACATTCCAAGCATCAGACGTTAGTGTTTGGGTCTTGCAGGCCGACGCAATGGATCTGTGCCAAGTCTGCCTGGGAAAAACACATCCTTCCCCAATGCAGGTTTGGAATAATCTCACCTGGTAATGAAATTCTGCTAGTGTATTATTTGGCATGCTGCCTCTTATGCATCATCAATTGGCAGATTGACCCATGAAGTCTGGAGAAAGCACCTTCCCCAGAAGGGTTCATTTCACAGTTAATTATTGTGGCTGTTACTGCTCCGGCCCCAGAATGATCCACGTCAGGCAGGCTCAGTTAACTGGCTGCATTAAAAAGAAAATTGTTTCCTCAGCTAAACAATTTGCAGATTCATTGGGCAAAATGATTGTTCCTTCAGCTTTTCTTATGCAGTATGTGACAGAAGGAGAGAAGTGATGTGAAGCCCTGTTAATTCCAGTCTTTAAATGGTGGTTTTATTAAAACAGTGATTCTCAACCACTGTGTCACAACACAGAAGTGTGTCGTGCAACAGCAGCGAGTGCATCACAGGCTGCTTCCAATAGGCCCCCCCCCACTGCAAGAGACCTATAGCAGCAAGGAGCCACGGGCCATGAAACAAGTAGCCTGCCTGTGTTAGCCCTAGCTAACACAGGCAGGTTGCTCTGCTTATCTGTGCGTGCCTGGGAGCAGAGGTTAAAGTAAGCCAGAACGTGCTGGAACACACCGGAATGGCATTCCAGGGCCCAGTATTTTTAGGGGCTCAGTGTCCCAGGACCCCTAGAAATAGAAAATGGAGCCAGAATACTGCATTCCAGGGCCTCTCATTTAAAAATAGTGGGCACCAGAACCCAATATTCTGGCACCATTTTCTATCTTTAGGGGCTTGCCGAACACTGAGCCCCTAAAAATAGCAGGCCCCAGAACACTGTTCCGGTGCATTCTGGCTGGCAGAGAGCTTCCCCCCAAGCTGGGAGATTTTAAATCTCTCACCCTGAGACTGCTCTGACTGAGCATGCTCACAGCTTCTGAGTGTAACCCCCTCCTTTTCCTCTCTGGGTTACTTGGCAGTAGGCTGCACTTGTGTGTGCGGAGACACTTAAGACTGATGGCGAAAAGGAGATCCTGAGTATCCCAGTGGTGGTGTTGGATATGTGGGAAATCCCCCTATTCAGCCCTCTGCCACAATCCCTTGCTTAAAAGAAATTAACATTGTTGGTGCCTCCAAGTGGCTGGATCCTGTACACACTCAGGGGTGTGCCTTGGGAATGCCCAGGACTAAACTTTTGCTAATAAAACAAATAGGAATCAGAAATCTTTTACTTTACAAAGGAGCTTGTCATAACAAGAGGAATAGATCCGTTCAACAGACACTAAATTCAAGAATAAAGGAAACTTACCCAACTAGTGTTTATACAGTACAATAACCCCACTCCCAGAGTGCACACTTCCCCAAAGTTCAGATCCCAGACCCCTTTCTTGCATGGGTGTGCATGAAGTTCTGCTGAGGAAGGCGAAGCTGTGCTCTGATGGTTTAGAGTAACAGCACAGTCCAGCACGATGCTGAAGGTCTGCAGTAGGCCCAACCAATTACTAGTAGTTCCTGTCCCTGCTCTGGAGGACTCAACACTCTTGCCTCTTCTCAGGCCCAGTCAGTTTTTGTTGCAGTGTGTCTTCACCTCAGGAACCCTGCTCCACAATGGTGTGGGGGGAGAAAGGTACTCACACCACCTTCCTGGAGCTCCCATCCAGCCAATTCCAGGCTCTGTCCCTGCTCCAAGATGAGCAATGTTGCCAGCCTCTGACGCCCCCTGCTCCCTTGATCTCTGGCAGACTCTCAGCAGCCTTGGAACCCCAAAAGAGCAGTCACCAGCTGACTCCAGCACAGAACATGTCTTCCCCAAAATAAAGTGGAGTCCACCCACCGCAGTCTCTTCCCTGGACTTAGCCAGGGTCTCCTCCCTTTTTCTCCAGGCATGATGGGAGTCGTACTCTCCTAATTACTTAGAGGCCCCTCAAGCACAGGGTGCCTACACCAGCATGCTCAGTCCATGTTGGCTCAGGTCAGGAGGAGCAGCCCAAGGGGTGCTGCTCTGCTCTGGCAGCCAGGTAAGCGGCCCTGGGGGCAGGCCTGGGCCAGAGGAGGAGCAGGAGCCACGAGCACAGGGCCGAAGCCGCTCCAGCTCCGCAGCACAGGTCCCGGGGCGGCAAGATGGGCCAGTGCTGGGGCTGATGCAGGTTGCGGCGGGGCAGACTCTCTCCCACAGGGCTGACCCTGATTGGGGTCCCCCAGCTCCCTGTGGCTGCAGAGGGGCACTGGGTGGGTGAGAGGCCCAGTGTCCCCTTCACCTATAGCCCTAGCCCTGAACTCCCCTGCCCCAACCCTTCTCTGCCCCCATCTCCTGCCCCTGGCCCCAACTCACTGCCACCACCCACCCCTTCTCTGCCTCTCTGTCCTACCACTGCCCCTTCACCACCATACCTCCTGCCCCTGCCCGCCACCTCCTGCTACCACCCACCCCTTCTCTGCC
>ML681972.1:51719339-51751215 GCA_007922195.1 Podocnemis expansa | reverse complement strand
TTCTGGGGCTGAGGGACAGCCCTCAGCACCCTCGCCAGGGTGCTGAGGGTTCCCTGGCCAGAGTGCTGAGGGTCAAATGTTGTTTCAGAACACTTTGTTCCGAAACAACATGTCCCAATGGGGTTGTTTTGAAATAATTCCTTTCAAAACAACGTCGTTTCTAAAGGGAATGAGGTTTAAGTTGTTTCGAAACACCACCCTTGTTTCAAAACAATGGAACCCGTTGTTTCGAAACAACGGTACGTCGTGTGGCCACCGCATTTCTTATTTCAAAACAACCTCTGTTGTTTCAAAATAAGAATGCTGTGTGAACACACCCTAAGTGCCATGGGACTCCTTGTTTGTTTTACTGAACTAGACTAACACAGCTGCCCTTTTGAAACAAGCAACACAGTGATAGTTTCCTATAAACTTCTCCTAGTCTCACATTAACTAATGTTATACAAATAGAACACGTTAGTAACAGGGAATGAGGAAGAAAGGAATTGGCTGATACGATTTCTTGCAGAACCCCTGAAGCAGTTTAACTTACATAAATACTAAATCTACTCATGGATCCTCCCCTCCTGATTTCAAAGGAGAATCCACAACATGTTCATAATGTGGCAGAGCTGCTCTTTGTTTATTAAGTCTTTGCACTGAAATCAATTGTAGGCTGATGTCTATTAACACTCCACAGAGATTTCTTGCCATGATTATAAAAGCTGTTCGCATACCTCATCAATTTTAAACATTTATAGTGGAGCCAAAGAACCTCACTGTTTTCAATCATTTGCCATATCTAGGAGATTAGCACAGTAAGAAGATGTTGTTCCAACATCCTGAGAAAGGCATGAATTAATTTCACATAAGCTTTCAAGCAAACTTCTAGTAATTTATAAGCTACAAATTGCTAAATGTTTAAGTTTTAATATCTTACTTCACAAGGGAAAAACAATAAAGCGTTTGCATTTATACTTCATGTTCACTAGGATTTTAGTTAACTTGAATCAGGAATGCACATTTTTCCTTTCCTGTGACAAAGCCTGAGAGATTTGCCATTGCTGTCTGGATATACATATGAAACAGACATGATCAACATAACTCAGGCCAACTTTTCTGCCCTCATGTCATTCTTCTAACTCACTCACAAGGCACAGAGGTAAGGCTTCATAGGGGAAAGTTGCTTCTCTATCTGTACCAGCCACATGGAGAAACAGAAGACCTGCCTCTTAAGAACTAACACCTTTTGACAATTCCCCACAGAATAAAAGCAAAATAGAAGACTCCATATGCAGGTGTTAAAGTAAGCCAGAACGCCCCAGAATGGCATTCTGGAGCCCTCTATTTTTAGGGGGCAACGTTCCAGACTCCCCTAAAACTAAAGTAACGCACCAGAAAGCAGCGTTCCAGTGCATTCCCCCAGAGCCGGCTCAAGGGGCCGCACACAGCTGGTAGCCACGGCCAGAAGACAGAGTCTTCAGGAACTGCCCCAGCCTGGGGCTGGGAGTTTCTAAAATTCCTGCCCTGAGCCTGTTCTGACTGAGCATGCTCAATTAGAGCACACTCAAGGCCAGAGCCTCAGCCTGTGCTGGGGCTGGTCTACATGGCTGCCATGTAAGAAGGTCCCAGGGGGGTACTGGGGACCAACGAGCCAGCCCAGTGGGGAAAGGGCATGGGAGAGGTGGAAGCTGGTGGCAGAGCAAGGGGGTTAGGGAAGGGCTCGGGAGACCATGGGGGCCAGCGGCCAGACTGGGGGGGGGGGTTAGGGAGTGGCTTGGGGTGTCTGGGGAAGTAGGAGAAGTTGGCAGGGGGCTTGGGCTGTCTGGACGGAGCAGGAGAAGCTGGCAGGGGGGCGGAGGAGTTAGGAAGGGAGTTGGAAGGACTCAGGGGAGGTGAGCTGGGGAGGTGTGGAGGGGGCCGAGAGGCTGAAGGGGATGAAGTGAAGATGGGGGAGCTGGGGAGATGAGGGGTTAGGAGGGCCGGAGTGGGGACATGGGAGCAAGGAACTTAGGGAATGGGGATTGGGGCTGAGGAAGACATGGGGAAAGAGTGGTCTGATGGAGGTAGGTGTTTTGGGGGGCAGTAGCTCAGGTGCGTGAAGTCAGCCTGGATGTATGTGAAGGGGGCTGGACATGCATGACGGGGCTCTGGACATTTAGGAGGATTCTGGGGCCCACCAAATTATACTTTAACACCTGTCCACGTCTGGCAGATCTGCCAAAAGCCTTGCTGTCTGCAGAAGGAAGAACTCAGCATTTAAAGTTATGGAATTTTCCATAGCACATTCAATTGTATTGATAGTAGTCTTGTTACATTTCAAATCCTAAACTAACTTCTTGCAATTCTGTTTTAATCAAACTGCTGTAGGTGGAATTAAAAATTTTCAATTCATGCAGTCAACCAACTGAGCCAAGGGGTTTCTGGGACAGAGAAAAACCTCTTTCCATTTGACTTCAGCAGCCATTACTGAAGTGCCTGTCAATGCCCTTAGTGCCTGGATGCCAATCAGCAAGGCAGAAAGTGAGTAAAGGCTGAGTAACTTACCAGGCACTTACTGACAGTTAGAGAACAAAATACAGCATAACCATTTTTCTTAGTCTGTCTATAATTTGCAAGCTACCAGCAACTGCAAAACCCAGTTTCTTAAACTGCAGCACTAGCAGGTCTTGGAGTAAGAGCTGATACAGGAGCAATAGTAATGTGATCCATTACATCTATTAACTGCATAAATTAGCACAACAAAAGTTAGATTGTACCAGAACTACAGGCAAAGAAAACACCTGTGCTTCCAGAGACTGTTAGCGTCCTAGGAGCAGACACACTTAACTGCACCCTGACCCCCCCCGACCCCCCCCAACCTATATTAATAGCATGTAGAACTCCCTACCATAAGGTGTTGTCAAGACTTAGAACTTAAAAGGATTCAGCAGAAAAAAACTGGATGGCAGAAAGTCAAGCATTATAACAGGAAGGGCTAAAAAGCACAACAAACAAAAATCACTGGTGTCATGGAAGCTATATAAATCCTTTGGATTTACAGACTAAATTAATCTCTAACAGGGGATTGGAGGTATTTAATGTCCCTTTACTGCCTTCTGTAAGGTTTCCGCTTCTTCTGTAGAGTACGTTAACAGCCACCGTCACTAAGACAAGACACTTTGGGCTGATCCAGTCTGGCAATTCTTGTATTTCTATATTCCTTGTTCACTAAGGACAAAGTACGGCCATTGAAGCCTCTCTTGCAAATACAAATAGCTTGGAAGCTCTGAAATGTCCACTAGAAGCTGTACCTTCCAAACTAATTTAGCCAGTTTCAAGCTGATACTTTCTCCTGCTGAGACCATAACAAGAATAATTGAACCCAGAAAAGCCTGAGGAGTTTATCCCACTATTCTTGATGTAAGACTAATTTTTATAATCCTCTTAGCTTTATACATCTACTAACAACAGGCTGTGGTTTTCTTTAAGGCTCCATGCAGGTGATGGAAATAGTTTAAGAGAGAATGACACAGCCCTTGATAATGAGCAAGTGCAGGTTGGTGTTTTGTATTAGTGTTTGAAAGGCATGGTCATAGTTCCTATTCCTGGCCTTATTATACTCAGATCACCCTGATCTGTATCACACAGAACTGAGGGAATAAATGATTTTTTTCAGTTAAGTGGCTAAACTGACAAAATTTGGAAAAAAACTAGTTCTTGTTTTGTTTGTTGATCACCAAAATGAAAAACCATAAAAATTCAGTTCAGCTTGAACAAAATGTTTCAAATCTTTTTTCCAAAATGATGTTTTGTTCTTAAAATGTTCCAAAACTAAATCTCCAACCAGTTCATTTAGAAAATGCCTAAAAGAACCATTTCAACTTTCTAAAAAAAGGAAAAAAAAAAAAACCCAAACCCAACCCCTCCAATTTTTTTTTAATTCATCCAAAACTATTCACAGAACTCAACCCAAATTGGCAAGCTATTTTGATCACTCTGAAATGGCATTTGCCACAAATTTAGTATTCAACTGAAAAAATTGCATCCAGTCCTAGATTGGTAAGAGCCAGCCCTATAGTATAATAGTTGCTAATCTTTATTAACAAATAAGCAAATATTGGTTTGATTCCCACTTGATAGTCCTGCCTTAGGAATTTACTGAGATCTGGAACATCTGACCAATGGAAACCATTCTAAGAGAGCGGGGGTCTGCAAGGTGCAGCTGTGGAGGGGCATACTGCTCTTTGGCTGCCCCCTTTTGGCTCTGAGCTCCGGACACCCCCCCTCCTCTACCAGACCTGTGGGAGGGGCCAGGTCCTGGTTCCAGGCTTCCCTGCAGTCAGGGGAACCTGCAGCAGATGTCCTCGACCAGCTCCCCCCATCAGAAGGCTACATCCATTGTGGCTCACAAAACAATTGATTATTGAAGGAAAATTTTTAAAATGACTCATCTTTCAGATTGCTGACTCCTGACCTAAAGATTGCAGTCATGCACAGGGGCTAAAGTAAAGAGGAACACCCTGGAATGCTATTCCAGGGCCCCCTATTTTTAGGAAGCCAGTGTTCCTGGCCCCCGAAAAATAGGGGAATGCCCTGGAACACTGCATTCCCAGGCACCCAAAAAATAGGGGGATGCACAGAAGCATTGAGTTCCAGGGCCCCCTAAAAATAGGGGGATGCGCCAGAACACGGTGTTCCAGTGAGTCCCCTCTAGGCTGAAGGAAGGGAGGGGCTATGCACTGGGGCCAGCCTGGCCACTCCTCCCTCCCCTCCCCAGAGCCCATGTAGCTCCGCCCCTTCCAGCTGGGGCGCTGCCAGGCCCTAGCCTCTGGCCCCTGCTCCTCCTTGCAGGCAGGCTGGCCAGCCAGTGCCACGGCCTCCTGCTCCCAGCCTAGCTCTTTGGCCAAGTAAGGGGGCTGGGGGGGTTGGGGTGGTCAGGCAGCTGGTGGGGAAAGTGTTGGGGCATGGGGGGGGAGAAGGGGTCGGGATGGTGGGCTGGGGAGAGCTGGAATGGGGCAGGGAGCCTAGGGAATGGGGATTGTGGCTGAGAAGGACATGGGGAAAGGGGTCTGATGGGGGTAGGTGTTTTGGGGGCAGGAGCTGGGGTGGGGGCTGGCATGTGGGGGGCAGGAGCTGGGGTGCAGGAGGGGGACCCAGACTCGGGGGAAAGTGAGGGAAGGGGGCCCACCCAATTAGAAGGGTTCCTAGGCCCGCCAAATTATACTTTAACCCCCAGTCGTGCATCAAGGCTCCATTGCGTTAGGTGCTGTACAAACACAGAACAAAGAGATGGTCTCTCCCATGAACAGCTTGCAGTCTGTCGGGAGACAGACAGATGATGGGTGATGAGGAAACAATGAAACAATACAGGTCTGACAAAGCATCGATCTCAGCACATCAGTTACCTAACAATAAGCAAAGTTAATAACAAAATCCCAATTGACTCGTGAGGCAATATTCACCCATACACAGCACATTGTGGGAGACCAGGATTTACTGTTTCGCAATGAGATTTATGGGTTGCAGCAAGTCTGGATGGAAAACATGATCCAGTCCTCTGTGGAATACATAAATAACTTCACCTAAATGAGGACAGAGCTACATTAATGTCAGAATATGGTGTTTTAACATGAGTGAAGAATATCCAACCAAGAAACCAAAGGCACCTAGATAATTCAGACACACATTTTCCATTAAAATTGGTGGAAGAAAGTACCCTGAAAGTCTCAAGTATGTACTTTTAAATTTCAGAGAATCAGAAAAGAGTCAGGTGGGGGGGGAAGATCAGTATTCCTTAATTGGTGAACTTTAATTTGCATAATTCAACCAGCATACAAGAAGACAGATTTTGTTCTGTTATAAACAAATAAAATGTGCTCACAACTAGCTACTTCTGGTTAGCAATGACCTTAATACATTTACAGTATATTAACTAGGAGACATACTCACATAATTCATTTTAATTTACCCTTATTCCCTTGGTTGAGAACAGAAGATGTTATAATCCTGAAAGTGCGGTCTTTCTTTCCCAGGGCAGATGTGAAATGCACGGACAGATTGCATTATTAAAGTAATATAGCAAATATAAATTGATATGCTGAGATAAAAAAATTCAGGCAAAAGTAGAGCACATCAAGGCTGTAGCTTATAAATAGTAAACTGTGCAAATCTGAGGTTCACCTTTCCTGTTTCCTATACTCCAGCTTCTGTTTCAGCTCTAATCCACCTGCTGTATCCCTGTCAGACAAAAATGCGGCAAATCTTTGGCTGATGTAACTTATCACTTTGCAGAAGACAATGAAGCTATGACGATTTATGCCAGTTGAGGGGCTGCCCCATCCGTTGGAAGCTCTCCTGGAATTCTTTTCTGTGTTACTTGTTTGTGATTCTAAGTGCTGTTCAGGTGCCACCATCATAAAATTAATAGCTGAGAAGGATGGAACTTTTGAAGAATGAACCAAGAGACCAATAAGAGAGTTAGAAATAGAGCCCAGAAGTCCTAACTCAAAGCCATCAGTAGATCGCCAAGTGATTTACAAAGGAGGGCAACCTTATTATCCCAATTTTAAAGATAGGTAAACTGAGGCACAGAAAGGTAAAATGAGTGGCCCAGCAGACCACTGGTCAAGCTAGACAAGAACCCAGGTTTCCTCAGTTGCAGGACACTACTAGGCCCATTATCCCACTCTGTTGCTCTCAATAGACTTTCTGAAAACATGTAGGGATACAAAATGAATCAGGGCTGAGCACAAACCAGTCCTGGCCCTCACTCTTCTGTTCTTACATCTAGACCAGGGCAGCTCTACTGTGAGGCAAGAGACAGACATGGCTTCAGGTGACAGTTCTCAGGGGCACCTAGCATCCCTGAAGATCAGTTTGGCTCCTGCCTCTTCAACTCTTGCCTAGCAGTTCAGGCACTGTTAGTCAACCTGCAGTTTAAGTCATTTAGGCAGAGTGCACTTTAAATCCCTCTGCAGACAGACACTGGAGATTTATGCACTTTGGAAAACCGTTTTCAACCTCCATTTGGCTTGGGGTGCCACAACTCCTTGTGCCGGCCCTGCTCTAGACAGATAACACTCTTCATTTTATATTTCTTTCGCAACCAGTGCCCTGCAGGGAAAAACAAACAAGGTCTACTGACAGCTGAAGTTAGAGAAGCTTAAAATTATGGATTTATCTGTAGGGTATTTTGAAGCTCCTAGGGGCCCCACATGGAGTTGCAGACCATTCAAGCTTATAATATGTTCTCCCAGTGGGAAGAAAGTAAGTCACACCTTTCCTAGCAAGATGTTTTACCAAGTGAATTCAGTTTAGTCACTTAAATCAAGCAAAAACAGAAAGACAGACAGACATACCTGGTAGTAAATCAAATGTGTCAACTACTGTCGTTTGAAAATGCACCCTTAATGGAAAGCTTGTGGAGGTGCTCTTAAACAGTTGAGTGTCAGTAATTAAGCCCTTCTAGCATGTAGTCACCCCCTGCCCAAGCAATCTTGAAAAGTGCACCAAAACACTATGCCTCTCTTTCAGCTCAAAGAAGACATTTCATGTCGACAAATGAGAAGCTTCTTCTATTCAATTCTTCTTTAAATGCTCTCATTTAGGCTTTTAATCAAACAAAAGGACATTTGGAAATAGAAAATCCTTTTGAACCAAAACCTTGAAACATTTAATTTGGAATAGATCAAAATGAAACATTTCTGTTTGTTTGGTTTTTTTGCCAAAACAATTTGGCAAACCCAACACAAACCTTCATAAACTTTTGGTGTTACTGGATCTGCATTTTTTCCCCCAAAACTGTTGATATCCTTCTCCTCTGTCTTTGTTTCAAGGGACACATTTTTCAGTGTGTGTAAGTAAGTGGGGGCAAGCAACTATAGTTCCCACAATCTCACTATATATGTGAGATTTTATATATATTTTAGTTAGAAATGTAGATTGCTGCTTCTGATTTTACTTCAGTAGCCACCATGATAATGATAAGCTTCCACGGTAATACAGAGACCTCACAATTCTCACTAACCAAACAGAAGAACCAAAAAGAAACCAAGCTGCGAATACCTTTTTGTCCAGGATTGGAAAGAGGGGAGAATAAGTAATTCAGTGCTGGAGTCCCCACCTATACATTGTTCTTACTCTGTTGCTACTCCATTGGTTGTGGACTAGCAGTTAGAGCACTGCATGAGGACTCAGGGGTCCATTCCCAGCTCTGCCAAGGCATTGCTAAGTGATCTTGGGTAAGTTACATCATCTGCCTTTGCCTCAGTTTCTCAAATGCGTACTGACAAGATTGTCTTTGATCTCTTTTGCAAAGTGCTTTAATCAGAAAAATGAAAACCATTGTAGAAGAGCTAAGCATTCAATGAAGCTTTTCCAAAGGGAGAGGGGAGCCAGCTTTTATTTACCAATACCCACCATTACAGCATTCCCAGAAGAGTCAGCATGCTGTTAATAGATGTTTTTCCTAGACTTAGGATATGTCTACTCTAAAAACTTTACAGTTGCACTTCTGTAGGTATGTATACTTGCTACAGTGACAAAAGGGTCCTTCCATTGCTGAAGAAAATTCACCTCCCAGAATTCCCAAGTCTGTGTTTGGGCTTATATCAGCTTAATTCCATTTCTCAGAGGAGTGACTGACAAGCTCAGCTGGCCTAGCTTTCTATTGTTGACCAGCCGTATGGGACCAATCTCCCTGCAGAAACCAATCTCAGCTAATTGTTTTCGTAAGTAGTATGATGTGAAATAGGCTCAAGTGCCCTGAGATACCTTGGTACAAATAAGTACATTCATCTGCCTGCCAGTTAAGCTTCAAGCACTAGTTTGCTGTCCACCATGAAAGAAGATTTAAAAGGATCCCAATCTTGTTTCTGTTCCTCCTCTTCAGAAGCATGCCTGGTGGAGGGTCTTTTCTAGAACACTTGTCAGGTAGCTGCATTGGCAAACCTGGTCGCAAGGAAAGACTAATTGAAAACAGAGCAGGTTTGACTGAGGGCTATAGTCCTGTCTGGCATAAAAACTGTCTCCTGGCTCTTACAGGAACAAAAAAACAATCACTACTTCTGCTATGTGATGGGGTGTGCCAATCCCTCTCACTCCCTGTCAGGAAGAGGGGGTTAAAAGCCCATCCTGTGTTACCCCAAAAATTAATTAATTTGTTTACAAATGTCCAGACTGTCCAGCAGCCTGAGTTTTAATTTCAAACCCTCGGGGGCAACGAGGGGGACCATTCCTCGCCCAAACAGACGAACACCCGCCTGAATGCTAACCTCCAGCAAATGTCCCGAGTGGAGAATACGGCTACAGCCCGCCGATCAAGCACAGACCAGAAGCAACAAAAGACTTAGAGCCAAAGGTTTCTCAGAAACAATCATAAGGTTTATTACAATGCCTATTCTGAGGATTGACCAAGAATTCTTACTTATTTCATGGATAGCTAAACAGTAACATAACACATTAAAACTATTCTATACAAATAAAACACTAAACAACATTTATATTTACAAAAGAACATTCAACAAGCAGGGATCAGTCACTTGTAGAATGGAGAGATCTCAGATCTTAATATTACTCCTTTAAAACCTAGTCTGGGTTCCTTGTCTCACACTCTTTCTAGCAGTTTAATTTATTATCATAAAATCACTTTGTAAGGATTGGGCCCCCTGTCAGCACTAAAGCAGTCTGTTGGTCTTAAAGCTTTTATCACTTTCCTCCCCTCCTTGGGACCCTTTTCTTACCACAAATCTAGAAATAAAACAAGTTTCTTTGGTGAGCAGTGATAGTAGTTCTTTCCTCCTCGGCTCCTCTCCTCAGTTCTGCTCTGGTCTCCATGGAGGCTGGCAGCTCAGAAAGTTCTCGAAGGTTTACAGGTGCAGCTGCTGTGAGACCCCTGCTGTACTGGAGCTTCACAGCTTTGAGCCTTCAGTGCTGTTTGTTGCTCACAGACTTAACGCAGGACTGAGTTATGTGCCTGTCTGGAGTGCGTGCAAGTATGAATATTCGGATTGGCCCTGCTGTGACTAAGTCCGAAGACCCAGCTCGGAGACTAAGGCCTGAGTCACCGCTCACAGACTAAGTCCGGAGGATGCCCTTATGAGACTAAGTCCCGCAACTTAGCTCGTACAGTTCCACCAGAGACGTTGTTACTCTCTCTGGGGATGGGTGTGAGTGAGACTCCTTAGTGCAATGGGAACATAGCCAGAGGCCATTGGAACCCAGTAAGGAGTGGGAGAGATCTCCAAAGCTCTGCTGCCGTGTAGCATCTTTTATACACCCTCATCCCCTTTCATCTCTTCTTGACCACTCACAAAAAGGTATGATTTCATCCTCATCCAGTCATAAAGGACGATATCACCTATCACCTGCACAGTGCATGATCAAAATCAATAAGTTTGAAGGGTCCTTTTGACAGTGGGTGGAGACCCCAGAATACTTGATGGGAGGGGGAATGAGTGAGTTCAAAAGTTTAAAATCTTCCTCCATCTTGACCTACTTTTCCTCAAAGAGATATACCTATTGAATCTGTTCCCCCATGATCCCTCAGATTTCACTTGCTGAATGCCTTTTGAATACCAACTTTGTTTTAAATACTTGTAAATGATATCTTATGAATACTTTACCACTAATTATTACATATTCTACTATTTCTAACTTTATTTTAACACAATGTTTCTACTAGATTGCCTTACACCATTCTCCTACTCATATGTGTCTTTATTCAATCAAGATTTTCTGTGATGCTAAAGAGATGGCAAAAATCTCAGGCTACACATGGGCCTCAGAAAGGGGTGGGACAGAAGGGAGAGGGATCCATTCCCATGGCTCACTTGAAAAATCCCCCAGATAGAATATAATCATAGGGTTGGAAGGGAACCTCATGAGATCATTGAGTCCAACCTCCTGGGGCTTGAACCTTAGACTTTCTACATATTAAGCACAGGTGCTAGCCATTACACTATTTGCAGATGGCAGGAGAGTGTTGGTTGGGAAGACAGATAATGTGTAGAAGGGCAGTGGGGGGGAAAGCCCTGCTACTAGGAGCTCTAAGCCTTTCACAGAGAAGTAGAGGGACATATTACAAACAGGCCTATTGTGGGACGAGTCCTGCAACACCTGAGGAGATGATATCAGAGGACAGTGCAGTGGGGCAAGGCCGCTTGCCTGGCCATGGCCTGAGGGACTTACAGATGGGACTGCAAGTAAACTCTGCCTCCTGGAGAAGACCAGGTGTGCCTGGAGGGTCTTTAGGACTTTGCTGTAGCCCAGTACCACCAGAGACTGACTCCAGCTCTGCCCTGCAAAGTTACTGGCCATGCTATCCACCCTCAAGGCACTGTGGGGGCCCACATAATGTGAGGAGGAGTGCCAGAACACCCCTGTAGGTAGGGGGCCCCAGCTGAAGTGATCACAATACAGAACCTAGCACAATGGGGTCTTGGGCTAGGACTAGGTCTCCTAGATGCTACAATAATACTTAACCAGGCATGGCCAAACTGTGGATCAGGAGCCACATGTGGCTCTTGAATGAAAAAGTGTGGCTCATGGAAGAGTGTCAGCAAATCAATTTAATAGGTAAAAGTATACGGCTATATGCCTCAGTGTGGCTCTTGAAGGTTTAGTAATCAACTTAAATGGCTCTTGAGTTCCACAAGTTCGGCCACCCTTGTGCTTAACATACATTTTCCAAAAAGAACCATCTTGCCTCAGTCCAATCTGCTCTCTGATTGTTCTGTGGCACACAATTGGTGTCTGCAAATTTGCCCTTCATAAAAGCAACTACTGAAACATTTGTTGACACCCTCAGCAATTTGCTTATTCTTAACACTTCAGTGTTTCCCTGTAGCACAAACTCAGCTTTGAGGAACATTATTAATGATATCCCATCAATGGCAACAACAGTCTCTATGAAACATCAGAAAGATGCAGGAGAATGACAACTTTGGAAGTTTCAGCAAGGCGTTGGGGAAAGGTCTTGCTAGGTCTACGAGCCTGAGAACTTCTTTCTTGATCTACTTGGGAAAGATAGTATTAAATTTGAAAACCTGCTACAGAACCATCACTGTGTTTCCTGAGAGTTATCCAAGAGCCATGAGAAGGTTACTAGTAGCAACTTCAAACTGACATTAAAAGAACAAATCCCTCATATTGACAACTGGGGGAAAAATAGAAGATGAAAGGTGTTCATAGACCACCATCAAAGACAGCAGAATACTAACTACATCCTGGCTGCTTTTATGATCTATCTACAGGCTCAGAGATGATGCTTTCAAGTAGTTACACGCACACTGATTCCAGCTACGCTCGGGGTAATTCAGACCATAGCTTCCTAGGCAAAAAACAAACAAACAGAGAAGCAGATTTCTTTGTGCTATCCCCTCTGAATAAAAATAGAATAGACCTTCTAAAAGAACAAAAAAAAAAAAAAAGGAGCTACCAAATATCATTGAGTGAGTAATTGATTTTTCAGTTTAGTGGCCAAACAAAGAAAAAGGTCAAGCTCATTTTGACCTCAAACTTCTTCTGCCCACTTGCTGAAACAAACAAAAAGTTTCAGAGTGAATAAACTGGTTTGACTCCAAACTCTTTTTTTTTTTGGTCGTTGAAAATATTATGGAAAGGTAATAAAAATTAACAAGGGTCTTCACACTTAAAAAAAAAATCTAGTTGAATTTCAAAATGAAACATCAAAGCATTTCATTTAGGGAAAAAATGGCTGAAATAAACCATTTTGACTTTCTAAAAAAAATCCATTTTTATTCAGCCGAAACTATTCACTGAATTCATGAATAGTTTTGGTCATTCTGACGCTGTTTAGAGGTTGGCTGAAAAATTCCATCTGGCTCAACAGGCAAGCTAAACCTTGAATGTGTGAGAGCAAAAAGAAAGAGTACTGACTAATGGAATGAGAGAGGCCTTGTCTACACTAGCGTTTTGTTGCAAAAAGTTGACTTTTAGCAACAAAAAAGCCCTGTGTACACACTACAATACCCATTTTATTGGCAAAAACTGCTTGTGTTTCTAATAAACAGGGTGAGGAATAATGCCTTTTGCACAATTGTTTTATCAGAAGCAGTGTGGATGCAGAAGCTGTTTTTTTTCCATATTAAACGGCCGCCAGACACGTCCCACAATGCTAATCATGACCATGCTGGTCTTTTGACTGTGCTCTGGTGTCTGCAGTCACCAGCTCTTCCCTCTTTTCAGTCACAGGAATTTCTGAATTGTCTCAGTTCCACTTCCTGCGTATTCAGCATGGAGAGGTAGTGTGTTTTGTTTCTGGGTGACAATGGTGACTCTACGCTGCAAAGGGTCTCCCACCTGGAGCACAGCAGATCTGCTGGAGCTGATTTAGAATTTGGGGAGAGTCAGCTGGCCACCACTCAGGTAGTTCCCTGAGCCAGCCATTTTGTTCCAGGGAGGGGAGGGCGCAAAGCAGGCCACCCTGCCCTTGGGCTGGCCTGCTCCACCCCTGGGCAGGCTATTCCCAACCCTACTGCTGGGGCGGGCCAGCCCAGAGCAAAGGCCAGTTCTGCACTCCCAGCCCTGACCTCCACTGCCTTGGGCTCTGCTCCAAAGGCAGCAAGGAGGGGGCAGGGGACAGTGGAGCGGGCCCTGTGCTGCCCTGCTTGCAGCAGGACACTGCAGGGCCTAACAGAACCATGGGGCCAGGGGTGATCACCAGTGTTCCCTCTAATTTGTCATAGGCTGTGCACACAAAAAAATTATTTTGTGCAAATTTTTGGAACCAGCATCCAAATTTGTGCACACTCCAGTGAGTGCGGTCAAACTTCTGAGTGCAATGAAGTGTGTATGATGCCAATAATGTCTAAATTTTATTTTGCTATGATGATGGAAATGATTTTATAAATTACAAAACCTTATTTGAAACATGCTACTTGAAACAGCCTTCTTAAAGTAGCACAAAAATATTAGCACTGTTGAATTTTTTTGTGCACACTTTATTTTGTTGTGTGCGTGGGCTTCACAACCTGTGTGCGCGTGCACACCCGCACAGCTTAGAGGGAACATAGGTGATCACCCCTTTCACCAGTCCCCCAAGGATGGCTCTGCCCCAGCCTGTTCCTAGCCTTTCCACCCCCAAGCACTTATCTTCTGGAGTGGAGCTAGCCGAGACAACTTCTCGGCTTGCTGCTCACCGGGCTACATACCTGTGCACAGCAAGGTGGTGCCCCCTATTGTCTGGCGCCCCAGGCAACCATGTAGGTCTCCTTTATGGTAGAACCAGCCCTGTCCATGAATCCAGACAGCAATGCAGTGCTGTTTGCCTGCTTGTCACTCAGCAGACCCAGCTCGTCCAATTCCTTTCTGATTCAGAGATCATGACATACTGTGTGATCTGCTGTGCTGTGACTAGCATGCTGCAACTGACACTGGAGAGTAGCACACAGGATCCATTTTTTAAAATTAGGATTTGCAGATGTGCAGGAAACGTTCAAAAATGGCACCTGCTCTGGACAGCTGTGTGAATGAACACAAGCACTATACTTACAGCACTTTTCATTCATTGCTAAAGCTTTTTTTCACAAAAAACCTGTAGTGTAAACATAGCCAGAGTTATAATACAGACTAAGAGTCCTGTGACACTTTTTAAGACTAACAAATTTATTTATCACATGAGCTTTTGTGAGCGTAATCCCACTTCATGAAATGCATTAAATGGAAGCTGTAGCATGTGAAGTGAATAAATGCAGAGACGGGTAAGTCATGCTCCAGTGAGCCCTACCATCCCTGGGGGCCAACCGGCCTCTGGCTCCAGCCTCCGCCCCCCCCATGCTGGCCTGCGGGGAGTGGGAGGCCCATCAGTTATCATAGAATCATAGGGTTGGAAGGGACCTCAGGACGTCATCTAGTCCAACCCCCTGCCAGAGGCAGGACCACTCCCACTAAACCATCCCAGTCATGGTTTTGTCCAGCTGGGCCTTAAACACCTCCAAAGATGGAGACTCCACCACCTCCCTAGGCAGCTCATTCCAATGCTTCATCACTCACCTAGTAAAAAAGTTTTTTTCTAATATCCTGCGTGGACCTCCCTAACTGTAAC
The DNA here is from genome assembly GCA_007922195.1 of Podocnemis expansa. Taxonomy (NCBI): domain Eukaryota; kingdom Metazoa; phylum Chordata; order Testudines; family Podocnemididae; genus Podocnemis; species Podocnemis expansa. The sequence goes on along the minus strand of ML681972.1, from coordinate 51,736,190 downwards.
TTGAGACCATTGCTCCTCGTTCTGTCCTCCGTTACTACCGAGAACAGTCGAGCTCCCTCCTCCTCGGAGCATCCCTTCAAGTAGTTGAAGGTTGCTATCAAATCCCCCCTCAATCTTCTCTTTTGCAGACTAAATAAGCCTAATGCTCCCAGTCTTTCCTCATAGGGCTTGTGCTCCAGCCCTTTAATCATTTTGGTTGCCCTCCTCTGAACTCTCTCTAGCATGTCCCTGTCCTTTTTGTAGTGGGGAGCCCAAAACTGAACACAGTATTCTAGATGTGGCCTCACCAGTGCAGAATAGAGGGGAATGATCACATCCCTTGATCTGCTGGTAATACTTCTTTTGATGCAGCCCAGTATGCCATTGGCCTTTTTGGCAGCAAGAGCACACTGCTGACTCATATCTAGCTTCCCATCCACCATGACCCCCAGGTCCTTTTCTACACTGCTGCTACTTAGCTGAATGTTCCCCAGCCTGTAGTACATGGGGTTTTTCCATCCCAAGTGCAGGATTTTGCACTTGTCCTTATTGAACCTCATAAGATTTCTATTGGCCCACTGTTCCAATTTATCTAGGTCTCCCTGAATCCTGTCCTTGCCCTCCAACATGTCTACTGGTCCCCCCAGCTTGGTGTCATCTGCAAGCTTACCGAGAATGCAGTCTATTCCATCATCCAGATCATTGATGAAAATGTTGAACAGAACCGGCCCCAGGACCGACCCCTGGGGCACACCACTCATTACTGTTTGCCAGCTAGACATGGAACCATTGATTCCTACATGCTGAAACCGTTGATCTAGCCAGTTTTCTATCCACATTATAGTCTGCCTATCCAACCCATACTTCCTTAATTTGCCAGTGAGAATGCTGTGGGAAACTGTATCAAAAGCCTTGCTAAAATCAAGGTATATCACATCAACGGTTCTTCCTGCATCCAGAAAACCAGTCATTTGATCATAGAAGGAAATGAGATTGGTCAGACATGATTTACCCTTGCTGAATCCATGCTGACTGTTCCTGATCACTTTATTTTCCTCTAAGAGTTTTAGGATGGATTCTTTGAGAACCTGCTCCATAATTTTGCCAGGGATTGAGGTGAGGCTGACAGGTCTATAATTCCCCGGATCCTCCTTTTTCCCTTTCTTGAAAATAGGTACAATATTTGCTTTTTCCCAGTCTTCTGGCACCTCCCCCGTTCTCCATGAGTTTTGAAAGATAATGGCCAGCAGTGCTGGAGCAGACATTGAACACCTAATAGCTGCAGGTCCCACCACTGGGTCAGTCATCATGGAAAGTCAGCAAAACGTGCTAACTTGTTCTCTGGGCACATAATCCAACTAAGGTCTGTCGAATGAAGATCTTACACAGATCTTAGGGAAAACAATTTCTGGTCATACTGTTCCCAATTCCCCACCTCCTAACAAAAGCATACACAAAGCAGTGACATTACAACTAAACACAATATGCACTTCACAAGACAGAGCACATAGTTTGTGTCCTACACGTTACTGGAACAATGATTCATCAAGTCAGAGCCATCTTCTACTTTTTCTTTATTTCTCTGGATTGCATTCACAATAGATCTTCCCCTCTCCCCCATGTGATAGTAACAGCTGTGCTGTTGAGAGGAATTGTATTAATTTTGGTGGACTATAGCGGACCACAGATGTTAATCTAACACTCACTGTCCAATATTAAACAGTTATAAACAAGGTTCAGAGTTTACTATACAGAGAACTTAGCCTGCTTAGTACCATGGCAAACATCATTAAATATCATTTTTAATCTGTTTTTTAAAGAGACAAAATGTATGGATTTAATTTGCTTTAAGTAAAACTTTTTGTTAGCATTCCTTGCTTCCTTTTCCCTTAAGCTAGAGAGAGTTTTAGAATGAAACTCCCCTCACCTGGTTTCACTGTCTCTTAGATGAAATTAAAGATGCTAACAATTGTCTGTTGAGGGAAAAGAAGTTAGCAGAGGTAGACTGGAGCTGTTGTTAAGGTCAGATTCTGTTTCCTAAGAAGACAAACCCAAAACACACACACACAAAAGGGGACAGAAAACAAGAGAAAGAACAGTACTAGAACGAAAGAAGTCTGGGGTGCCAAGAGACACTCAGAATTGCAACCATGACAGTTAAGCTAATACTAGGAGACAAACTTTTCTCCCATAAGTCTCTTTCTTTAAAGCAGGGGTCTCAAACTCAAATCATCACGAGGACAGTACACGGCCGCATGAGGACTAGAATGTTAGCCTAATACATTAGCCCGAGGGCTGCACCACTGAAACCTTCTTCATACAGTGATGTAAATATTGGTAAAAATAGTGTCATTGTGGGCTGCAGGAAATAGCTTTAGGGGCCACATGCGGCCCTCAGGCTGCGTGTTTGAGACTCCTGCTTTACAGACACAAAAAGGGATTGATGGACAAAGCAGCCCACCCCTCATTATTTTTTTCCACCCACTAATTTTCAAAACACCAGTTTTAGTTCACTGGTGTTCCAGACATCTCTGGTTTAAAAAGCATGATTTTAACCCAAGCCTTCAGTTACATCAATAGATCTTTTCAGTTAGACCAATTCATTTTGTCTTGTTTTTTCTACCTTTTCCCATCAACATTTATAATGTTGTGGCACTTAGAAACTTTTATCCACCTTCCCTATTTAGGCTCACGATTAGGATAAATTTGTAGGCCTAATTATTACAAAAGCAGCCAAAATCTTGTTTCTTGATGACCTCAAGTTCAAATTCAAATACAGAATGGCATATTTGTTTGGAAATGAAACTTTCTGGAATGAGGTGCTTTGGCAGAGATGAGTAAGAAATATATGGAGCTTAAGAAACTTGCGAGTCAACGGCCAGGGTCAAGCAGAGAGCTGAAGTCTCCAGGTGCATAGCAATATCCATTTATAACATTCCTCAGAATTTGAACATTTCACAGAGGGTTCTTTTTAAGATTTACTCATGTTTTATTAGTAAAAGTATTCAAGACAGCCATAATAAAAGCAGACAGCTGGGAGCTAGAACTCCTGGGTTTTAATCTCTCTTGCAACAACACATCTCTTTGCAGCCTTGGGCATCTCACATCACCTTTCTGTCTCTGTATTCCCTCTGCGAAATTGGGATATTTAACTACAGTACTTCACAGAGTGTGTCTTGAAGATGACTTTATATTTGTCAAGTCTTTTAAAGATTAAAAGATCATTTATAGATTACTGTATCCCAGGGGAAAGGGAAACAGCTGGGAATGAGGTTTTTTCCCCACAAAACTAGTTCCTTAATTGAAAAATTTAAAAATAACTCCAAACTGCAGTTTACTTAAGCTTTTAAATTTCTTTTCTCCAGAACAGATGGCTAAATACTTGCTGCAGTGCAGATCTATTACCTTTGTCTTACGTGGTTTTTCTTCTGCTATTTTTGAGTTAAGTTCCTTCCTGTCACAATCATATTCAACATTTTCATTAACAGTTTATGAGGACCTTTCATTCTCTTGGATCTTTTTCATGCATGCCCTCTGCTTGTCAGACATTATTTATCAGTATACTTGAACCTTCGTGGATAAAGACCACCCCTGGCTGATTTCTTTTTAAGAAAGCAGAAGCAAACCATTCCTCAGAAGTAGAGGTAGTCATGAAAATCATCTCTTTTCTTTGACCCCGGGAACACTTCCTAATAAAACACTCAGAGTTGGTAGGTATATTTCAAACTTTCATTGACAGTCTTTTCAAAAGTACATCACATATTGCAATACTACATTATTTTATGCAGAGCTTTGTATATTAATTTACTGAAATAAAAATCTTCAGACAACAACTAATCACAAAGTCTGATCCAAAAGGCCAAGGGGAAATCTGTCATCTGCACTGGTTTTGGATCAATTTGGCACAAATTCTTAAAGTCAGAAGGAATCATTATGGTAGTTTGACCTCCTGCAAAGCCGGACTGCAGAATATCACCAAGTTTTTCCTGCATGAAGCCACTGTAACATCTGGCAAAGGTACAGTAAAGACATCAGTCTTTAAAGATGCCAAGTGACTGAGAATCTATCATGTCCCTAGACACATTCCAATGTGGAATTTCCTCACTGTTAATAAGAGAGGTTACTTACCCGTAACTGGTGTTTTTCGAGAGGTGTTGCTCCTGGCCATTCCCCCATAGGTGTCTCATGCCACGTGCACAGCACGCTGGAATTTTTTTCCCCTAGAGTACTCGTAGGGCTGTCTGTAGCGCCCCCTGGAGTGGCACCTTTGCGGCTCCCCATATAGCGTCCAGCCGGCCCTTTCCCTCCTCAGTTCCTTCTACCCTTGTTCCAATGTAGGGAGGCAGAAGGGAAAGGAATGGCTAGGAGCAACACCTCTCGAAGAACACTGGTTACAGGTAAATAACCTCTTCTTCTTCTTCTTCGAGTGATTGCTCCTGTCCATTCCGCCATAGGTGAGTCTCTAGCCTTACCTTGGAGGTGGGAGGAATCAACGGCATACCGACTGTAACACCGCTCTACCCACTGCCACATCCTGCTGAGCCTGCTGGGTAATGGGGTAGTGTTGAGCAAAGGTATATGGGGAGGACCACGTCACTGCTTTGCAGATATCGGCAACCGGGACTCCTGCCAGGAAAGCTGTTGATGCCGCCTGTGCCCTGGTCGAGTGGATGTTCACCCTCAGCGGGCACTTTCCCTCTAGCTTGTAACACTCCTTAATAAATGCTACAATCCAGGAGGCAATCCCCTGTGAAGAGACAGGTCGGCCCTTCATTCTTTCTGCCACAGCTATGAAGAGTTGTGTTGCCTTGCGGAAAGGCTTCGTTCTCTCAATATAGAAGGCTAACGCCCTTTGCACGTCCAAAGTGTGGAGACGCCTATCCTCCTCTGTGATGTGAGGCTTAGGCCGGAAGATCAGTAAGCAAATGTCTTGGCTCAGATGAAACTGCAACACCCCCTTAGGCCTAAAGGCTGTGTGGGGGCGTAACTGAACCTTGTCTTTAAAAAATAGCGTATACGGTGGTTCAGCTGACAAGGCCCGTAACTCTGGCACCCTCCTAGCTGATGTGACTGCTACCATGAGAGGTAGAGCAAAGAACATGTCGCCAGGGCTTTGAACGGCAGTCTTGAGAGTCTAGGTAGGACTAAGTTCAGGTCCCATTGCGCCGCTGGCAGTTTTATTGCCAGGTATAGCTTAGACAGACCTTTCAAAAACCTCTTAACTATGAGCATTGTGAACAATGAAGAATGCTCCATGGTGCGACGGAAGGCTGAGATAGCCACCAAATGGACCTTAAGGGACGCCACAGACAAGCCCGTAACTTTCAAATACCATAAGTAATTTAGGAGTCTCTGAACAGGAAGAGTAAAGGGGTCCCACCCCTTGTCCATGGACCACTGAGCTAACTTCCGCCACTTGGACTTGTAAGTCACTCTGGTGGAATGTTTTCTACTACCACAGAGGATCCCCTGCACCGGAGAGGAACATAATTGCTCTCATCCTGTTAGCCATGAAGGATCTACCCGTGGAGGTGCAAGGCCTCCAGGTTGGGGTGAAGTAAGCGGCCGTTGTCCTGGGTCAAGAGGTCCGTTCTCCGAGGGAGCTGGATTGGGCTGCGAATTGCCAGTCTCATGAGGGTTGAGAACCAGTGCTGCCTCGGCCATGCTGGTGCTATCAGAATGACCCGCGCCCCTTCTTGTCTTATCTTCTGCAACACCTTGGGCACTAATGGGGCTGGGGGAAAGGCACAGACTAGCCGACTGGACCATGGGATGTCGAAAGCGTCCGCAAGTGAGCCCGGGCTGCGCCCCCTGAACGAACAGAACTCTGGGCACTTCTGGGTACTCGGAGGTGAATAGGTCTAGACGGGGACGACCCCACCTCTGGAAGAGGTCTTCCACCACTTCCTGATTCAGTGACCATTCATAGGTCATAAACCTCCTGCTGAGCGCATCCGCTAAGCGATTCTGGAGGCCTGGTACATAAGAAGCTACAGGGTGAATCCTGTGGAGAATGCAAAACTCCCAAAGATCCATCGCCTCCTGACACAGCTGCCTTGAATGAGCACTTCCTTGTCTGTTGATATAAAACATCGCAGAAGTGTTGTCCGTCCGTATAGACACTGACTTCCCTCCAGCCCCTCTCGAAACACCGTGCAGGCTAGGCGAACCGCTCTGAGCCCTTTGATATTGATGTGTAAGAGCATATCTTTGCCCTCCCAGAGGCCTTATGTTCTGAGATGGCCCACATGGGCCCCCCAGCCCCGGTCTGATGCATCTGTTAGAAGGCAGACCGACGGGCAAGCAGAGCAGAAGGGGACTCCTGAGCATAGGTTGGCCTCCCGACTCCACCACATAAGGGATTCCCACACTGGTGCTGGTACGGTGACTATCCCATGCAGACTGTCCCTTCCTGGACGGAACACGCTCGCCAGCCATAACTGTAGTGGGCGCATGCAGAGACGGGCATGCTCTACAACAAACGTGCATGCTGCCATAAGTCCCAGCAGTCGAAGGCATTCCCTGACAGAGGTCATCGGAAACTTTACTAAGGAGCCCACCAACTGTCTTATTGTCTGGGAGCGAGCTAAGGGGAGGCTTGCCCTTGCTGTCCCCGAGTCCAGGACTGCTCCTACAAACTCTATTCTTTGAGTTGGCTGCAACCTTGACTTCTGGATGTTTAGCAGAAGACCCAGACGAGCGAAAAGGGACTGTACCACCAACAAGTGAGATAACACCTCCTGCTCTGAGTGACCTGAGACCAACCAGTCATCGAGGTATGGAAAGATAGTGACTCCGCGTCGTCTGAGAAATGCCGCTACCACAGCGAGGCACTTTGTGAATACTCGAGGTGCCGCTGAGAGACCGAGTGGAAGAACCGCAAATTGCAAATGTCTTTGGCCTACAGCGAACCGCAGAAATTTCCTGTGCTTGGGGTTGATTGCAATATGGAAATATGCATTCTGCAGGTCTAGGGTAACGTACCAATTGCCTGGATCCAGAGCGGGAATGATCAAGGACAGGGATACCATACGAAAACGGATCTTTCGTAAGAAAACGGTTGAGGCACTGTAAGTCCAGTATAGGCCGTAAACCCCCCCCTTCGCCTTGGGGATAAGGAAATATCGGGAATAAACCCCCCGGCTCTCTCTGCCGGTCGGCATCTCCTCCACTGCCCCTTTCTGAAGCAAAATCTGGACCTCTTTGAGCAACAGCTGCTCATGCGCCGGGTCCCTGAAAGGGGGTGGGTAGAAGGGGGGGGCCGACAGGGGGTAACAAAGAAAATTGGAGGGAATAACCCTCCTTTATTGTTCAAATCACCCATCTGTCTGAAGTTATCTGCAGCCACCCGGCAGGAAGCAGGATAGTCTGTTTGTGAACAAAGGAGTCTCTGGATCTGCTGGTATTGGTAGGTTGCCCTGGGGCTGACTCTCAAAAGGTCTTTTTAAGGGCTGATGACTGCCAAGAGCCCCCTTGACTATTGGCCTGGCGTCCAGCACCCCTGCGGCCACCCCTATTTCGTCTCCGGTCATAGTCTGAGCGATGATGGTACGGCCTTGGCGGAGGGAATGGTTTGAAGGGCTTCCTCTGGGCCGCTGGAGTATGAAGGCCCAGTGACTTAATTAAAGCCCTTGAGTCCTTTAAGGTCTGCAGACGGGTGTCCATTTGTTGGGAAAATAACTCAGGCCCCTCAAATGGAAGGTCCTGAATGGTAGCTTGGACCTCCTGCAGAAGACCAGAGACTTGCAGCCACAAACTCCTCCGCATAGTGATCCCCAAGGCCATGTTGCGAGCTGCTGCATCTGCTGCATCCAGGGCTGACTGCAGAAGTGCCTTGAAGACCACCTTGCCTTCCTTGATGGAGGAGGCCAGTTCAGACCTAGAGTTCTGGTCCAAAGAGTCTGAAAACTTCTCTAGGGATGACCAGTCATTGAAGACGTATTTGCTGAGGATCGCCTGTTGGTTAGTGATCCTCAATTGCAACCCCCCTGTCAAATAGACCTTGCGCCCGAACAGGTCTAATTTCTTTGCCTCCTTGGATTTGGCGGTAGGTCCCACGTGGCCCTGCCATTCTCGCTCGTTGGCAGCAGCCACCACTAAGGAGCCCGGAACTGGGTGAGAGTAAAAATGTTCATATCCCTTAGAAGGGACAAAGTACTTCCTCTCAGCCCGCTTGGCTGTAGGGGGAATCGAGGCTGGCGTGTGCCATAAAGCTTTCATGGTGCTCTGCACAGTTTTAATAAAGGGGAGAGCAATACAATTTGGGCCCTCTGGGGGGAGAATATCCACCATGGGATCAGCATCCTTAGATATTTCCTCCGCTTGTAAGTTAAGCCCCCTGGCCACCTTGCGAAGGAGCTCCTGGGGGGCCTTGGCATCATCCGGAATGGTCAGCGGTTTGGCTCCCGCCACCGCCTCGTCAGGAGGTGAAGATGATGATTCTTCCAGTTCAGGGCCCCTGGGCTGGACCTCAGATGGTGCACTGAGATCCCCACTGGCCAGACTGGTGCAATCCTGCTTGGCCCCCAGTGACTCAATGCCCGAAATTTTGCCAGAACCCGGCAGGGCAGTGGCGGTGAAAGACAGCGGTGGTTGAGACCCCAACCTCAACACTGAGGCAGCCAGTCTGGATCCTTGGTCCTGCTGAAAAGCCCAAGGTGTCCAAAACAGCCACTGGACACCAGGCTGCCAACCAGTCCACTGAGGATGGAACGGTGGGGCCAACTGAGCCAGTCGGGAAGGCAGTGTGGTACCGCGATAGGACTTTCTGTGCCCAACCTCCTCTACCGAGCATGCAGATGGGCTGCTCCTCGGGGGCCATGGAGGGGCTACAGTCGACAGGATTCCCGGTGCTGATGAGCTGGTGAGCTCTCTGCTCAAGACAGTACTGGAGACCGGTACCGTGGGGCTCCTGCTGCTGCTATAAATCACCGGCGGTACCGGAGAATGTTGCCAGGACCACGGTACCGCTACTGGACGAGCTCTGTTCGGTTCCGGTGAAGGAGCTCGGAGCGGCGTGGGTTTGCCCCGCAACGGCACTGCTCTGCTGGGTGCCGGAGGAGGCAGCGCCGGTACCGCTAACAGAGGCTCTGTCAAACTCTGCGCAGCCGCTAGTGCCTCTAGAGTAGAAGGCGACAGGATGTCCTCCTCCAAGATGTCCCTAGTAGGGGAGACCGAAACCGGGCTAGGGTGGCTAAGGGGCAGCACCGCATAAGAGGAGTGGGAGCGAGCCAGGCCAACCCGGCTCTGACTAGGCTCCTTGTGGGGTGCCATCTTCCGCAAGGGACAGTGCTTTCTGTCCGCCCTCTTCTTTTTCTTATCCGGTGCCGGGGACAGTGAGTGGTGCCGCTTCCGGCTACCAGAGTCTGAGTCCCAATGCGGCTTAGCACGCCGTTGCTCTGGTGCTGCCACCGGTGCCAATGGTGCCGTACTTGAACTCGCATCCACAGGGACGGGGTGCAAGGCTTCCTCCATCATGTGGAGTTTAAGCCACTGGACTCTGTCCTTTTGAGTTCTTGGTTTGAAGCCCCGACAAATCTTGCACTTCTCAGCAAAATGAGCTTCCCCAAGGCACAGGAGACAGGAGCTATGTGGATCATCCACAGGCATCGGCCTCTTACAGCCAAGGCACGTCGTAAACCCCGGCATAGCCCAACCCCGAGCCTGGGGCGGGCGCAAACTAAACTACTAAAACTAAAACAAAAAACTTTAACAAGTAACTAAAACAAAAAGAAACTGGTACTCTGAAAACGAAAAAATTCGCCACGGGAAAAACTGCGTATGCAGAACTCGTTCCAGCAACTGTCAGGGCGGTAAAGAAGGAACTGAGGAGGGAAAGGGCTGGCTGGACGCTATATGGGGAGCCGCAAAGGTGCCACTCCAGGGGCGCTACAGACAGCCCTATGGGTACTCTCTAGGGCAAAAAAATTCCGGCATGCCGTGCACATGGTGTGCAGACACCTATGGGGGAATGGCCAGGAGCAATCACTCGAAGAAGAACCAGCTTATTTTTTTTATCTGAAATTCAAATATCTAGGTTTGCAGCTACAGGATCTCATTATGCTGCTTCAGCTAAATTAAAAAGCCTTCAGCTATCAGAAGTCTTCTCTCCATGTAGGTATCAGTAAACTTCGATCTCAAATTGTTTGTATACCACACACTACTATCCAATTTCTATTACCACAGCAAACCTTTCACGGCTAATTGGTAATCATATGCAAGTCTAACCCTTCAAGTTCAATACTAGACAGAAAGAACAAACTTTTAATACATTATTTGAGGGATTCCTATACAAGACCTATGAATGTAACTATTCTTGAATGTATCGTATATTAAGTAAATTTTAAGATAAGTTTTAATGCTTAATGGTAAAATATTGATGTATATGTGAAATAAATTTGTTGGAAAAATATCACTCTGATGCTGTGGAGAATGACTGGTGCAGCAGAAGGCATGGCCTGAAACTAATTTTATGTAAGCTGTTTTCTTGACTCAATAGCCATCTGAGTTAGCAAAGGGGAGAACTTTTCAGTGAATGTTAGTAAAAAATGCTCATTTTGTACTTACTGTGAAATGACCACATTAATCTGACTCCAGGAAGTTGGTCAAAAGTTTGTTTTTCAAAATCCATTGTCTTCCATATTTCTGGAATATTATGTACTGGTAAGATTAGACATTCCAGAGGTGTAGTCATGTTAGTCTGTATACCGGTACATCAAAAACAAGAATCCTGTGGTACCTTAAAAGACTGGCAAGTTTCTTCAGGCATAAGCTTTTATGGGCTGCAACTCACTTCATCAGATGCATTATAGCAATGGAGACCAAATGGTTGTCCAACAAAGCAGGACAGAGGGCAACATACCTAGTAATACAGTAATACCTCAATGCACACAGTCCCCTTGATTTCAGGGGAGCTACTTGCATGGACAAAACCTAAATAACATGCGTTCAAGGGCCCTGACAGTTCTCATGCATTCAGTTTTGTGAAATCTCATTAAGAATTTCTGATTGTATATTTTGGATTATCACCACAACTATTATTCTACATAATTTGATCAATTGTTTAGTAAATTTAAAAACGCAAGTTATAATACAAGCTGTACCACTGAAAATCTGTTTTTCATTTGCAGAGTACGATTATATAGCAGATTGTTAGATTTTCCTTTTCTGAATGGGAAAATAGTGATCTACCACCACAATTACACATCACTTCTAAAATATATTATTCCCTTTCATAAAAGGCTTAACATTCTATTCGTTTGGCACCACATTTAATTAAGACTCATTCCTGCAAACAAGTAAACATCTGATAATACTCAGCATTTATCTATAAAGTGCTTCAAAAATATTAATCTTCAACATCCCTACAGAAGATATTCTCTGTTATCCATTAAACTTTAGCTTCTGCTATCCTCATATATTAGAATAAAAGCTACCACTCCATTTTAGTCCTGTCCACAGTGAAGTAGACATCTCAAATAAAATCCCCAAACAAAAAAATAAGCCAATGGCGTGAGGGAAAGGTGAGAGTCACTTTCTTCATGTTGCTTCATAGGTAGTGCACATTAATAGAAAGCCAAAGCCCACAACATTAGCTAATCAGACAGGATAACTCACCTTAAAACACAATACTTTGGATTTGGATGCTGCCATGTGCTTTAGGTACTGTATTTGACTAACAAAAGCAATTATAATTAGGTCACAGAATGTCTGAGAAGCAGTGTTTATAATATCGTTAAAGCACTGACTTTGAAATTTAAATGCACGGTGCAGATCACATTTATGAAACCTATTTTTTTTTTTCCTACAAAGCCCTTGTTTTATCTTATTACCATCCCACTAAATTTTTGGTTAAATAAGAGAAAAGGAAGATTATTGTTAAGTTTCTCTCAATTTGAGCAAGAACAAAGAAATACTCTGAAGTGAAAGGCAATACATTTAAACTGGGAAGAAACAGGGTGTACAGAGGATAATATACACCTATACCACCAATGCAGTCTGATATCAGGCTTATCTTGGGTTCAGAAAAAGATCAGCTACCTGTATAACCCAACCCCTGTTATGCTGGCAGCACAGCACCAGCAATCCTCAGGCTTCAGAGCTTATTTATGCTTCTTGCAGACAAAAACGTCCTTCCTTACTTTGTTGCTTTGATTTGCAAAGTTAGCCCGAGACTGCTTTTCATCATGTCCAGTAAAATGTAGGCTATTCAAAATAACTAGCGGTGCCTGGAATTCAAGCTTCAGTTCTTACAGACATCAAGTGGTTAATTGACATTCCTGTCTTCAGATTTCACATAATTACTTACATATTATTAGAACTGTGTTTGAATTTCTCTTAGCAAGGCACGTGGAAAAAAATGACAGATGTAAAAATGACTTTAGCAGCTGTGCTCTGAAAGGCCAAAAGAGGCTCAAGAGCAAAAATCAAAGTGGATCATAAAGAGAATTAAAGAAATCTAAACGAAAACTAAAACTGACACTCCAGTTTGGAAAGGACACCTACCAGTCTGCCCTAGATTTTCAAATGAAGTAACCTGAAGTAGACACACGTCAGCGATGTGATTTTTTTCCCCTCAAGTTACTGAGCATCCACAGTTCCCACAGAAAGCAAGCAGAGTTGAGGGCTCTCAACTATTTCAACATTCTAGCCACTTATTTAGGTGCCCAAGAGGAATTAGCTCCTGAACGTGAAGTTCTAGATCCTAGCAGTAGGACATACTGACTGATTTCCTCTTTGGTATTGTCAAAAACCCACTTCTAATATAACTATGACAAACATACAGGTAATATCTAACATTTTTCAGAGTGACTTGGAAAATAAAGAAATTGCTGGCAGAAAGTACAGATTAATGAGCACTGCACTATTAAATCCACTTTAAATGATTTATTTACAAGTTGTCACTGTTTTTGTCATCTTGCTGAACATGTATCTGTATCCTTGTTACAGTATACAAAGGGTTTTTTCTGACAACATTAACATTAAAAAAATAGGCTACCTATAGAGGCAAAGTTCTTGCTTTGCATCCAAAAATCTGTAAGTAGGAATTCAAGGTATCAGACAAACAAACAAAAACAAACCAGTATGTACAAAACTAATAAAGAGTGTACATTTTGTCCTTGAGATAGATCACTAAACACCTACTTGGAAATGAACCCCATGCTCTCAGCTCCTATTCTGGAACCTGTGACCTTGCTTAATGGATGTGAAGTTTGTATTAGCATGTATAACTCAAAAGGCACTCAAAAGGTCACAAGTTCCTGGGCTTAAGGGGATACAGGATTCCCAATGGAACGTTAAAAGATGAAGTAAAAGAAAGCCAAAAATGTTTTTAAAAAAACCTACACCCCCAGATATTTGATACACACAAATACACTAGGAGTCATCTGAACCCTTGCTGAAAAATGTGGTTATGCCAATAGAAAGACATGATCTCAATACATTTATAAAAATGCATTTCTGAATGAACTTGTCTGAAAATTTCAGACTTGTTTGTCTTCCTGTTAGAGTAAGAATGGAGAACAGAAGATAAAAAAATATTTTCCACAAAGTTAAAAAATGGCCTAGGTCCAAGAAAACAAACATACACCGGACATGTGGAAGGCTTAAAAACTAAAACAGATCAGAAAACCTGTACAACAGTTCAATAACTATAATGAACATAAAAGGGAAAATTTAGCCCTGGTGTAAGGGGCAACTGGAGGCAGCAGAATTTGGATCTCACTATTTACAATTCTGTTACAAAGAACACAATCTAGTGATTAGCAATGGGAAGTTTTTGTTTTAAACCATATAATCAGGAGTTTTACAAATAGGTGAGTAACATTTCATCCACTCAGATTTGTTTTTATCAGTTAGGACCATATTTTGCCCCCCGCACCCCCGCGAAAAAATGAAATGAACAAACAAATGTCTAACAAATTCACAGAAACTTGGAATGGCTGTTCTCTGGTAATGTAGAACAGAAAATAAAAGTGAACAAATTTATGGTATAACTAGTTTTAGCCTATGTTGTTTTAAAATCTTTTTTCAGATATGCATAGAAATACACTGAGGATAGAGAGTAGCCATATCTATTTATCTGCTACTGTGTAAGGCCTTTTTTTATTTGTCACAGCTCCGTGACCAGCAGGGCATTGATCTTAAAGCAGGTGTACAGTTGTGAAAGTGCTATTGTGTTCCACTGAACAGGATTCTCAGTTTTCTGGGTTATCTACCAGTCCGTCACTCTCAGCTTTCTTCTCTGGTGATGTATATAAGAAGTTACAGCAGATATACAGAGGAAAGATCAGAAGTCTGCTGTCCAAGTTCATTACTACTTGTTCCTGTAAAGCAAATATAAAGGAACCCTTCAGAAAAGTTTAGAACAATACAGCTAGTCCTCACTTAGTGACCTACTCGTTTAGTGACCCCTCAGAGTTATGACCGGCTCTCTGATGAGTTGGTGTTATGGCGATGTACGAGAACTCGCATCAACTCTCTCAGATTACCTATATTTACAGTACACTATGCAAACTCAGTTCAGTACATTAGAGCTTAAAACATTTAAAATATATATTAAAAATGTTATAAATGATGCAAAGGTGACATTAAAACTATCTACCGATGGTTGAAAAACCCACTACCAGTAAAGTACATTATGCCTGAAATACTGGTAAGGGCTGCTCCTCGTTTAGTGACCAATTCGTTTATCAACCAGGTTTCAGGAATGGAACCCGGTCACTAAGTGAGGACTACCTGTAATTCATAGTGTGGTATGAATAGCTACACATAATTAAGAGTGCTAGAATGTATCCAAGTGAAACAGTGAAAGACTGGAACCCGTTTAACTGTCTGTTATCTACCAAAAAATAACATGGAAATCTTCATCACTGAGTCATTTATACATTCACAGCATTGGGCATAAAGGAAAAATAATCTAAGGCAGGGGTCTGCAACCTGCGACTCTCTGGCTGTCCCCCTGTGGCTCCAGGCTGTGCCCCCTAGGTGGACCCTGCAGGAAGCCCATGTCAGGCTACGGGCTCCCCCAGCCACTGGGAGACCCTGCACAATGGGGTGTGCTCTGGCTTTCAGGTTCCCCAGCAGGAGACTCTGTGGCAGGTGCCCCATCCCAGCTCCCCCTACCAAGAAACTACACCCACTGCGGCTCTGAAAACACTTGGTTATTGGAATATTTTTTATAAGTGGCTCTTATCTTTCAAGCTGCTGACACTGACCTAAGGTTATAAATTAATTCATTCTCTAGCCGCCTCTACACACCAGTCACCCTAAAATGAAAAAAGGTTCATTATACCTTGCTTTTGCCAAAACATTCTCAACTCTGCCAAACCTCTCCCTGTTACACTCCCTCAATCCCCTTAAAACAAGAATGAGTACCAGCTAGTGCAGGAAGAGACCAAACCACCTCTACCCAGAACTGCTCATGGGCCATCTCCAGCCACTGAGAGGTTTCAGTGGACTGGATAATCCAGGCTATTATATCAAGGAGGGGTAATGTTTCTTGGTACTGCAACTAGCCAAAACCATTTTGTCTCTCACCTCAGAATGCATGTGAACTCACTGAATTTGGAAATATATCCTTTAGGAATATTTGTTATTTACAAGAAAGCAAAACGTGTATCCATCTGCCACAAAGACATTGCCATAAATCAGGAAATAAAGAAACCGATGGTAAGATATTATATATGAAAATATGCTCCCCTTGATTAGCATATTGGCCCCGAAATGGAGATCTATGCATTATCTTTAAAGGGGGGTGGGGGGAGTAAGACAAATTCTAACCAGGATCTGCCCACATAACAGTCATGCCCCAAACTCAGCAACTTATTTCTAACAGAAAGAGTTCAAATTAGTCTGGAATTTGTTCTTTACATAGGTAAAAGCTAACAGATGTTTATTTTCAATTCTCAGCAACATATTGGAACATGGTTAAAAAACCAAGATAAGAATAGATTTTATATTTTAATATTAAGCTACCTGCTACTATAATTGAAAAACTGCACCAATTTTTAATTAAATTTTGTTAACAACTGATTGTTATTTTTGGTTAGTTAGGGAATGGCTCCCTCTTCCACTTACTTGTTAAATCAAACTTGACCGATTTCTCCAGTGTTAGAATTCTGATTAACAATCACTGTTAAGGACATTAGGATAATGGTCTATAATCAGGCATGGCCCAACTGCAGCTCTCAAAAAAAAAAAGTGCAGCTCATGGAAGAGCACGCCAGGGAAGCACAGCATGGTCGGAGATGGGGGGGGAGAGGGGGAGAGAAGCCACAGCACGGTTGGCAATGGCAGGGAAGCAGCGGCAGCGAAGTAGCTGCATGGTCGGGGACAGAGGGGTGAAGAAGTGCAGCACAGTTGCGGACGGCAGAGAAGCAGCAGCATGGTAAGAAGCAACAGGGAAGTGGTGGCATGGTGAGATGGGGGAGAGAAGTGCAGCATGGTCGGGGAAGCTGCGGCATGTTTAGATTTTCTCATAAGCCCTAACGCAGTTTACTCATTGTTAAAATAAAACCGTGTTTCATATGTCCTAACCATAACGTGAATAAGAAGAAACAAAAATATGAAGGAGAAAAGCTTAAAACTGAATGCAGATTACTTTCCATTTTTTGGCACAACTTACTGCTATGAAGCATTGTATTCCACAATGAAATCTGTTAAATTGAAACATTGTGCAATACTTAGAGATCAGCACCTGAAAGAGCCTTTATGTACCGCATTGGCAAGTTACTGCCCAGATTTTAAAAAACTGGCCACTATCCTGCAGTGTTATACTTTCAGGCTGTGTTCACACGCACAGGGTTATTTCGAAACAAGTTGTGTCGAAACAACTTGTTTCGAAACAACACCTTATTTCGAAATATCTTATTT
>ML681972.1:51665849-51714339 GCA_007922195.1 Podocnemis expansa | reverse complement strand
AACATGGTTTTTTTTGTTTCGAAACAACGAGGTTGTTTCGAAACAAACGTGCCGTGTGAACACAGCCTCAGTGACAACTAAGTTTTTACTGTAGTCTTCAAGGTAACCTTAAGTGATTACTAGAATCTGACATTAGTATGATCAATATTTGCCCTATTTTTACGATAAAATGAAAGTGTGCAATGAATTTTAAGCTTAGTAATTTTGGAGTAGGTAAAAGTATGTGGTTATATGCCTCAGTGCAGCTCTTGAAGGTTTAATAATTGACTTGAGCTCCATAAGTCTGGCCACTCTGGTCTATATTTTCAGAGCACCCTGACAACTTTGTTGCAGCTAGGAATAAAATCCAAGTAAATGTTCTGATTTAATTATCCCATTTAAGCTAGTGATATTAACTTCCAATATGTGTGGCAGAAGCATTTTAAATTCCATTTTTTTAGTACCAGACTTGTCATTGATTTTTTATTTTTTTTAAAGGATATAAGTGACTCTCTCAACTTTTTTGATACGTGGGCTATCCTCCTCCTTATGGCTAGATTTAAAAAGTACACAAACATACCTGATCTTTCTCAAAAGTCAGAATCTGATATCCTGTTGTTCTACTGCAAATAAGTTTCCCACTGCTATCAAAAGAGGCTAGGCGTAACCTAGGGATATAATGAAAAGTTAAATTACTTGATTTAGCCTTCTGTAATTAATTTTTCTGAGGGTAAACGAACAAGTCAGCTTCTCAAAGGGAAACAGAAGCACACATTGCCATACAGCACATTTTAGGCCAATGAAGTTGTCATCTGTTAACCAATCAAATCAAGCAAGGAATCAGTTGAAATACTGGCTTTAGATATAAAAGCTTCAGTGAGATATGAGGAGCTAGCCATTCCTCACCTGAATGCTATGTTCCTCTGTGGTTGAAGACTGACCGAACCACTGCATGGCTGATTCAGTGTGTTTCGTTTGAAAATGATGTAACGATTTGTATACGTGACAAGCAGGTCAAAGCCAAAGTTAAACCCAGTCCATCGCCAACAATACTAAAAGAGAGAAAACAAGGAAAACCTATTACAGTGGGCTGTAAGAATATAGCATGATTCACTCTAAAGGATCCCAAAGTCTCTCATTGCCTTATAGACATACTAAGGCCCAAAATATGCATCTGACCCACATATCCCAATGTCTGCATAGAGTCCTACTGGAACAGAAAAACAGACAAGGAGTCCTACCGCACTTAAAGACTAACAAATTTATTATTGCATGAGCTTTCGTAGGAAAAAGACCCACTTCATCAGACACTTTGAAGATGAGGGAACTTACAGAATGGGAGGCAATAAATGCCAGGAAGTTTAAGTCATGGGAACAGGACACACTGCACCAGCAAAATCAAAACAGCTGTAAATATTCCAACACTGGAGAATAGCATACAGAAGCAGATGAGGTCAAATCACCTGTTGTAATGAGAGAAAAATCCAATGCCTCTATTAAGTCCTGAAGCAATGCAACTGAACTTGAAGCCTTGATTTGGTATTCCTCTGTCTGAGCACTGCAATTAGCAAATTGTCCTGTTTGTCCAATATATAAGGCAGAGGGGCATTTCTGGCACATGACTGCAGCCAGTCTCTGTGCAAAAGAATAAATAGGCACAAATCTGACATCAGACATCATGACATTCTAAAGCCAGTGGGTGAGCATTTCAATCTTCCTGATCACTCCATTGATTTTTTACTAATCATCTGTCCTAGCACTGTGAATACCAGATCAAGGCTTCAAAGAGAAGCTGCTGAGATCGAATTTATTTGCAAATTCAGTTGCATTGCTTCAGGACTTAAGAGGGACCCTGGATTTTATTCCCATTACAACAGGTGATTTGACCTCAGCTTCCTCTGTATGCTGTTCTTCAGTGTTATCATCTTTACAACTGCTTTGATTTGCTGGTACAGTGTGACCTGTTCCCATGACTTAAGCTTCCTGGCATTTATTTCCTCCCATTCTGTAAGTTCCCTCATCTTCAAAGCATCTGACAAAGTGATTTTCTCCCATGAAAGCTCATGCAATAAATCAATTTGTTAGTTTTTAAGTCCCACAGGACTCCTTGTTTGTTTTACTGAACCAGACTAACATTGCTACCCCTTTGGAAGCTGACTACTGAAGCAGTGATCTCAGCATGGGTGCAAGCATTTACTCAAACATATTTGATTAAACAATCAGGGATTATGTCACCCATTTCTGAAATTCAGCCCGTTCTAGGGCAGGATACCATCCAGTCATCATCAAACAACAAAATTACAGAACAGATTCTGTGTCTCTCGTAGGAGCAATGCATAATGAAACAAGAGAGGCAGACTACTTACATAACTGCCTGCCTCGGAATCTACCCTGACCGTCAGCATTAGTAGTCACTTAACTTTTACACAGAGCCATGGGATTATACACAATCAGGTTTCAATTTAAAACCATCTAGCCAGAAATGATTTTATAATGCACTAATTGCCATATCATCTCTATGTAGCATAACTACAGAGCCCCCTGGACCACTGGTTAAATATGCACATGAAGTGATTACTTCAAACAACAGACCCCTCAGTAAAAATACTTCAGTGTGCATTTGGGAAACAAGTCTTCACCTTTTTAATACTCCTCTGCAAGGCCTACTACATAAGGATATACACAATGTATTTCCTGTCTTGAGACTTAATCTTCAGATATTTACTACCAAATTATGTCATCATCTTGAGTTCTATTGTAGAAAATTACTTAAAAAGGCACTGTGGAGTTCCATATTTAATGTGTTAGTGATGTGTTAACAACAGATTCTGTTTATGGATGCAAATCTGGTTTTGCCCAATTGCCAGCCCTGAAAATTTAGCCTGTCCCTCAGATGGCAAGTTAAATGCTTTGTCATGTCCCATCACTAATGAAGTTTCTGGAAGCCAAATTACTCCAGACGCCTAGTCAACCCCGTTATCTTCAAATGATAATCTTGGTTACACCAGGGGAGCCCCACTCTCTTCAAAAGCTTTGCTCAGTTATAGGTAATCAGAATATAATCAGTGATTCTGTACAAGAAGAAAATACATACCACCTTCTTTGAAGACAGTGGTTTCCAACATTTTCTCTGCTGTGGCACACCTTGGCACCTTTAATTAATTTGAGGCATACCACCATATAGTTTCCAAATAAACTCATGAATATTTATGAGCCAGTGAGCCAATCCAGAGCTCTTTGAGTAGTTTTTAAAAAAAAAAATTTTGAGGCACACCCATGCAAACGTGACAACACACCTGTGTGCTGTGGCACACTGGTTGGGGAAACAATGTTTGAAGGTGTGCTGGTTCTGCAAAACAGTCACTCTTCAGAGAACTACACTAAGAATTTACAGATGGTGTTATGAACATTATACTTAAAATTGTACCTTTAAAACACATTTTCCATTAGCTTGAAGACTTAAAATTATGTACCTCAGGTGTTTCACATAACTCAACTTCATTTTTACCTCTAAAAATGCCCTATGCTATGTTAAGACTTTGTTTTATAGCACTAGCGTGATGACTTCAGTGACATTTTGACAACGACTAGGAAAGCTGTCAAATACTGAAAGTATTTCCATTATAATCTTCCTTTCTGGTGCAATTTCTGAAAAAAAGACTGTTTCTGAAACTATGTAACATTTGAAATAACTTAATTTTGTACAAATTAAGGAATGGTTTATACTTACATCACCATCCTTGGCAAGCTTCCTACCACATCTCATGCTGTTTCCTTCAAGTTCTTCTTTATTGATTTCTTGAGGCCTATGAATGTATGAAGTAGACCATTTTAACAATTATTTCTTTTTTTTGTTTTTTTTTTTTAAACTTATAAGAAAGAAGACAAGTAACGACAGAAAGAAAATGCGCTGTGGAATTCCAAAACAAGTCAGCTTCTAACTCAGAATACGAGTCAATTTCTTATTGCATTTTGACCTGCTGCACCTTTTACTAAATGCAAGCCTTCCAATTCAATTTTCTGTCTGCAGCTTCAGGCTCAGTTCTGTTTCTGAATTATCAGTCAGTGAGGCTGAAAACTACTCAGTTTAAAAAAGGAAGGTTTCCTTCATTTCTACAGTCACATGAAAAGATATTGAAAATCTTATGCCTCACAACATTAAACGACTTCAGTAACATACACAGATTCATAACATGAAGTCAGGCAAGCCTCAACAAATCTGCCAGACACCTAGGGACCAGCCCAAAAACTAAGGTGCCACTAGGCATCTGGCAGACAGGGGCTCCCCTGCCGCTGCCAGTGGCTTCTTCAGTGGCACAGGAGGAAGAGAGACAGCAGCACTCTCCTCTTCCAGCGCTGCATCTCTCCCATGCTCCCCCTTCTCCCCTCCCCCACCAGCGTTTTTATCAGTGACAAAGGATTGGGGGGGGGGGGGGATCTTTAGATCGACTCTTGTAGTGGTGTGGGGGGAATAGGGAGAGATCGCATGCTGGAGGGAGAGAGACAGAAGTGGGATTTTTCTCCCACAAAAGGTCATGTGATAAGTAAATGTTAGTTTTTAAAAGTGCCACCAGACTCCTTGTTTGTTTTGCTAAATAAGACTAACACAGGTCGTTACTGATTCCTTAACACAAGAATCAGAGGTCACCCAATGAAATTAATAGGCAACAGGTTTAAAACAAACAAAAGGAAGAACTTCACACAAACTTGTGGAACTTGCTACCTAAGGATACTAGGAAAAAGTCAAGACAATGGTGGGGTTCAAAAAAGAATCAGAGAAGTGCCTGGAGGATAGATTCATCAACGGTTCTTAGCCAAGATCATCAGTGAGGCAAGCCCAGGCTCTAATGTCCCTAGCCTCTGACTGCCAGAAGCTGGTAGTGGACGACAGAGGGATGGATTACTCGATACTTGCCCTGTTCTGAAGATCCTTCGACTGGATGCTGTCAAAAGATAGGATACTAAGCTAACTGGACCACTGCCTGACCAAGTATGGCGATTCCTATGTTCCACAAAGTACAGTAACATTTAATTCTGAATAATAAGCCAAAATAAACACTGAAGTAGACTAATACAGTCATTTCCCTCGAACTACTTACTATCAGTGCACAGATTTCTTTCAGCACACAAAACTACATGAATTCTAACATAAAAAGTAACCCAGGGGTTGACAAAATTGCCGCTCAGCTAGGCACCCAGTTTCAAAGCCAGGCACCTAGCTCAGACACCCTTCGCAGACGAAAGCCCCACCCCCAAATCCTTAAAAGAACCAACCCCCCCCACACACACCAGAGGGCACTCCTCCACTGCATTTTACATAGGCCACCCAACTTAACAAAAAGGCAGTGGTGAAGTGCCCTCTAGCGACTAACAATGAAACAGCCAGCTCCATTTAAACAAAACAAAACAAAAACACTCTACAGCTGGCTCCTAGGTACCAGCCTGCAACTCTTAGAAGACACAGTGACCTGGCATCTGGGTTCTACTGGACCCTGAAATAACCTACAGTAAATGTGAAATAGGTTAACGTGTGGATTCCAGTACTATGTGATAATAGCCAGATCTGTAGCGCTCCGTTTCAGTGCCCCTTGCAAATTAACCGTGGTAGGGGCTGGCGCCACAAAATGCGCCTTTTAATGGAGAGGCTCTATTAAGCCGCTCCGGTGGACCCCAGGCAAAGCCCTATTCACCCTGCCATGGTTACAGCTCTGATAATAGCTCAAACATTTCAAGAAAAGTGAAAAAAGTTCAAGCTCCATTAGTTGCAAACTACTTTACTGAAGTGGGAAGGATAGTTACTTCTGGTGTCTGAAGTACATCTGAACGCCAAAATCATGAAGCATTGCCCTAACATCACACAAGAGAAGTGATGAGTATGAAAGAGCAATATACACTTAATGCAAAATCTTTTTCCTTTCTGTATTCCCAAAATAGCATGTGCCCATTAAATTGTACACCAGATGGGATATGAAAATAAACTACATCACTTCATGAAGCACTGTAGATCACAGTTTTCATATTTTGCCCAGATTATTTGGTTTGTGGTTTTTATAACTCTTCAGGAGATGTTCACACACTATAGTGCCTTATAGATGCACTAATCAGAGAGACAAAAAGACTGACCGACACCAGCCAGGGAGACAGTTAATTGGGAACAGGTCAAGTAGACATGATGAAATATGGGGACATTTCTGATTGTCAATTTTGTCTTTCACCAACCATTTGCCTTTAACTTCCAGACACCTTGCTTCCTGTGTAGCAACACCTGATAGATCTTTTCTTACTGAAACTAGTAACCATGGACCATCGTCTTGGGTCAAGGATGGTGCGTTCTGTGGACAAGCAGTGAAGCCTGTGGAGTACCAAACCAAAATCTGAGCTCCCTAGGATTTGTAATGTAACACAATGAAGCCCAAAGGAGGCAGTGGCAAAAAACAGAACACTGGCAACATCTTCTTCCCACACAATCCCAGAGGAGAAGGTGATAGGAAGAAAACATCAGCTAGTTGTGCTAAAAGCTGGATAAAACACTGTTCAAAATTGCTGGACATCTGAGCTCCTTAGGCAAACCTACACAATTTTCACTGGTTAAGCTAAGAAATGTTCACCAAAACACACACTACCTCCACCCAACATTAAACAAATAGAATATAAGAAAGCTATAACTAGAATAAGCAATACAGAAAAACTGGAAGAAAAGCAATTAGCCCTGTGATGTTTGGACTCAGACGATAGTACTAAACACATGTTAATGCCAATACTTTGGGGGTACTACCACAACACAAATAACTTAGGATCCAATTCAGAAAAGAGATACATCCGCCTTCTATGCTACAGAAGCTTTTTAAGATTCCCAGCTGCAATAGCTACCACCAGTGACTTGCATGGAAGCATCATATTTTCTAAGAGCAAAGATTTCTTTTTGAACATCAGAAAAACTGAATGCAAAGGACTGTAGTCATAACAGGAAAAAAAAAGTTTAGTATACACACTTGAAGATTAAGAGCCATTCCGCCAGTATTTATGTAATTTAAAACAGTCCTACAAACTCGTGTATAGTATTTATGTTCCCTAGTCCAGCCAGTCACATGAAAGGGGCAAAAATGGCTTCTGCACATTTTTCTACTTTTCTTAATCCATCTCCAAAACTGAATACACAGTCATTATCTCACATCCTCAAAGCACATTACAAGGCAATACTAGTGGTGACAAATAAACAGCCCCCCCCGAAACATAACATCTATCTGTAAATCATACTGTAACAGGAAAGTGACAGGGTCTTACAGTTCTGTTTTGCAGAAGACCAGAAACTGATCAGATTAAATTGAATGGAACAGACTGTTCCACAAAAAACTGGATGTGACTGAAGTTTTAAAAACCCCCTGTTTAGGGCTAATTTTCTCATTTTGATGTAAACTCTAACAGTTATGCATATCAGAGTTTATAGCCAGAGAAAGGTTCTACTTAAAGTAAGAGATTAAAAAAACCTGTAACATAACATACATACCCAATATCATTGTCTTGTTCTGCTCTGAGCATTGCAAACCACTGCTGTTTGTAAACAGAGGACAGCCATTCTAAAATTAAAAAACACATATATGAACAAATGTAGAGATTTCTTTGGAGGTGGGAAAGGGATATTTATGTAACATTTAAAATAAGGAAATAAAATTATAATGAGATGAAAAGATTTTGTATTCATTAGTCAAGTCACATCCAGTCAATTGATATCTCACCAGTATACCCACCTTTAAGATTTATCTGAACTATTTTCAGTAGCAAGTATCAATACAAGGACCCTGGCTCAAAATCACCAAGTAACTTACACTACACGTATTACCTGTTACCAAATCAGCACAATTTCCTCTGAAATAACTATATGACTAAACACATCCCCTCCTCCAACACACATATAAAGGAAGAATTGTTACAAACAGGAGGTTGGAACACAGTTAAACCATAGCTTACTGATGTATAGGATTTTTCACGTAATACATAACAAAATGATTATACTTAGAGGTATAGTAGAACAGAGACAATCCATTACACAGCAGTTACCAGTGTAACAGTCCCTAGTGAAAGATCACATATGAATCCTATGTAATCAAAAAAACCTGAAAAAGAGCAATGAAGATGCAAATAAAGCTACACTCAAAACGAAACAGAAGAATAATGCCTGTTTCATACATATCTCACAGCACTTCATAATGTGCAATGTATTTATCATCACACCTCTGTGTGGTAAAAAAGCATGAAAATTTCTGTTTTATTCACAGGACACTGAGGTACCTAGAGGCTAAGTGACTGCCCAAGATAACACAGCATGTCCACAGCAGAACAGGGAATTGAATTTAGGTTTGCCATGTTCTCTAGTCTAAGCCAATCCCCTGAATACACGACCAAGGATGCACCCATTGGAAAAAAAAAAAAACCTGAAATGGGGTGGGTTATTATAAGAATAATAGGAAGCTTTTACAGCTATAATAGTTATATGGGAACAATCAAAGCCAACATTAAAGACCTTTAAAGGCTCAGTGGACTAGAAGAGAGGAAAGAAGTTCAATAGATAGCTAAGTAAATTACACTGTGGAAAGGTGAGAGAAGGGACTAACAGAAAGGAAGGTGAAGTCAGGTGAAACGTAAATAAAGTCTAAGGAGAGTCAGGGGGACAACTCAATGATTTAGACAGGGAATACTAATTTCAACGACAAAACTCAAACTTCAAAAGAGAGTAAGCCTGAACCCAAAAAGAATGAAAATAATCAGTGGAAATTGAAAGCTGTAAGGATGATTTCAGTACAATTACCCTCAAAATGAAGAAAAATTCTGGAAGCATTCTGCGGAGAGGGAGGACGAGGAGAGGAAAAAAGAGGACAAGGAGGAGAAAAAAGGCAATTTGCTGTCAAAGGTAATATGGAAACAAGATGTTTTAAATATTTTATTCATGTTTATATTTTAATTGTATTGTAATGAGTTGCTTGGCGCACAAAAGGCGTTAACAAGGGGAACGTTGTAAGTTAAGAAAATTCTTCTGGAGTTGTTCAGCAAAGTTACCAGATGAACTAGAACAAAGGAGAAGTCCTATGGCACTTAAAGACTAACAAATTTATTTATTGCATGAGCTTTCACAGGCAAAAATCCCACTTTGTTAGACTCTCTGAAGAGGAACTAGAGCAGTGTTCCCAACCTCTTCCCACTGCACACTGTACCACACTGTCGCTCACAGCCCCTGGAGCCTGCCACCGCAGGCAGCCTCCAGCCAGGGCCGGATCCCACTGCCAATGGCAGCTCCTGGACCCTAACCAGGGCCAGGTCCTGCTATCACTGGTGGCACACTTAAGGGATTGCTGCTGCACACTGGTTGGGAACCACTGAACTCCAGCAGCAAGAGTTAAAACTAGGGATAATTAGATAACACCTAGTCCTGACATAAGTGCAGGAAACTGAACTAGATGATCCGTATCCGATCTGCATCCGCAAAAAACGGTCTGCGGATATCCGTGTTGTATCTGCAGATGCAGATATAATGCAGATACCCACACAGTTGCAGGGTTCTAGCTCTATGAAGATAAAAATATGCAGACCTGTATCCAATCTGCATCTGCAAGAAATGTTCCACGGATATCCAGGTTGTATCTGCAGATGAGGATATAATGCAGGATATCCACAGATATCCGCATATTTGCAGGGCTCAATACATGACTTCTCAAGGTCCCTTCCAAGCCTATGCTTCTATAGAAACAAATATGCAGTTGCATTAAAGAAAAGATAAGATTTTATTCTAAAACTTGAGTGGCAAATTGCCTTTTCTAATTGTACCCAGACACACGCAGGGCACAAAACCTAGTAATTTGTAGCCTATCTTTCAACCACTCCACAAAAGTTTGCTTACAACAATCAGAATGTAATTTGGGACTCCCTAAAAAAAGATTTACATTACAACATATGGTTCTGAACTTATACAAGTACTCCTCAAGTACCATATAGTAAAGTTTATTGATAACATCCAATCACCAGAGTAAGTTGATTAAAAAATTCCTAACAGCTCCATTTATCAACTCTTCTCAAATATCAAGAAAAAGCTATTCAGATAGTTGCCTATTAAAGTGCATCAATGCCTTACAACTGTAACAAAAGTATCTTAGCCTGATGCTGAAGGTAGTCATGTTGCAAACCAACAAATTTTAAGAAAGCCCTCTTTCCTCCTCAGGTTTTCTGAAAGAGACTTCACAAAAACCAATTGTTTTTTTCTCTTAACAGGAAAAGAGAGTAAAGGATTCAGACCAGGGGTAGGCAACCACCGGCACGTGAACTGACAGTGGCACTTGAGCCTATTCAGAGCAGCATATGGCACCCTCTGCAGTACCACAGAAACTGTCACTCCTGCCACCAAAAACCACTCTGGGTGGCTTCCTTTGGGTGCAGTGGGAAACAGGGGGTCCACCCATGCCTATGCCTCCATGTGACAGAAAAAAAGCTGCCCGGAATGGCTCCTCTCTGTACTGTGAAGCTCCCCAAAAGAGTCACCCTGGGCAACTTCTTTCTGCAGCATGCCTGGCAACTCCTGAAAGGAGCTGTTTCTTTTCGTGGCATGCCTGGGGACCCCTGACCCAGGCACACCACCAAGATAAGCCACTCTGGGCAACTTCTTTCCATGGCATGCCTGGGAAGCACTCGCCACTCTAGCCGTAAGAGCTACTGAATTTTTCAGGCAGCTGCCACATTTTTTCAGCAGAGGGGGCTACTGGCACCAGCTGAGGGTCAGGAAGGAAGGACCAGCATGGGGGTCAGCAAAGGTTGCCAACCCCTGATTCAGACTCTTCTCTCATTGGCCACATCCTAAGAAGTTCTCTCAAGTAATCATTTCCTTCCTATTTGCAATCACACACATCCGTATATCAACTTCAGCAATTGCTGGTCACAGTTAAGTCATCCAGCATGACAAAATGTCAGGATTAATCAGTTACCAATCATCTTTCTTACTAGATAAAGGAAACCAGGATCATCTTCCTAGGCATGCTTCCCCCCCCCCCCCCCGGACTCTATTCTGCTCTCAGTGAGGAGACCAAAACACACAATATGATCAAAACAAACCCAACAAATCCATAGAAAAGGAAACCATGGGTGCCCTATCATCTTAGGCTTTGGCACTCTCACAGCAATCTTATCTGGGTATGTGGACTCCCTCCTCAGATTCTATGCTATCAACACTCCCAGCTATCTTCGAGACACCACGGACTTCCTGACACAAAAATCCAGTAGACTGGTGAGTTTCCAGAAAACATCATCCTAGCCACTATGGATGTAGCAGCTCTTTACACCAACATCCCACACAAAAATGGATTATAACTTATTAGAAAAACCATCCCAGATGATGCCACGGCACACCTTGTGACAGAACTCTGTGACTATGTACTCACCCACAAGCATTTCAGATTTGAGGATAATTTATACCTCCAAGTCAGCAGCACTGCTATGGGTACCTGCACGGCCGCACAATATGCCAATATTTTTATGACTGATTTAGAAGGTTTCCCCAAGTCTCATCCCAAAGCACTTCTCCTCTACTTATGCCACACTGATGACATCATCATCTGGACCCATGGCAGGGATGCCCTTGCAGATTTCCACAGAGATTTCAACAATTTCCACTCAACTATTAATCTTAGCCTGGAACACTCCACACAGGAGATCCATTTTCCGGACACTTCAGTACAAATTCAGGGTGGACACAAACACCATCCTATACCAAAAAACTACTGATTGGTAGAGTTACCTAAATCACTCCAGCCTTCATCCAAAACACACCACATGATCCACTGTCTACAGCCAAGCCCTAAGATATAACCACAGTTGCTCTGATCTCTCAGACAGAGACAGAGACAGACGCCTTCAGGATCTCTATTGAGCATTCTTAAAACTAAAGTACCCACCTGCGGAAGTGAAGAAACGGATTAACAGAGCCAAGCAGGTACCCCAAAGTCAACTACTAGAGGAGAATCCCAAGAAAGAAAAAACAACAGAACACCACTAGTTATCATCAACAACCCCCAAGTCAGACCTCTACAACACGTGAAGGATCTACAATCTATTCTAGAAGATGATCCCTCATTCTCTCAAGCCTGGGGAGACAGACTTCTCTTCACTTATAGACAACCCCCAGCCTTAAGGAGATACTCGCCAGCAACTACAGAGCCTTTAAAGCAGGCACATGACCCTGAAACAAACCACACGGTCAACTTTTTTCACCTATCTGCACAAAAGACACTATTATAGGACCTAATAAAACTAGCTACTCCAACAAAGACTTTCATCTGCTCATCCACCAAAATGACTTATGCCATCATGTGCCAGAAATGCCCCCTCTGCCTTATACACTGGACAAACAGGACAGTCTCTGCACAAAAGAATAAATGGGCACAAATCCAACATCATAATATTCTAAAACTGGTGGGTGAGCATATCAATCTTTCTAATCACTCCATTGACAATTTACTAATTGCTGTGCTTAGACAGCTGAATACCAGAATAAGGCTTCAAAGAGAAGCTGCTGAGATCAAATTTAATTGCAAATTTGACTGTATTGCTTCAGGGCTTAACTAGGACTTCAGATTTCTCATTACAACGGATGATTCAACCTCATCTTCCTCTGCATGCTATTCCTCAGTGTTTAAGTCTTAATACATGCTTTGATTTGCTGTTACAGTGTGACCTGATCCCATGACTTACAC
The DNA here is from genome assembly GCA_007922195.1 of Podocnemis expansa. NCBI lineage: Eukaryota > Metazoa > Chordata > Testudines > Podocnemididae > Podocnemis > Podocnemis expansa. Next base: position 51,701,629 of record ML681972.1, on the reverse strand, counting down.
TTCCCTGCATTTATTTCCTCCCACTTTGTGAGTTTCCTCTTCTTCTTCAAAGCATCTGCCTAAGTGGGATTTTCTCCCACAAAAGCTCATGCAATAAATCTATTTGTTATTTTTTAAGTGCCACAGGACTCCTTGTTTGTTTTACTGAACTAGACTCACATGGCTGCCCCCTTGGAACGTGGTATCTTCTAATAACTGAAGGAAACAGATTTCTTCCTTGTAGTACAACAGATGCACGGAATTTCCTTCTAGTTCTGTGCTCAGACTACTCCTTTTCTCAAATGAAGAAAAATGCTGATTTTTTTTTTTTTTTTTTTTTTTTGGTACAGCTCTCTTATTCTAAGGTAGATAAGAAATGCTAACACGGACTGTTGTGGTCCATGCTTGAGCACCACTCTATGCTTTGCTGACATCTTGCTCAGATATTTGAGACAGTTATTTTATTTATATCCAATTGCTGAAATTATGATACAGTATCTGAAATAAATAGTTAAAAAAATGTTTTTTCTAAGTAAAAATGTGGGAGCATCCTAACCATTTATTACAAATCTAGTAACTAAGGTATCTTTAAGTTTACACATATAATGAAGTGTATTGCAAAAAGGAGGCAAATTACATGATTTAGTATGTTAACAATTAAAAGCAAATATTAAGACTCATAAGTAACAACAACATACAGCATTCTAAGGTTACATTTAGTCCTGGCACATGGTTAACAGACAGCAGTTCTCCAAATTCAGTTACATTTATACAAAGTAGTATTTGTTTGGCAAAACCAATACAAAGAGAAGAAATTACCCAACTAACAATGAATAAAATCCTATCTTAATGAGGCAGAAAAACTGGTCTGTTAGCAGGGCACACAATTTAACCTAAATACTTAGCCAGAGCAAGCTCATTTATAGGCATCTGATATCAAAGCGATCTTTAATTCCCTGTCTCCCTCTTCTGTTAGGAAAACATCTTACTATCTCAGCAGAATTACAGACATAGCAAAACTAGGTTTCTCCAACTTTCTCTGCACTAAACCTGACAAAGTAATGTTGGGAAGAGGAGAGTCACAAAGGGAGTAAGAGCTCTGAAAGTTCTTTAAGTCTAAAGCAAACAAACTAGCAGAAGCGAGAGGTAGTACAAGATTTAAGTGAAGTAGTTTAGATGTTAATTGATCACATTAGTAATAATGGATTTTTTGGAGAGGTACTTTATTCTTAAGCAGGGGTTAAAGTAAGGGGGAACACACCAGAATGCAGTTCCAGGGCCCCCTGTTTTTAGGCTGGCAGTGTTCCAGGGCCCCTAGAAAACAGAGGAACATACTGGAATGCTGTGTTCCGGGGCCCCCCTAAAAAATAGCACGAGCAGCCTGAACACAATGTTCTGGTGGCTCTGCCTTAAGTCCTGTTCCTCCTTAAGCCCAGCCAGCAGAAAGCCACACCAGGCCGGGAGTCTGTGAATCTCCCCTCGCAGGGTGGAGCAGCTTGTGGCCAAAAGCAGCTTCCAGCCAGTCAGGGAGCCTGCAAACAGTGGCAGTAAGGGCTGGAGGAGGGGGGCAGCTGGGGGTTGTGTGTGTGTGTGGGGGGGGGGGGTGTTCTGGGGACAGGTATTGGGAGGTCCACCCCTGTGGGAGGGTTCCAGGGCCCACCCAATTATACTTTAACCCCGCTCTTAAGTAACCACAATCTTTTAGTTTCTTACAGATGTCACAGCAGAAACAGGTTTTCAGGAACAATCCTGCTCAAGAAATGTGTTCACTTTTAAGAGTATGGAGTCAAAGGTGAGAAATGACTGTGTAGAAACTGATACCACTAACAGACAAGAGGGACAGGACAACACAGCACAGTCAAAATGAAGCATCATCTTAAACAGTGTAGAAGATGAAGCCAAGAAAAGGATTAAAAAGGAGCAACTTTTTGGTCATACTGATTAGCTAGAAAGATGAAGCTAGCAACTTCATTCTGCATACAATGGATGAGGCTAAACACCAACCTTAGTAAAAAGGAGACTACCATAGTCAAGATAGGACATGAGGACCTGAAACAGCATTTTAGTAAATGTAGGGGAGAAAAACAAAGAGTCTGATGCTGTTTTGAAACAACGCACAGCAGGATGAGGAAATGGATTAAAAACACATGGATAATGGAGAGGCAGGAATCATTAGGTGACACTTCGCATACAATCTGGAGTGACAGAAGGGATAAAAGTCATATCATAAGAGGGTAAATGAAAGAATAAGGAGGATTTAGGAGAAAAGATAAAATGGCTAACACTGACCTGCTTAAGTCTAACTTTACAGTAACATTCAGAAGATAGGTAGAAATATAAAATGAGCAGCCAGATGGATTTATACATCACCTCAGACATTATAAATGCAGCTGTGAAAATCAATGTCACTCAAAGTAAAGGGGATTCAAGGAGAGAGCAACACACAACCCCATAGACAGAGGCGACCATGCCAAAGACGACTCAGAAGGGACAATGACGTAGCACAAAAACCAGAAAGGACAGCATCATAAAAAACTAGGGCAGATTAGATGTTGAGAAGATTTAGACAGTCAGTCAGTCATATTCCCAGAGGTCAGGGAGGATGAGGCAGACACCCTGAGATCACCAGAAAGTTGAGTGAAGATGGTGGGAACCAGGCCCACGAAGATTCAAAGCAGAACTGCACAAGATGAAACCAAGGCAACTTTTCTAACAGGCACACTCAGTCAACTAAGCAGTGAAAGGAAGAGGGAGATGGAGCTAAAGCTGAAGAGGTAAAGGCTCCACCTACTGGAAGATTTGAATGCCTGGTGCATTTTTAGTTCAGGCCGTGGACTGAGTATTAAAATTCCTGTTCCACTGGCACAGCTCAAGATCATTAGCCTCAGAGCAAAGAGCAAACTTGCAATGTAATGCTTTAATCAATGGTCTGTCTATGAAATAGAGGACTTGTATGAAGTCTCATTTTTTAAAAAACCTATTACAACTAATATTTATGTTCTATTACATGTTTTGTTGTCAATATTTACATTACTCCAATAACCCAGACATAAGGCCATTTTACAACTGTGCTGACTCTGTTGACATAAATGCCAGTCCAAGGAACATTTTGGGAAAGTACATAAGTGAATAAAATCAAGTGAACGTGAACATGGGTATTAACCCAAAAGTTTCACTCGCAATAAATTCCACTTACTAATCAGAAAACGTATAAAATATCCAAACTACTGTTTTCTTACCTGAAGGTACTAAAGTATCTCGTTCAATAATGCTTGCTGACGCTAAATCACTGATGATGTACTGCAATCTCAAGTGTTTGAATACTGTCAGGAATGCCCGTCCTTGTTCAGTTTCTAAGAATGCAATGTCATCCTCAAAATCTGAAACATTATAAGATATACACCATTATGGGTTTCCTAGACCTTGCTCATTTTGGTAACTGAATGAATATGTAGTGTGTAAGGCTGGAGGTCCCAAGCTCTTCAAATACAGAAAGCCAAATTACATTTTACAACCAAAGTCACCCAACAATCAGAAACAAGTTTCTAATTCTAAGGACATTATTGACATTCAAGTAATTGTAAAGGCTAAATTAGATTAATATTTTTTAATTCACTGAAATACAAGAATTTTGGTCAGAATTTTCTGAAGTTCAAAGACTTCATTGTCAATAACAAAAATAAAGCATTAAACCTTAAATGGATTTTTGCTTCAACATGCATGGCCAAAACAGTTCAAGGGAAGTCTTAATAGTATAATGAAAATAAGAGGCGGTGAAGTAAATTAATGTGTCTCTTTGGTATACATGGGGCAGTGGTTGTGGAGGGAGCTGAATATCTGCACTGTACCTGCTACTGTATGTACTGAGCACCTTTTTCACAAACACTACAGCCATACCAACAGGCTTACCTTTCCTTCGCTTGGCAAACCAGGCATCAGCTTCAGTTAAAAGTTGTTTTAGTGGTCCATTCCAAGAAGGCACTAGCTGAAGGAACATCCACTAAACAAAAACAAATCTCTATAAGCCTATTTTAGACTCATGAAATATTACATATATACCCAAGACTTCAATAAATGTCATGTTATTGCCACTGCAAAGCTCTAGATAAAAGCAAGTAATGATTCTACTTAATTTATGATCATTAGAATTTTCTATTCATTACTTTGACATAAGTATGCAACTTATGTTTAAGAGTAGTTCACAATACAATTATTGTAACCGTGAGTTTAAAGCTCTCTGTATATATATTTTACGTTAACACCAAAATGTCAAAATAAAACCATAATTTCAGAATCTGAGTATTATTCAATATTCAACACCACAAACACCACAACACGGAAGTACCAACAATTTCAAACATACTGGACAAAATTCATCCCTAACGTAGTTTCATAGGCCTCAATAGTCTTAGAGCAATGACAATTTGGGCCCTTTGTAAATACCTTCTTGAGGGCAGTATATACATCCATCTCCACTTGCATTACAAATAGGTTAGAAGAGTTGATCAGCTGCTTCATGAGGTTTATGCTGGAAAAGACAAAAGACTCTTTAGATGGTATTTATAGGACTATAAGCCAATCAAGTAATTAGCAGTATCAAAAGAAAAGAGTGAAGAAAGTAAATTCATTTTTGCCATAGCTGAGTGAAAGGTAGAGCTGGCTGGACATTTTTTGACAAAACTGATTTTCACTGGAAAATGTGGCTTTGTCAAAACAAACTTTTGAAAAGGGTTGATTTTGATAAAGCTGTAGTTGCGGATGTTTTTCCACTCTAGCACGGGATTTTCTATCAAAAACAGAGAACAGAATTACCATTAGCTCACCTCTTAGCACACTCATCTGAAATATGGGAATCCCAGCTCATCTGGATTGGGTCTCTACAATCTTTCCTATTAAAACTGTTCCATTTTACATAACTAACTAACTATTCACTGGGGCCAGTGAGAACGTGACTATAAGGGTACTCACCTGGAACACAGAAGACCCATGTTCAAATTCTTGCTCCAACTCAAGTTTAGCAGTAAACTGAATTCTTATCCCTCACATACCACATGAACGTCCCAACCATTGTGCCACTGCTATTCTGGGGTGTATTTTTCTGTTTTGCAAAAAAGGGAAGGCCATATGATATGTCCATAGATAAGAGAAAGATAGTCAGGGGTGTCAAACTCACGGCCCACGGGCCAGATGAGGATCGATTTTTTTTTGGTTATGATCAGAAAATGGACTACAAAATGACACTTTCTTGCTTTGAACATGGAGGGGGAAAGGGTTGGGGAACCCATGGGGCCACATGGCCCCGACAGCTGTCCTGCCTTCCAGTGCGGCCCCCCATGTTGAATGAGTCTGATACTCCTGGAAGGATCTGTTCTAAATTCACCAGAATATACCCAATATTCCAATTCACAGCACGAGATATTGTTAACATAAAGGAAAAGTAAATATTAAGGTGGGAGTTGAAAGACAAAAGAAGTAACAGGCCACCAGACTGGCATTAAGGAAGGAAGTACTTTCTCAGCCACGAACTGTAAGTAAATTTCAACCTTAACAATGGAAGTATGTTCACTAGCAAAACTCTGCCCAAGACCAAAAAGATATTATTGTTAAGTAAGAAAACAGATGCAATACAGAGTTAAGTAAAAATCATGACTAGCTAAAGAAAAACTTCTCAAATGTCAGCTGAGAAAATGTTAAAACTAAGTTACATGATATACATACAGCCAACCTTGGAAGTGTCTATAACATTAAAAAAAGGTTTATGATGTAGCTAGGTGATTCTCAACCACTGTGTTGGGACACAGTGCTGTGTCACCATGCTGTGATTACTGTGTCACAGAGAACCAGAGAAATGGCTGGATTTGACCTTGAGAAGGGTGGGCTGGTGTGTCCTGTAGGAATGTGATATGCAACCAAGTGTATCGTGACTTGCAAAAGGTTGAGAACCACTGATCTAGTTCTTCTAATGGTTACCAATATGCTAATATACCATTTGCAGTATACTGCAGTTAACTCAAAATGTGTAGACTATGTAACTGCTCAACTACCCAAGTAAACTGAAATCTGAATACCTGAGTTCTTTGAAGAGTTCAACACTCTGGTGAGTCATCAAGTTATTCAAAAGCCATTCAAGGCACCTAGATTAAAAGAAATCAGTTTGCTACTCACAATTTTCAGGTATCAATATTTGAATAGTAAACTAATGATCAAGCTCTAAAATAGATTTAACAACCTCTGATTGAATTATGTTTCCTCTGAATATAAAACTCCATGGATCTAACAACTCTGATACATCTTCTCCTTTAACATTTCTTTAATTTGAATGACTGCAAACTTTAACCTTTCCTAAAGAAATATTTAAGACATTTATTGAAGTGTGACATTTACTCAGATAAGCATGACACTAAGCAGGAAACTTTCCAAATGTTAACTTCTATAATAGCACGAGGGCATGAAGCAGAGAATCCGTGTCCCACCAGAGGTTGCAAGGCAATTTATTGTTGGGGAAGAAGGCCCTTGCTAGAGTACCCTGCTTAGTGCTTATCCATTCTTCCAATACCTTTACTGTTCAGAAGTTAAATTTATTTCAATATAGAACATTTTAATATAGCTCCAATATCCAACAAAATTGTAACATAATAGCCATTTACATTAATATTTTACTCTCTTTCTACAAACCTAGCATTCGGTCTTCTCAAATTTATACTTAATTCCACTAGACATCTCTTGAGCTATACCTTTATAAAGGAGGCCCAGTGTTTCTAGAACAGTAAAAACAGAAGAACTAAAACACTTTGCATGACCTATGCTATACACTTCAAAAATTACAGGGGATTAACTCATTCGTCACTGGTCAAATTTACATTTTGAATAATCTTCCATCTTTAAAAATTTATATTTTAATTAACATACAACATAATAGTGTGGAGAAGAAAGTTAACATTTACTTTTTCTTCACAAAGTCTAATCCATATGTTCCTGCTGAATTATAATAGCCACACACAGTTTTCACATTAATAGTTTCCTTCATCGTCTCGCCACACTGCTGTATTAAGCCATCCTGTGAAGAAATCCACAAACATTGTTTTTTTAAAAGCATAACCTTATATTTTTATGTCTATTATTGACAGCTTAGAGAAGGCCATTTATAAATATATGTAGTTTTCAAAATTTAGGTGCAAGAGTAGTACAACAAAACCACCCAGACTAAGGAAATATAGCTACAAAAAATTAACTAAAATAGAGTCTTAGCATATTTATGTAAAAATACTTCATTAATATTTGTTCTAAGTATTAAGCAAACCACTCTTTTTTCCTCCTTGATTGTTCTGAAAGTGATTTTTATTAATTTATCAGGAGAAAGAGTGAATATATTTAACACTTATTCACGAGTGTGCCTTTTAATTACATGCTGAACTTTTATTTCAATCTAAACAAACAATGAACTCACTATACTACCTGAATATATCTAATACTTGATATACTGCTTACCAGCTGCAGCATGCAGGCTGCTGCTAGAAGGGCAACAACACGACTGGGCTTTATTAAAACATCATCTCTGTACAGCGAGCCAAATGCTACCTGCAGAGCTAAAAAAATGCATCTTGTCATATCTGAAATAAAATAGCTATAGCCTCAAGTTCCAGAGTGGTAACAGTGTTTGCCTGTATACAGCAACAATGAGCATTCTGTGGCACCTCAAAGACTAACATTTCTTCTGGTATAAGTTTCAGTGGGCTCCAACCCATTTTGTCAGGTGCATTGCTGGAGCCCATGAAAGCTTATGCCTGAAGAAATGTGTTAATCTTTAAGGTGCCACAGGACTCTCTTGCTTTTTTTAATAGTCTCAGTAATTTGGAGTACACTGTGTTTAAACACCACAAATTCCTTTCAATTTATGCTGCTGGCAAAATTTTAATTTTTTCAACTTGAAAAAGGTTAAATCAAAAGAAAACCAAGTGACTGAGCACTTAACACCATAACTACTGAAATGCACCCACACCAAGTGTGATAATTATTTTCAACTGGGCCATCAGGCAATATTTATGTCAAAAGCATCACTTTCATTGGCACACTAGTTTTAACTACACATAGAATCTGTACCTTGGAGAGAAGTCAATATTTTTACCTTCTGTTCATATATTACTTTTGCTTTTAAAATATATGAACAGTAAAATTACTTACTTTGGTGTTTAAACAATTGGTAGTCATCCTAACTGCTGGAAAAAACAACCTTATACCACCAAATAGTTCCCGTGAACCAGAACACTGCAAAGGGTGATGCCTGTGAATTATAATCACACAGTGGCATCACCCTAATGCAATATCAATATACTAAGTGTTACAAGCCAACTTTAAACTAAGCCATAAACAACTCATTTTCTCTTAAGGGAATTGTGTTAATTTACTGATGTTAGTTCTAATTTTTATTTTTCCTTTTCTCTCTTCTTTTTTTTTTTTTAAAACCAAACACTCTTTTCCAACAGCCACTTAGTACACAGCACCTTAAAAAAGGCTGAAGCTGAAATAAAGTGAACTGATAATGTTCAAAGAAAAAGCACTTGCTTACCTTCTACATCAATGTTCTGGTCAGGAATCTCCAGTTCTATGATGTTCATGCTAGACTCCCTCCAAGACCCACTGAACATGCTGGAAAAGTAGCCAGACTATTTAAAAACAAACCAAAAAAATTTCATTCAACTAGTGACAATCTGTCAGAGATTTCCATATTAGCAAAGCTATTAATTATCTTCTGTTACAAAATCAAGTATGCAGTAAGCAAGCTGAAATTCTGTGACATATTTCCATATCAAGGACTAACAATATTTCTTCCAATTATGTAGAACTATTTACAAAAAGCAACCTACATTTCAATTCTGCTTACAGGAGACAGATTTGTTTTTCAAATTATTTTCCCCAATCAATTCAATTTTAAAAGACCAGAAAAGTTGTAAATTTTTTGCATTATAAATCATGATATCCACAGCATGTACTCATGAGCAAAATTTAAGTCCTCATGGCTTATTTGTAGACAATCCAATCCTGCAGGCATTGATTTTTTTAAGCCTATTAGAAAAGAATGCATGCAAGACATACAGATTAATTTACAAGATTGTGGTCTCAGACTAAGGACACACATACATGTTTAAATTTATGTGTAGGTAAATTCATACAAACAAATACACATACACCATTTTAATGAGTATACCTTTTTTAACAAAGTGTAAGGCATATAAAACTAGAATTTGATAGATTTCCATCCAAATGAAGTGAAAAATACTGCTAGGATTCATGATTTTCCATCTCAGTAGAAGGAGTGCCCATTATGAGATGCTATCACTCAGTGATGTTTACCTGAGAGATTAAAAAAATAGAGTCTATTTGTACAGCAGCATACCTTCTGCACTCTCAACGAATATCGCCACTGGTGGCAGCAAAACATAGCACATATATCTGAAATCAAAAGTTTACTAAATCCATAATCCCCCACCACACAGACTATTTATGAGCAAGGAAATACACCACTATTGTTTAGCGCTCTGTTAGCAGAAGCCTGGCTACTTTGTCCCATGCTGGTGGAAAGCTTAATACACTCCTTGGCTAACTCCTAGATTTCTTGAAGATTTGTGTTTTAATAAAGTGCCAGAACATCTAATCTGCATCTCTAAGATCAGTTATTCATACATACAGTAGTAACTTAATGCCATCTACCAGGAGAAATTCAAACTAACTGCATGAGCTAAGAGAGCTAAAGCTGACAGATATTTTATTAAGACACATTAAGCAATCTGTTCAATAAGTAGGGTGGTGTGATATTTTCATTAAGAGTAAAACCACAGGTACACTGTACAATATGAGAAAACAATTAAAGCCTGCTGATTCAGCTTTTAGTTCCAATCAAAGGCAACAGTCACTTACCTGAACCAATTCTGAGATTCAGCTTAACAAGATTTCCCCTTACAGGATGTCTCTTAAAGAGACAAGGTCAATATGGTGCAAAATCCATCACTTTCTCAAAGAACTCTGATGTTTAACATGTATTAAATATTTTAAATTCAATTCCAAATGCTTTCACTGTAAGCCACATCAAGTTTTAAAAAGAAATTTTACAGCCTTTTATAAGATATTGACAAAGCTGTGCTGAAAAGATAAAGACAAATTAAGTGATTTGCTCAGGGAACAACAGGAAATCTATGGCAGAGCTAAGACTAGATCACAGGACTCACTCTAGCCCATACTTTAACCACAAAACCATTCCTTCTCTCCAGAAAGTAAAGAATGGAACTACGAGGAAAACAAAAACAAACTGTTCTGGATGATTTAGGAAGCATGAGAAAAAGAGCAGGTAAATTTTTCACTTCCGACTAGAACCTGCAGCGAGTTTATTCTGTCTGCTATCTTTGCTCTGTTTATTTTATTCAAATATATACCTTCTCTGTATCTGTGTGCTGTGGTGTAAACATTTTCTAAAGAAAAAGAAGCATAAATCTGTCTGAATTTATTTCAGCCACTGATATTTGTGATGCCCATAAGGACTATCAATAGAAAGTTTCACATCTTGTTCAATAAAACAAAAAATATAAGTGGATCTTCAGATCTAACGCACGAACTTGTTTATAAAAGCTAATTAGATTTCTAAGTGACTGCCCCTTTATTATTAATTAATATGTTGCATATTATGACTGCAAAGTAGAATTCTGCCCATCAATTTTTTGTCATGAAGCTACCATGGTTTCTCTAATTCTTTCTACCCATGGAAAAATCTGTCCTTATCAGCACAAGTCACTACTTGTATGCACTGTTCCCTCTAAGCTGTGCGTGTGGGTGCGCGCACACAGGTCATGAAACCTGCACACACACAAAAATAAAGTGTGCACAAAAAAATTCAATAGAAAGAAATGTTTTTGTGCACACAAAGAAACAGTTTGAGCACATAGTCTATGAGTAATTAGAGGGAACATTGCTTGTATGACTATCCCTAGACAGCAGTATTCTCATTAATAGAGCTCTGCAAATCCGCAGATATCCACATTATATCCGCATCTGCGGATACAACATGGATATCCATGGACCATTTCTTGTGGATGCAGACTGGACACAGACCCACATATATTTATCTGCACGGAGCTAGAGCTCTGCAAGTTGGCGGATATCCGCAGACCATTTCTTATGGATGCAGATTGGATACGGATCCACATATTTTTATCTGCCCAGAGCTAGAGCCCTGCAAATATGTGGATATCCACAATGTATCCACGGATGCAGATATAACACGGATATCCGCAGACCATTTCTTGCAGATGAAGGTTGGATACGGATCCACATATTTGTATCCGTGCAGAGCTCTACTCATTAATGTGTACATTACTCTCCTTATACTTTCATGTCCCCATGATTTACAGCATAGGTCATGGATAGGAAAACAAAAGAGAAACAGCAGTAGTTTTTTTTATCTAAGTTGCTGTAGTTCCAGGTGTGCATTTTTGGTTGTTTACAATGATCAACAGTATCTTACATCTAAGAAACTGGAACAAGAACATATTCAAAGTTCACACCAACTGATTAAATCAAGCCTTATCGACAATTACATGGAATCAACACCTGTTTGGCAAAGACCTGAAATGTGGCCTTTTGTAGAAACACAGGGGGAAAGCATTAGATAAAAATGATGACAACCCAACAGTAACCACTTCAAGAGAGCTGCTTCTTAAGTAGTGGTTCTAGAATGAAGCAATAGTGGGCTGGAACTTGGCTTAATTTCTTCTAATTCAGCCAGTGTCTTGAATTCAACAGGAGAGGTTGAGTGGACCTCAGTTCAAAGCCTAAAGTTACTTTTAGTTCACTAGAGTCTAAAGTTTAAATAATTAAGATGAAGATGGGGCTATAACACAAAAGATAAGTCTGTGACTGTCAGCCAGAGAAATCCTACTCAGATTTGCTACCAAGGTATTTTCAAATAACCAGGTAAACAGCTGATGCACAAGCACTGGAAGAGAACTGCATTTTAAGTGAATTGGTATTCAAGTTCACTAGTAAGCTCTCTGGGACATGCAGCTTACATTTACAATTAGGACATCCTAAGAAGCTCTAGGAATAAACAACTCTCTTCTGTACTGTTATTAAAAGCATTAATGTTTGTTTTTACCATATCAAGGACCATTTGGCAGTTTTGTAGAAAAACATGCACTTGCTTAAAAACAAAATGTAGACTATTCCTTTAGAAACATTATCATAGCCTGAAAGAATCTCTTTCACAACCTAACCATCCTAAATAAGTACATAGAAAAAAAAAAAAGGCTGGCTAGGTTAGAGCAGCTGGCCTGTTGTGCACATTTTAACTCCTTCCTTGTCTGCAGTCTTGAGAAGGGAAGGTTTAAAACCACCATAATCCCATAGCACAGTGGTTCCCAACATTTTCTCTGCTGTGGCACACCTTGCTACCTTTAATTAATTTGAGGCACACCATATAGTTTCCAAATAAACTCATTAATATTCATGAACCAATGAGCCAATCCAGACCTGAGAAGTTTTTCAAAAAATTTTGTGGCACACCTGCTAAGACCTGATGGCACACCTGCGTGCCATGGCACAGTGGTTTCAAACTCAAATCACCACGAAGGCCATATGAGGACTAGTACAGGGCTGCATGAGGACTGGGACATTAGCCTGAAGGCCGCACCACTGAAACCTTTTCATACAATGATATTGCAAATATCACTAACTATAGAGCTATTGCAGGCCGCGGCCGCATGTGGCCTGTGTGTTTGAGACCCCTCCAATGCAGTATCTAGTTTAAAAACAGAAACCTGTAGTATCAGCATCCTTTGCACCGCCTTATTAAATAAGAGAACAGGCATTGAATGTGAAAGTAATTGCCTCCCAGATCTTTCTGTAACTAAAGAATTTAAACTAGTACCAAAAAAGAAGTGACAATTTCTGAAGCACAGCATTCTTCACAAGCCCTCTTCCTTTGTAACAATGCTTTCCTATATGCATTTCTCACACAGTGCCCTAAACAACTTATCACTCTCTGCAAGTTCACCTATGTTGAAGGATGGAAAAGGATGCTTACATTTTGCCTTCATTCATAATGCCCAGTTTCATAAAAGCAAATAAGAAATTAATTTAACTATCACTGCAAAGAACAGCCTCTGATAGTTCTAACCAGCTGAAAGACTTTGCAGGTATATTTCAATATTTCCATACAGTACATGCACCTCCCATACAAATCTATAAATCTCCAGCAAGTTTAAAGAAATGAGAGGGATGGATGAATCAGAGCTTGACAACTGACCCCACTGTCATGAGCATCTGAAGCATAATACAGCTACTTTATATTTTGCACAGGCATCAAAATAAAAAAAAATAATTAGAAACTGGAAATGAGGAGAAGGAGAAGGAAAGAGATGGAGGGAAAAAATGCATTTGTATTTGAAACTGAAAGAATATTGTTTAATTTACCAAAATGAGTTTCTAGTGTAAGGAAGAAAACCCACTTACCTGACACAAATATATCTTGTGTAAGTTCCACTCCTCTCCCAGAGCACAGATCTTAATATCACTATTTTCACCATTCAAAAACAGAGTCTGATAAATATACTTGGATGTACTTTTTAGTTTCTTCCTGGATTTAAAAAAACCAAAAACAATCCAAACAAAGACATACATAATTGTGAAATTCAGCAACAAGGAAAATAAAAATATTTGTCAAGCCATGCTGGTTGGTTTACAGCACCACCTCACAGGTTGGCAAGGATGATTTTTTTTTCATCTTTCCTAAGTCACAGAATGGTTACAGACCCTTCCCCCATGTGTTTCCTACTGGAGCTCACATGACATTTTATTTCCTTTTTGTTTACACACACACCCTGCCAAAACAGCCAGAGTCCTGTGACACCTTATAGACCAGGTCTGGCCAAATTGTGGCTTCCGAGCCACATGGGGCTCTTCACAGAAAAAGTGCGGCTCACAGAAGAGCACAGTGGGGAGAAGCGCAACACGGACCGAGATGGTGTAGAGAAGCACGGCATGGTCAGAAAAGGTGAGGAAGTGACACCATGGTCAGGGACTCAGGACGGTGTGGAGAAGCGTGGCATGGTCAAAGACAGTGCAGAAGTGGCGGCGTGGTTGGGGACTCAGCAGGGGCGTCGCTGGCACAGACCCAGGCCCCACCCCTGGCCCGCAGGTCCCGCCCCCAGCCTGCAGACCCTGCCCCTTAGCCAAAGACAGGACCCAGCACCACCACGAGCAGCTAGGCCCCGCATCCCCGGCTGGGAATGGGGCTGCTGCGGCCAACCAGACTCCGGATCCCCAGCCAGGGCCGGGGCTGGAAGAGGCCGGGCCCCGCATCCCCAGCTGGGGACGGGGCTGCCGCGGGCGCGGGCAGCCGGGCCCCGGATCCCTGGCTGGGGACGGGGCCGCCATGGCCGTGCCCCGGATCTCCGGCCCAATTGGGCCGAAGGCCTGAGGCACCAGTGCTGGGGTTCGAGGCATGTGCCCTGGAGTGCCCAGCGCCAGCAACGCCCCTGGGACTCAGGACAACGTGGAGAACCGTAGCACGGTCAAAGACAGTGCAGAAGTGGTGTGGAAGATGGCGTGGAGAAACGCTGTATGGTCAGAGATGGCGGGGAGAAGCGGTGGCATGGTCTGGACGGCAGGAAGAAGCTAAGTTTTTACTGTATAGCTAGGTCTAGTTTTCATGGAAACCTTAAGCAGTTAGTAGAACCTGCCATTAACAGGATCAACATTCGCCCTCTATTATGATCAAATTAAAGTGGGCAACGAATTTTAAAGGAGATAAAAGCGTGCGGCTCTATGCCTCGGTGCGGCTCTCGGAGGTCTAAGAATCAACCTTTGTGGCTCTTGAGTTTGGCCGCCCGTCCGATTCCTTCGGGCACAAGCTTTCGTTGGCCCAACCCGCTTTGTCAGAGGCAAGTTGGCACGGGGTTAGAATCCCTTGTGCCAAAATTATTTCCCTTCTCCTCTTGCCGGGCGAAAGGCCTCTCGTACCCAGGGGATTTAGCCGTTCCTACCTCCCCTCCACCTCCCACCAACTTTCCATCTTCCAGCTCCACCAACCTGCCGGCCCCACAGCCCCGCCCTGCAAGCCCCCCACCGACCCGACCCAGATCCGCCCGCCATGACCCCGCACTACCTCCGGGGGGTGTTGAGCAGCCGCTCCTCGCGCTCGCCGTCCCCGTCGCTGTCGCTCTCCCCCGGGCCCTCGGGCCCGCCCCGTTTCCTCTTCCCCCTGCGGCTGCCCCCGTCCCCGTCCGCCGCCTCCCCGTGCGGGGGCCCCGTCCGCCGCCTCAGCACCCGGCTGCTCAGCGAGCCCATGGCGGCCTCGCCGTCGCCTCCTCATGGGGCCGCCCGCGGCACAGGAGACGGGGAGGGGGAGGGGAGGGGAGAACCTAGCGACGCCCAACCGCCGCCATTGTCGCCGTTACCGTCGCCCAGGCCACGCCTCCGCTGCGCCGCGCATGCGCGGAGGAAAGGCACGCTACGGCGCAGGCGCCTGCCCCTCTCCGGAGTGGGAACGGAAGCGGCGCAGGCGCAGTGTGTTTGCTCGGACTAGAGGCGGGAGAGCGCGCGCGACTCGCGAGCGAGGATTGGCTGGCTCAGTCTGCAGCGCTGTGCTGCCTCTTTGACTGCAGTCTGGGGGGTGTAGGGCTGTGGGTCGCAATATGTTCTCCGCCCTGGCACACCTTTGCTAGCTTTAATTAATTGGAGGCACACCAGCATATAGTTGCCAAAGGAACTCATGAAGATTCATGAGCCAATCCAGAGCTCTTTTGAGCATGTTTTCAAAAATTTTTGTGGCACAGCTATGTGGCAGGCAGGGCACACTGGTTGGGAAACACTGATGTAGTGTTACCACATGCCAAAGCACGGAAGGGAGGATATTGGAGGACACATGGAGAAAATGTAGTATACATGTTATATTCTTCTGTTTTTAGGGGGCCCTAGAAGCTTCCCTCTAAAAATAGGGTGTTCTGGGGCATTCCAGCATGCTTTAACCCCTGTAAGTAGAAAGCCAGACAAAATCATGGGCTATGTCCACACGCAAAAACTTAGTTTGAAAGAAGTCATTTTGAAATAAAAGCCTTACTTTTATTTTTTATTTTGAAATAAGGGACACCCTGAAATCACATGACCTGCATATGGACATGCTATTTCGATTCAGGAGAGGGGCAGCATGGGAGGTGTGGCAACATGGCCCACTGGCAGGGCCATGTCACCAACATAGCCCCTGCCTGGCTCTCACCTGGAGAGCCAGGCAGGGGAAAGCTGCACCCAGGGCAGGGATACCCCTCTGCACTGCTGTCGCAGCGGGAGAGGCACTGTGGGAGGAGGGAATGTAGGGCACCCTGGGCAGACAGGCTATGCTGTTCGGGGCTGCCCTGAAGCTGGGCGGGGGGGAGGAACCAGTGCCCAGCTTTTCCCCCAGCCTGGTGGGGGGGAGCTGCAGCACCCCACTCTCCCTGCCACCCCAGCTCTGAGTGGCTGAGAGATGGCTGCCTAGTGGGCAGTGCCCCCCACTCTGCCCTGCCGCCCAGGCTCCAGCAGCAGCTGGAGGGGCAGCGGGTGCAGGCGCCTGCTCTGCCCGCTGCCTGGGCTCAGGACATGCCGCCGCCCCGCGCAAGCAGCAGGTGCCAGCTTTGCCCCCCTCCCAGGCTCAGGGCATGCCACCGGCCCCACACAAGCAGCGGGTGCCAGCTTTGCCCCCCACCCAGGCTCAGGGGGAGATGCCAGCCCCCTGCAAGCGGCAGGTGCTGGCTCTGCCCCCTTCCCAGGCTCACGGGGAGCTGCTGAGCCCAGGAGGGGGACAAAGCCGGCACCCGCCGCTTGTGCGGGGCCGCTAGCTCCCGCAGTGCCCTGGCAGGGGCCGGCAACCACAGCCCCTAGCCACTGGGAAGGCATTTGCCAAGCCCCCTGGGGAGGACTGGGGACGTGAACTGGGTGCCCCGCTCCCCCAGCCACCTGGAAGCTTCTGAATGGCGGGGGGGGGTCTGCTCATTCCCCACCCCCTCAAAAGCTCTGTAGCCTGCGAGGGGCTGGAGAACTGGCACCCCTGTGAGCGGTGAGGGGAGACCCAGCCCGCACCTTCCCTGGCCGCTTCCAGGCGGCCAGGGGCTGGGGGAGCAGGACGCCCCCACCGCAGCAGCCAGCCAAGCTAGCTGAGGCATCTGCCACCCCCCCTGCACCAGGCAAGGGGGAGCAGCAGGTTTCCCCGCCAATTCCCCTTGCCAGGGGCAGGCGGGGCAAAGCGGGCTGAGGCACCTGACCCCCTCCCCCGCTTCCGGCAAGGGGAAGCAGCAGCTGCCCCCTGCACCTCCTCTCCGCACCCTGGCCAGGGTGCTGGGGGGGGTGGGATTTCCTCCCAGGGTACCATACACCCTGGGAGGAAGTTCGGACCTGCTATTTCAAAACCACAGTTGTTTCGAAATAACGTGTCCAAACAGCGAAATAACCGCCGTTTCAAAACAAAAGCGGTTTAAGCTGTTTCGAAACGACGGCTCTTATTTTGAAACAATGGGCTCCATCGTTTTGAAATAAGAAAACATCGTGTGGACCTAATCTTTTTTATTTCAAAGTAACCAGTGTTATTTCAAAATTAAAAAGACGTGTGGACATACCCATGGATTTTTAAAATGCCTTTTGGATGGAGGATGTGAAGGTAAAAAGGAGGACATCCTCCTTCTGCCTGACATCTTGTAACCCTAGGTGATGTCTGCTGGAGAAGGCAACCCCTGTTTCGGATGATCTCAGAGGCACCTGGCTGATCTTCAAAGCATCTGACAAAGTGGGATTTTCTCCCATGAAAGCTCATGCGAAAAGTAAATCTGTTGGTCTTTAAGTGCCACATGACTCCGTGGTTTTGTTTCTTTCCCCATTAATAAAGCCTGTCTCCCTCAGAGTTTAGAGAGTTAGAGGCAGTATTCTCCCCAGGACTTGAAATGAGGGGGTGTAGAGGGAGGTTTAGGGGCTGCTTACTAATTTCATATAACATTGTTACTAGCTGACAACTGGGGGGGTGGGTTGTGAAATTCAGAGGGGGTGTAGGGAGGTGTTAGGGAAATCCCTGGCTAGGGGATTTTTTTTTTTTTATGCTGTCTCCTTGCAAGAAATTCTCTCACCTGACTTTGGCTGGGGGGCAGGGGCGAGTTGCCTGTTCTAAGAGACACCAATATTACAACCAAGAGGTCCCAGTTTTAGGTGGTGGTATTCCTGTGGGTTTTAGCACACTAGGTAATCTTTAATTCCTCTTGACTCCACACACTAGGTAATCTTTAATCCCTGTTGACTGCGAGACAATCCTAGGTGGTCAACCCAAACTAACCCAGATAGAGTCAGCCCACTGGAGTTGCAAGAGCTAGCTGCAGGGTGCAGTTAGGTCGGGGGGCAGCAACCCAAAAGATAAGCAGAGCAATTGTTTAAAATTTCACTAACCAAGTGTTTTCAGAGCCACAGCGGGTGTAGCATCCTGGTGAGGGAAGCTGAGAGCTGGGCCTGGGTGTCTGCTGCAGTGCCCCTGGAGGGGGAATCCTGGAACCAGAAGAGGGCCCCCCCAGAGTCTTGCAGTGGTGGGAGGAGCCTGGCACAGGGTGCATGCAGGGCCCCCCAGTGGCAGGGTGGGGCCCAGAGCCAGGAGGGGCTACCTGCAGGGTTCCCCAGTAGCAGGGGAGGGCAGATCCTGGAGCCACAAGAAGGCAGCCAAAGAGCTGAATGTGGCTCAGGAGCTGCAGGCTGCAGCCCCCTGAGTTAGGTGCATCATTTGGTAAAACTGATCTCTGTCCACTGAGCCTGTAGTAACTTTGCAGGCTGTTGCTTTTATTTCTGCATTGATAAACAAGATCTGAATGTCAAGCAAGGTCTGGGTGCCTGAAGGTAATCCCCTTGCTCAATCAGCTGACAAAGGGGGGCACCTCATTTGCATGGGCTTTGTAAAATTTCCATGGGTAAAATTAACTACATGGCATAATTTCAGTGCCTATAGAAAAATTTACCCAGGTGGTGGACATGACAGCAAATGGTCAGTAGGACTGGCTGGGTTACAAATATCTTTTAACTGAAGGGGCAGAAATGTCATTCTTTGACTGTATGTTGTCCATTGATTGTGTTTAGTCTGTTTTGCTGAAAATTCATTATCACCTGAACAGAGCTCAGCACAAAAAAGTGGCATATAGCCAGCATGCTCAGACTGCAAAGCAAGCAAGGAAATAGTTGAAAGGGTTCTCTGTTGAGATTGCACTAGCCTGGATAAAAGGTTAGTCTCAAGCAGGGGTAGACCCGTTCCCTCCACTGTTAAAAGACAAGAGTTAATGATTCCTTTTGGAGTCTTCTGTTTGAAGCCCAAACATTGCTCCCATGTCAGCAGAAAGGTTTTTCATGAACTGAACACATTCTGAGCTAGAAAAATCTTAACTTGCAACACAGAGGAGGCATGCATGGTGGAAGACAATAGAAAGCTGGAGCCATGAGCAGTCAGTGCCAGCAGATGGTGGGAGCCAACCAGTGGGAACTCACTGAGGCCCACAGATAGCAGCAGGCAGCAGCAAAGTGGGCCTGGTCAACCCCATGTGGGCAAGAGGGCTCTGGCTGAGGACCCCCCCTCACCTCTGAGAGGAGGACACTGCAACTGCATTAGTCAGAAAGGGGAAAGGGAGAAGTGAAGGACATGTCCCATGTTCTCTGGAGCAGGCTGGATTCTGCTTTTTTATGTTAGTGAGTTCTGCATTGCACTGTTTCCTCAAACCAGTACTGTTTGGATATTTTCTTCCTTTTATTAAAAGCTTTTTTTTTTTCCTACACATAAGACTCCATGCTTGCAAGAGGGGAAGTATTGCCTTTTAGGGCATCCAGGGGATAATGTGTGATTTCTCAGGAGACTTGAGTGTGGGCTTGAACCAGGTGGTGTTGTATCATTGATAGGACCCCTTATAGAAAAAGGGTATGGAAATCCCATTTTCATGTACGGGTGGCCGGGGGGGGGAAGACCCAGATGACAAAACCAGTGCTGAAATCTTCCTCTGGGAGTCTTGACTTTAGCTTATCTGAGAGGACTTGGGGGCAGGTCTCTATCCTACCCTTATATTGCAAATAGAATAAACCCCATTTCTCCCCTCTCCTGCTGACGTGAGGGAAACTCCTTTCCCCGAAGAATGCAAAATGACAATAATTCATAGGAGACAGGCCATGTCAGCTACCATTAGAAATGTTACAATTTGCTAAGTATGATGATCCTGTTTCTATGCATTTGTCATATCTGTATTAGAAGTTATGAATGGTTGATATCTCTGTATTTTGACTTGCGCTGTGTTTCTGGGCAACACTGTAGACTGAATGGCTGAAGCGATAGGCCGCTTAATGGCCCGTGGAGTGACCTGATGAGTCACCAGGACTTGCCCATGCGACTCTGGGCTCCAGTTTATTTCCATTAATTTCCACAAACCACAGAGAAAAGACCAAGGGACATAAGAAGCAGCTGCAACACATTGATTTTGATTTCAGTTCAGTCTTTTAGTCTATACAGCCTTCAGCCCTCATCTCCCTCTGGATCTATTAATCTACAACTAAAGCATATGGACTTTTAAATTATTTGTATGCCTCAAATTGTTTTAATCCTTTAACAGTTCTTGTATAGTTTCTTTCCTTTTAATAATAAACCTTTAGTTACAGTTACTAAAGGACTGGCTGACAGCATGGTATTTTGGGTAAGATCCAACCTTGTAATTATCTGGTAATGTGGCTGACCCTTTGGGATCAGGAGAATCCCTTTCATAAAGAGCACAGGAGTGTCATTGCCCCAGGAAGGGGCCCAGCCCCCAGCCCCTGGCCTTGATCTTGAGTCGGGGCCCAGGGTTCCTGCTGCTGCCAGCCCGGCCCCCAATCCCTGGCTGGGGACGAGGACAGGCGAGGCAGTAGTGGCCATGGATGGTCCAGCCCCCGATACCCAGCTGGGGAGGGGGCTGGGAAAGACATGGGACATGCCAGCCAGTTGAGGCACTGGTGCTGAGAATCAGAGCACATGCCCCAGGTGCCAGTGACACCCCTGAAAGAGCATGGAATTTTAAGTAACTTACTCCTTTACTAGACCCAGTGGCTGATTAGGAGCCAAAGGCAGAAATGCAGTAAAGGGGGCTGAGTTCAGGAGCATCATTGCCCCGGGAAAAGGCCCAGGTTCAGGCCCCACCACAATCCAGAGTTGGGGCCCCAGGCTCCTGCTGCTGCCAGGCCAGCCACCAATCCCCGGCCAGGGACGGGGGTGGGTAAGGCAGTGGATGCTGTGGGCAGCCCAGCCTGGATCCTGGGCTGGGAGAGGAAGGCGCTGCCGCAGCCGGCACAGCCGCAGCCGGCACAGCCCCAGATATCCAGCCAAGAGAGACAAGTACCACTGTAGCTGGCCTGGCTTCGGATACCTGGCTGGACATGGGGCCAGGAGAAGGAGGGAGCACACCAGTCATCTGGGGCACTGGCACCTGGACTCAGGGCACGCAGCCCCTGTGCCGGGCACCAGTGGTGCTCCTGGCTGAGTATATTTTCGTTTTAGCTGCTTGATAACCAGTATGGGGCAACAGAAGCATTGTTTGCGGCTTGCTGGGAAGACTGACTTCAGCACCACCCACCAGTACTGGGATAATTTGCTTTCCTTTTTGTAACCTGCCTCTGATCTTGACGTTTTCAGGGGGCTCCCTAGGTATGGAAGGGTGACACTTTGAATCAATAGCTCATGTGAAGTTGTTGGAGATGCGAGAAAACACAAGCCTTGACCAACGTGGCAATGAATCTATGCTTCTTCCATCTACTTCAGAAAAGACACCTCTTGTATGGCAAAAGAAAGAAATGATTGGTTTATTACATTGAAAAAGTGAGCACTGGCCAGCAAGCCATTTTTATAGTAAAGCCTGAGGACACCTGTAAGCCTACTGTAGTGATGAGGCTGACTGGTTTCTTCTTAATAAAACACAGATTGGCATGGTGCTTAACAATAAGCCTAACAATCATCCGCTGAAATAGGGAACAAAAAGACAGTGGCATACCAAGGCAAAATGACTTGTCTAAACCCAGAGAGTGGGTCCAGTTTTGCTCCTTGCCAGCAAGTGGCAGACATGGGTTTACAGCGCAGCAGATCCTGCCTTTTGTTTCCACACTCAGCCCCCTCTCCTCCCTACTGAAGACAATTACCACACCACTCAAGTTATGCCTGCCCTACAAAATGTGAGGTTTTTTGGAGGGGGGGTAAAACAGCGGCTTACTAAAGCTCACTAGCTAGCTTTATCCTACTGTAAAATTCTAGTGGTAAGATACTACTTTTACATGACATAGGTGAAATTAGCACTACATCTCTGCCCACATGGAACCTCCCTTTATTTAACTTACACCAACGCTCTGCCTACACTACAGCCTAGGTCGCCATAATTAATTTCCAGGGTGTGATTAAACCAGCCCCAAGCAACCTAAGTTTTGCTGACATAACAGCTCATGTGCACAGCATTATGTCTTTTGGAGAGTGTCTGCCATTCACAGAGACTTAATTTTTTTTTTTTTTTTTTTTTTTTAAACACCGACAGGAGAGGTCTCACCACCTTCACCAGACATGCTGCAGAGCTCTATGCATGGACATGGCTTGAAACCACAGCGCTGGTCTCCATGAAGAATTTACAGCAGGACAAAGAAAGCTGGTGCATTAGTTATCCTGCTGGGAAGCACACCTACACACTTTGCAGTGAAGATATAACCTCAGACCAAAAAGAATATGGATTAAGTTTTCAAGCAGACCATCTTCTTCCAACCAGCTAGCTGTAGAAAAGGCATTAAGGGAAAGGCCTTGTCTAGACCTGGAAGTTGCATTGCTTTATCTGTACTGCAGAGTTAAAGGCATACAACAGATGAATGCAATTACTGTATCAAAAGGGGACTAAGCTATTCCAGCACAATGCACCTTTATGCCATCATAACTGCATCCACAGTAGAGGATATACCACCATCGGTAAAGTTACACGCCTAGCCAACAGCTATATTAATACAAATGTGCATGCTTAGACTAGGCCTAAGGCTGCTAGAATTTCTAGTCTGTCACTTGTGAATTATATTCTGCTCCTGTCCTCTGATCTATATACACCAATATCCAGAGGGATATAGAGGGTTGTTCATTTGTTTCTAACTAAGGCCATGGTTAGATCTAGACATTCCTTGCATTTTAGACTAATGATTTCCTTTGTGTTGGAATATATGCAGAGAAATAAAGCTTGTTTTCTGTAATCTTCCCACATGAATAGTGTTATTATTTTCCCCTGAAAAGTCTTACACATTCTGTGCCTATGCCCACTGTAGCTAATCAGGAAATTCAACGGCAGTTGGATGGCATTTTATATCAAAGCTTCTAGAACTGTTCATCCAGGGGATGCAGACAGATGAAGTTACAGTAGCATTAAGGCTTTGGTGCAACTCTTCCCCCATTTCCCAGAGACTGTACAACTGGGCAGAATCCAGCCCTCTACTACATTCACGCAGTTGCAATGTATGGCAACAGAGACGTGAGCCTGGTAATAAATGAGGTTGCTATAGCTTCATAAAAGAACCTTGCTCAGAATCAAGAGTGTCATTAGCTATCTCTTCCTTTTTCATAGCAAAGCACCAGTCTCTAGCACAGATAACCCAACTGTAGAATGAAGTCCTGACAGGAAATATCTAGTGCTCCTGTTTCTTCAAAATGGCTTCAAGAAATCCTTCCAAAGTCAGCTGAGAGAAATAATTCAGACAGGTGATTCTACATTGAATAGTAGTACAAGCCATGATTGACTTTGGTAACACAAGTAGGGCATGATTGCATATTCTACACAATAAAAGCATATGATTTTGTCAATTAGTCTAAATCAATTATAATAGCAAATATCTAAAACTACCTGGGAAAATTTTTTTCTATTTCTCCTCTCCCCCTGCCAATATGCTGTACATGGTTTAGTCTTCACCACTACAGAGCTGGAGTAGTACTTTTCTATAGTCTCCTGAAGTGTCTCCCTGAAAGAAGGGGAGGGGGGGGAAAAAAAGACTTGATTAAATGTGCAACAGTGGTCTAAGAAAAGGTTGTGTAATACCATTTACACCACATAGAGATGATTGTAAGAGTCGTCCCTATGAAATTTTGTATTTCTTTGCCAATTTAAAGTTTGGTAACATTAAAGGTGCATTTTTCCTTCCGCAGCACTTGATACACATTGATCATGTACAATGACACAGTGACCATCGCTAAAAGGCAGCCATCTGTGGGGTGGGATGTAGGAGTTATTACAGAACAAACATCCTCATCCCTGTTTTAAGACAAAGCTAATACTTTATCCAGTTGAAAATGCAAAATTGATTAAAACAAAAATCAAGCAATAAAGATCAATCAAATGAGCAATCAGCATAATATTAAAATATGAAATCCAACTACAGGGGTTCTTTGAGATTAAAAAAAAAAAAGAGCTGCCCATTAACCTTCTGAGGATCCAAGCCCATACTTCTAAGTGCCCAGTTCATAGTTATAGAAGGTTGACAAGTTAGTGTTCTCTGACCATAAGATTTTACATCATGCTTCAGATCCAAATCACAGAGTGGTGGCAGCAGAAACCTTAGTTGGATAGCCAGTAAAAAGAGACTAAACAGTGTTATCTTAGCCCTAGTCTACACTTGGGGCTTTTTCAGCGGCAGTCGACCACCGGTTACGCAAGGAACATAAAATTCCTTGCATAACCGGCGGTAACTTTTTAAGCTGCCAGTACACATCAGGGGAAAACTGACCACAAAGCGTTTGTGGTCAGCTTTCCCCTATCCCCTGACCACCAGGACTTCTGAAGTCGGCTTCTGGGAGCAGCGTGGCGAGTTCATACTTGCCATGATCCAATTCCAGAAGGGCAAACTGACGGTGGCAAATTTGCTACTGTCGGTATAGACATACCCTTAGAACTTATCACAAAATCAGTCAGTCTGGCATTATTTGAAAACCGTTAAACAGTCCTGACAAAAAAATTTATAAGGGCAATGCAAGCAAGGATTAGAACTGGATAAAAAATTAAAATGCTAGGCAGTAAAGTCCTCACTTTGTAGGGTTTGAGATGAACCCAATTTTTTGGAAGTTTTCTGAGTTTTCATATATTTGGTGTTTCCCTCTTTCTGTATTCTCCTTCTTCCTTTTCCCTTACTTTCAAAAAGATTATGATTTTTTGGGATGCCTGGCCAAAACACATACATACATATACATCAAGAATGGACAATTTCACATACAATTTTTTTTTCCACAAAGAAAGCTGTTCAAGAAAAATAGCATCTTGTTTGAGAAGTGTCAGCCAGTCACTAATCAGAATGGAGGGGCAAAATGGATGTTGTTGTTTGTAGCAAAATGCCATGGCATACCTGATGCAGCATTATTTATAAACTCTAAAGCCAGTCACAAATTTAAACCAAAATATCCATAGGTATAAGATGACTAGATGATACAACCATCTGCAATTTAGAAGTACTGAGTACATCAGACTGACCATCTTAACACAGCTGAACCTGATTTCCATTTTCACTAAGACCATGTCAATGCTAAAAAGTTACATTTAATCAGCTTTACTGCTTATAAGTGTGAAAAAAATGCATGCCCCTGAGTGGTGTAGTTAAGCCAGTCTAACCCTGGTGTAGGTTGATGCAAGATGGTGTAGGTGCTAGGTTGATGCAAGAATCCTTGTTGTCAGCCTAGTTGCTGCCTCTTGGAGAAGTGAGTAGCTTCACTATGAGAGAACACCTCCCAGCTCATTAGTGAGTCTACGCTGTGGACATAGCCTACTCTTGCCTCAAATCTAGTTTATTACGCACACTTGTGGTGCCTTTAACCCATCAAAGTAGTATAAAGACTTCTTTGTGTAAGTGAGAATCAGGTCTGGTAGGACTTAGTTATCCTAGGGCTATGTAAGGCTTTTAGAGAAAGAGAGAGAAATTTTTCATCTAAGTCAGTCAGATGCTTTGATTAAGAAGGTTTTGCTCAGCAACATGTTTTGGCCAGTTGTAAGAACAAGGAGTGAGCAATGACATAAAACCAGTCTCTAGGGAAAAAAACCCATGGCAGCACGACTCAGAGCCCCGGCTTATGCTCTAGTACTAAATACAGCAGTGTAGATGTTCCCATTCGGGTTCTGAACCTAGCGAGGGGTGTGAGTCTCAGAGCCCAGTATGAATATCTACACTACTATTGTTAATATTGTCACTTGAGCCTCTATTTTATACCTGGGGTCTGTGGCTTGATGGTGTTGGATTCAGTTGTTGTTGACAGTGCAAATATGCCCTTACTTTCCTTTGCCACTCCCAGCCTTGGTTTCTAGGAAAGGAACACTTACCTGGATGAAAGAGTGAAGAGATTTCCCATACATCCTCTTGAATTCATATTTGATATCCAACATGTCAATTTCACAGCGTGACACCATCACTCGAATAAGTGTATCATCATCCGTTCCTAAACCCTAAAGAAAAAAGAAAACCTTGTACAAATACTGTGCATTATGAGTAAATCACAGTTAACAGTCAAATTTTAATCCATGGTTTCTGAGTGGGAAATATGATCCTGAATTAGCCAATAGCATTTTGCATTGACTATGACAGAGCCCCGTATCTCCAGCATATAAGGGCCCAATGCCAGTTTTATCCCTTAGTAGAGGGGAAGTGATTCATGAACTGCTTGTGTTGCTGTCCTCCGTCCACTCGCCTAACCCCATGCATCATAAAATCCAGTTGCTATTTATTTTAGCGTACTTCTAGATTTAATTGAGGGGGGACACACATGCGCTCACAAAACTTACTTTCATGGAATGATATAGCCGTTCAGCAAAGTATGCATGCTTATTCCTTATGCATTTTACTGTGAAGAGAAAAGAACAAGGGAGATTTTCCAGGTCTTTAAGTTTCAAGGTTGCAATTACTGCTCAAGCTCCCATGAGATCTGTCTAGGAGGTCATTGGTGGGGTACAAAGGTCTGTTTACAGATCCATTTGCAGAATCAAGACCAAAACTTGTGTATCTTTGACTACTAGCCCAAGAAGCACCAAGGTATGAACTTAGAGGCCACTGGACAAGTTAATAAACACAGCAAGGGCAATGCAAAAGAGCCCCTTCAAATTAACCTGAAATCTTGTCCATCTCAGTACAGCAAATTATTTAAAATTTGCAGTGCTTTTTGATTAGTTTCAGCACCATTAGCACTTAGTGGCTATGTCTACACTGCCAAAGATATTGCAAAATAATTATTTTGAAACAACTATTTTGAAATAGCATTATTGTTTAAAATTAGGAGTCTAGTGAAGACTATTTTGAAATAAGGTAGGAATTATTATTTTTAAATAGAGAGTCTTCACTAGACTCTATTTTGAAATAGGGGAAGGCAGGGAGAAGTATAGGGCCATTATTTTGAAAAAAGCCAATTCTGTGACTTAGAATGGCTTTTTTTTTTTAAATAACTTTCAAAAGAACTGGTCTTTTGAAATAAAAGCAGGTTTAGTTATTTCAAAATAGTGCTTCACTTTTTTGTGAAATAATGAAGCACTTATTTCAAAATAACAAAATGCCTGCATGGACAGGTAAAAAGCTTTTTCAAAATAAGTCTCCTTAATTCGAAAAAAACTTTTCAGTGTAGACATACCCAGTGACAAAGCTAAATAATGAGGTAACAGAAGCATGGATGTCTTGCTATCTTTTTCACTTAACAGTGGCCACTTTCTGTACTTAAAAGAGGTAAAACAGTATGAGCTGTACCAAGAATGGAGAGAGTAAGGCTATGTTCACATTTACAAGCTTACAGTGGCACAGCTGTACCGATTCAGCTATGATTCTGTAAAAGCGTTGTATAGCTGCCTTATTCCAGTAAGACCAGCTCAACAAGCAGTGATAGCAGGAAAGCATCTCCTGCTGACATTGTGCTGTGTACCGGAGCACTTATGCCAGTGAAACTTTTCTTGCTTGGGGGGGGGGAGTTGTTTTTTCACACCCCTAAGTGACAAAAGTCTTGCTGAAGTAAGAGTTGTTATAGACATAGTCTTTCAGAAACAAAATGCGTCTGCACAAGAGACACAGCACTGCTAAAGATGAATCTCATTGTGCCAAGGTGAAGCAAGCTGAATACGTGGGATAAAATGTCCTTTGTCTCCCACAATGGAGAAAATGATTTTAACTTGATGGTCACACACTTTGGTACTTTGAAAGGTAAAGCACCCTCTACACACTAGGAGCTCCACCATTGTCTCCACTTCTATAGTCCTTGAGTGCCATCCTCCCATTCTCCTCTATTTCAGATGCTACCTACAGATATTAAATTAACCAAGCTTCAACTCTGCAGTATCTGTGCTCAGGACTGATAGAAGAAATCCTTTCCCATTCCACAGCCCAATAGTCTGTTAAGTAAATAACTATTCTAAATTTAAAACCTGAATACTTACCCACAGCTAATAAGGCATCTTCAAGATCACCCGACATCTCAGATTTAATGCTTTCTGTAATGTCCTTATTAGCAATCCCTTTGTACTCATCAAAGACTAGAAAAGAAAACACACTATTGAAAAGGCATCAAGCAAGATTCATTGGGGCAGTTTACAAAGAATTAACCACTAAGGATCAGTTTCCCAGAAACATGCAGCTGAGTACTCCGCACACACATTTTACCTTTATGTTTTTATAGAAGTTGTAGATAATTGTGATTGTCCTGGAAGCCATTTAGTTTATCTTCATTTTACTTATAATCCATTTTCCAATTGGTCAGTCAAGTGACTGCTGGTAAGAATCTTATGAATTTCTATTTAATGATGTTAACTTGAGTTGCTTAGTTCACCCACTCAGTTCAACATTCTGTCACAAGGGGGAGGTTTGCCTTTTCACCAGCATTATTTGCAACCAGTCAGCTGTGCAAGAGCCACTGATTAGATGGTTAAGAGGCTGTGATTTTGAGAACCTATGATCCAGCATAATGGTGCTTGTATTTCTGTCCTGCTGGGGGAATGTGTGTGTGCGTGTGGGGGGAACCACTGTTTCTAAACACCTATCCTTGGTAACTATTACCAGGCAATGGCCCAACTTACTAGCTCTGGTATAAAGATTGGAGCACAGATGATCCATGTAAGTTCATTTTTATCTCTTTAGAATTCTTTTTAGAATCAGAAAAGCAGGTTCCTGTACTAAAATACTCTGAAGTAGGTACATAAGACCAGAATTCCAGGCAGGCAGGTGCCTTTCGGAAGGGTCCCTATCTATGTGCCAAGAGACAGTTAAGTACCTAAAAGGGTGCCTTTAAAAAAATATATCCAGAAAACTGCTGAGAGTCTTACCCTTTAATAGGTGGTTTCTGTTTCTTGAACAGAGGATAGTCATGAATTGTCCCTCATTTGTCCCCCACTTCTTCTCCCCAGCTTCATACAAGCACTAGAAAGAATCAAGCACATGAAATGAGATTTTGGTTTAACCCTTAAGTGAAACCACAAAGCTCAGTCTGAACTTTCCATGATGTTTGGGTCTGGCTGGATCTGGATTGATCTCTAATTTGTACACATTCAAGCAAGCAGGAAGGCAACAAATACAAATTTCAGAACTCACTCATCAAAACGTTAGCTGTTCTTGACTAACATGAGAATTTTTAGTAATGATACCTAACTCTTAAATAGACTTTTCATCAATAAATCTCAAAGCACCTTCCAAAAAGATCAGTATCATTATCTCATTTTACACATGGGCAAACTGAGGCCCAGAGAGATACAGTGACATCATGCCCAATGTAGCCCAGTAACAGAGCCAAGACTAGAACCCGCATTCCCTGGATCCCAGTCCAGTACACTACAAACATGCCATTTATATCAGGGGTCTCAAACTCAGATCACCATGAGGGTCACATGAGCACTGGTACAGGATTGCATGAGGACTAATATGTTAGTCTGAGGGCTGCACCACTGAAACCTTTTGCATACAATGATATTGCAAATATTGGTAACAATAGCATTGTTGGAGGCCACAGGAAATAGCTTTAGGGGCCACATGTGGCCTGCAGACTGCGTGTTTGAGACATCTGATTTATATGGATGGCTACTGTGGCTGTCCCTTAAAAACTGATGGATGGAAAAACAAACATCCACAGGGGTGAGGCAGATTTTCCTTAGACTACAAAGAGATACAGACCTGGGCATCTTGCCGAGCAAGGCCTTCATCCACATGATATCCCTCATCTCTGTTTCCCTGCAGAAACACAAGTGTTAGATTCAGTCTTTCACAGTGGCTCACATAACAGATTGGAGCAAGCTTCCCCTTTGAAACAAGTTATTATGCATATATAATGAGCTTTATTTAGAAACTAGCTGCAATTGCGCAACAGATTGTTGCAGAAGGGGTGGTAGAGAAGACTCAATGAAGTATCATGAAAGGGCCTGATTTTCAGAGGGCCTGAGGATTCAGCTCAATCTGATGTCAGTTGGAGCCCTGGACCCTAGTAAAGTATTTGGTGTTAACACACACAGAGCCAGATTTCACCCCCTCAGAGCAGCCTAACCCTTCTTGTCAGACCAATGTGATATAAGCGGCCAGACAGGGATGCATAAGGATGCTGTTCCAAAATTGAGAGTGGGGGATAAAGAAAGCAAGTTGCAATGCAGAGTGAGAGAAGGAACCAGATGTGAGGGAGGACCTGTACAATTATTTCATACAATTGGTCTGGTCACTTTTATGTTGGTCTAACTCCACTGACTTCCATTGTGCTGCTCTTGCCCTACACCAGTGTAAGAGACAGGAAAATCTGACATTCATAGAACTGTAATGAGACCTTATCATTGAAACAAGGAGCATTTTTAGGGCTTGTCATCACGTGCTTTAGCGCTCTAGTAAAGATGCTACTATGTTGATGGGACAGCCTCTCCCTTGGTGTAGGTAATGCGCCTCCACAAGAGGCATACTAGAGAGCACTGTGTACACTGTGGGCTAGGGGGGTGTAACTGTATTGCCCAGAGGTGTGATTTTTCACACCCCTTGAGCACCACAGTTACACTGGTATAAGTTTGTAGTGAGACCTGGCCTTAAAGGATTCGCTCAAAAGCAACAACAAACAGACTTTTTTCTTAAACAGGACTTACCGTAGCTAGCGACACCAGCACCCTCCGGAACATGGAGGACGTATCTGAGATAATGTCCTTTTCAAGGGTAGTTCCATATTCTAGCAAGAGAGTACAAACATATACATATGCTTGTTTTTAATAGAGAGAAAGTTTAGCACTTAAACACTACTTTTTAAAGAAGTCTTCTACATGTCGAGCCTTGACCTAGTTTATATCTGGATTATGCATCTTCCCCACAATTTCTGACACCTGCCTCCCAGGAATCGCCACAGTGAACCTGAATCTTACTCTTTTCTCCCTTTGCATCACTGTAACTGATTTCAGTGGAGTTGCTCTGTATTTATGCTAGTGTCTGTGAATCTGGGTCAATCTCTCTAAAATGAACCTAAGGTCTGTTCTACACACACACAAAATTGCACTGGTTTAATGCAAGGTGTTTTGTTCATCTGATGCAAACATCTGCATAGAGATGCGTATCATTTGAAACCTGGCTTATAGCTGTTTAGCTACTATGCATAAATATACAGACTCATTAAAAAGGACAGAACCTAGTTTAAAACTCATATCCACAGAAGTATTTGAACCAGTGTAAGTCTATTTTTAATATGAGTTTTAGTTTAATGATTATTACTTGTGTTATTGTAGCACCTAGGAGCCCTACTGACAGACCACAATCCCAGTACAACTTTAGAGTGAAATCCTAGTTCTTGTGAAATTGCTGAGAGTTTAGCCATTGATTTCATGCTATCAAGATTTCACCCTCTCTGGGTTTATACAATGCTTAAGTCTCTGTCCACTGAGCATAATAATCTGGGCACACTAGGTCATGATCAAGTGAAAAGCAGACAGAGAGAAGGTATTGCAACACCCAAACCTCTGCTCTGACTAGGACACTTCCTAGTTTCACAAGATTTCTTGATGATCATTCAATCATTGGATGGTTGAAACACTAGCAACTAGAAATACTCAAGAAATGCTACTGTGTGGATAACTTAATATTAATAGGATAAAGGTTTTAAAGCCAGAGTGGGTTGCTTTTAATTAATTTATCTATTTAGGTGAGGGGAACATTCACAAATATCTTGTATCTCTAGATCAAAACAAATAGAGCATATAGTATTTAGCTGATAGTAATTCAAAAGGGAAAAGACATTTGCTGGCTGGGAAATTTAAACACTTAGCCAGTAGACAGTTTAGGTGGTTAGGAAAAGGTGGCAATTTCTCTAGCTTCTTCCACAAATAAGAATCCTAGGAAAGAGTGATTTAAACTTTGGCTCAGGAAGGGATCCCTAAACTAGGGATGTAAATATCATTTTTAAAAGTACCCCTTTAAACGATTAAAATTATATCCATTAACAAGTTAACAATCTACCCTACATATATCATCTTTGTCAAATGTGTTTACTAACAACAAAAACAGACAACCCTGCCTCAGCTTTCTAAAATCCAACTAAGAGAATGTCCCCACGTGCTGACCCCTCCCATCAGCTCCTGGGGCAGCATCCCCAGTCTGGATCTGTAGTCTCCAGTGTCCTGTACTGGGGCACTTCTGCAGCAGGTCCTTGGTATCCCCAGGCAGCAGCAATGCAGCTACCTCCTCCACAGCCTGATGCCACCACCATGGAGACCAACAGCACATGCCACCACTCAGGCTCAGAAGTGGGCAGTAGTCGTGAAACCAACAGCTTGCGTGCACCTAGCCTGGCTTCTCTCCGCCACCCAATCTGTATTAACTGGCAACTGAAATACATCACCAGCAAGACTAATACTTAGGGGTATTTACATTCCTATCCAAAACACACATTTCCCTTTAAGCATGTTGTCAAGTTCAGGGCAACTACGCCTGTGTTCCCACTCCATGATCCATCCACCCACTCTAGGCTACCAGCTCCCCAGCCCTCGCCACTCTCCCTCTCCTAACCGGGGTATTTTGGCCTGCACAGTTCCCTGACTATACTGTGAGTTCCCCACCAAGCCAGACTGCCTCAACAGGCCTGCAGCTGCATTTGGCTTTCTCCTGCAAGGCTACAAACTGTGGTAATTGCTCAAGTTAACTTATAAGTTACTACACATATTTTCTGAAGCAGGCACATTTATTCGTAAGCTTAATTTATCATTAAAGAGTTAAAAAGACTGAGTTTCTATACATGTGCTAAAAATTGTACCGTGGCTGTCACCCATTGGTCTTATGAGGCCTCAGTAGGCCAAATTCCTTCCAAACCTTCCCAGAAAGTATCAGAGCCCCTGTAGACAAATTCCCATCCATTTGGTGGGTCAGAAACGAGATCCTGAGTCAGTTTAAACTCAGGCTATTTATGCAAAATTCCTTCCTTTGTATGTTGGTCTCTAAAAAGTCCAGTTTGATGCAACATATGCAAGTATCTCCAGGTTGTGGTATTTCTCTGGAAGCGTTACAACCGGAGCAAATTTGCCTAATCATCTCCCCTGTTCTTAGTTCTTGATGGGCTATAGTCATCCTTCCCCACCAAAGATACTACAAGACATTGCCATATCTGTTACATAGGTGCTTAAATTCCACAGATTTCATTTGCACTTTAAGCACATGCCCAAGTGCTTTGCTAAATCTGGGCCACAGCTAGCACCTCTTACAAGCTCCCTGCAATCTGCTCCTCCAGGACAGGTTATCCTCAGTGCACTAACATTATAGCACTTCATAATTTACACTACGTACGACGTTTGTAGGTCTCGTTAATGCGTCGGATTTCTTCACCAGAACGAGAAGCCAAAATTTCAATCAGGCAGCCCTCATCTGTCCCCGCTCCCTAAATGTGGAACAGAGAAACAGAAATGAAAACTGCTTACATTCTACCAGCAAACAGAGGCAAAGTGTTGGCAACACGTTCAACTCTCTTGAGTAATAATCCAGGATTTGATCACCACTCCCCGCACATATTGTCTGAGTAAATCACAATTTCTCTCCTTTGGTTTCACCACTGATTAAATGGGGGTAAGTGAATTACTCCATGCAATGAGTTGATGGTAGTTTATATGACTGGATGTCTCAAGAAAGGTTCTGAAATTTCAAAAAACATCCCATTCTGCATCAGGATGAAACTGAGACCTTTTGAGATTTTTTTTGCAAAGAAGCAGAGAGACAGAGACACCCTGGGAGTCAAAGCACTTGCTGTGATGTGGGAGACCCAGCTTCAAGTTCCCATCATGTGTGATTCACACCAGAAACTTCCACCCAACTCTCTAACATCTCAGATGGGTGACTTAATCCCCCAGGTTATTGGCTAGCTCTCTCACCAAAAATTCCATGGTGAATCTGAGGAACCTTTTCAACCAAGCAGACCCTTCGCCACAAAAAGATTTGGTTTTGACAAATCTGCACTTTCCAATAAGAAAAAAGTTTTGTTAAAAAACTTCCAACCGGATATAGTTGTTTGTACTGTGCTTTGAAGTGCCATAGAAATGCTATGTTATCAGAGGTCCGGAAATATAACTGAGTTAAAAAAGAACTAGAGAAGTTCCTGTAGGATATGTCCATCTGTGGCTATTAGCCAAAACGGTCAGGGACGCAAGCCCATACTCTGGGCATCTCTGAACTTCTGGCTGCCAGAAGCTGGGCCTGGATGACAGGGGATGGATCACTTGAAATTGCACTGTACTATTCATTCCTTCCAAAGCATCTTGCCCAGCCACAGTCAATAGACAGGTGACTGGGCTTGATGGACCACTCATCTGAATCAGTGTATAGATAATATAGCACCTCTTTCCATGCTAATCCCAATTTTGCAAAAGATTTTTAGTCTGAAAGTAATTTATATGGCAGCTTTTAACAATCTTGCTTTCTTATACTCAACAAATCACCATAAGTGTATTTTCTTATCACGGAGTAGAACACAATGGAAGGACACAGTTAGTACAGAAGGTGTGAAAGTTTTTGCCAATAAATGCCCATGCTCTATTCATGTTATTTCATATCAGAGAGCACATCGCAGAACTGCACTAAATGACATGACTGGCACACTTGTCACATGCTCTTTCTTCCTCTCTGGGAAGAAGTTGCATGGGGAATGTTTAATTCATACCACATATTGAACTCATTGGTGTTTTGGTAACATCGGCAAAGGTTTACTAACCTTCATGGCCCTATGCAATTCCTGTGCATCATACAGCGTGATGGGAGTCATCAGTCCAATGATCACCTTCTCAAAATTACCACTCAGCTCTGACTTCAAGTCAGCAATCAAATCCTAGAAAGTCAGGGAGAGTGAAAAACAACCCTAAGTCCAAAAAGCTGCACTACTGTATACAAAACTTAAAGCACATCCTATCCTGCTCTGCATTCACATGGCTCATTGGTTATGGCACTAGTCTATGATTTGGAGATCAGATTCAATTCCTTGCTTCACCATACGCTGTATTGTCTTAGGCAAATGGCTTAGGTCAGATCTACACCTAAAACTGAGGCTGACCTAGCTACATTGCTCAGGAGGTTGAAAAATTCACACCCTTGAGAGATGTAGTTAAACCAACCCAAGCCCAGTCTAAACACCACTAGGCTGATGGAAGAATTCTTCCCTTGACATAGCTACTGTCTCTCAATAGGGTAGATTAACTATAGCAATGGAAAAGCCCTTTCTGTTGCTATGGCTTGTGTCTACGCTATGGCATTAGCTGAGGCACAGCAGCTATGCTATAGCATAGAATCATAGAATCATAGGGTTGGAAGGGACCCCA
>ML681972.1:51647316-51660849 GCA_007922195.1 Podocnemis expansa | reverse complement strand
TATCAAGTGTCATAGGAAAAGTCACAAGCAGTATGATCTCAGTATGATTCATTACATTAGTGTCATGTGCTATTAAGGATCCTCCACTAGATAGGATAATGCAAGCATGTAAAGAACCTCGATAATCTTAGTAGGAACCCTACAATTTTTATGGAATGGGCAGTTGTCCTGCAGGTGAACAGAGATTACACTGAGTTTTGTACTAAGGCCAACAAAAGCTTTGTCCTGCTTCTCCACAGCTGAATGGAAGAAGTCATCAACTTTCCAGGCAAAGCATGTGGTCCAGGAATCATCTAGCTCATAATGATCAAATTCAGAGGCTACTTACCCTGCCAATAGTGGATTTATAGGTGATTAGAATTTGCTGACGTTGGGACAGATTCCTGTTAACCAGGATATCGATGATGGCATCTTCATCCGTACCTGGGGGGACATAGAGGAAAGCCAGCTAAGCTATTAATATGCTAAAGTAGTAGTAATTCTCAAGAAAGCAACTTGGCTGATGTGCCAGGTGTGACACAAGCTATTCCCCCCCCCCCCGGCTTTCTTGAACCTGATTTCCTATGGCACTAGGGAACTAGACTAAACCAAGCGTCATGGCTACAGTCTTGGCAAACATATCAGAGATTGAATCAATGGACCTACAGTTTCTACAGCTTTCTCTAAAAGGCAAGGGTCATTAGCTGGGGCTGTAACAGACTCCCACCCTCTGTGCATTGGTACATATGCAGATGAATAACCCTCACTTGCCAGTGGGTTACATGCTTTCCTTAGTTTCCCCTTGTTAGGAAGGCATTTTATCATGACCTCCAATCATGCCACCTTGGGATGAAAGTCAGTCTGGTCTCAGAAGTGGGGCCAACAGCTGGATGGGAGACCTCCAAGAAAACAGACATATGCTGCAGTGGGCACTGACAATTTACTGGACAGCACTTTTCCCACAGAGGCAGTCCTGACATGGTACCCTGTGGGGTGCTGGGAGCCCCACATTCCTTGAGGGACAAAAAGTTCAAACTGATTAAGGACAGTCTCAAATTTAGTCAGGACTTAAGTGCTAGGTTCCACTTCCAACTATGCCACAGATCTCCTTAGACTGATTCACTGGATCCCCCATCTAAAGAATGGAAATTCTTTGCAGGCACCTTGTAAGAACAGATTCCTTATCAATGTGTGAAATGACCACTGAGAACTACAGAGATAGACAGGTAAGCGTCAGCTGCTCTCCATGATCAAACATCCAGAAAAACAAATGAACCTCACCCACTTCCTATGTAGAGTGACGGAGTGCTGTCCTTTCCCAATCTGGGAAGGACATTGTCCCTTTAAATTTCCCGTTTGGACAGTGTTCAATTGAAATGCTTTCCACTGGCTATATTCTGTATCTGTGTCTCTGCTTTGCTTTATGCTGCATAACAGCTGCCCTGTTCCACTCAAGAAGTGGCTGCATTTCATGACCAGATAAGTTACCTCACCTCGTGTTTGTAGAGAGCTTTGGGGCAGCAGTCAGTAGAGAAACATGAGTTACCAAACCTTTGTTCTATTGAGCTGTACAACATGAAGGACACTGGCATGCTGAGGCAAGAGAGTCAGTCATAAAAATAAAGAAAAGCTCACCAAGGCCCTTCATGGCCTTCCTTAGTTTTTGTGCATCTTCCTCAGGACTGAACATCAATGCTGCCTTGATTGTGCCCCGGTTTCCAGTCTAAATACATAGAATATCGATTGTTAAAAACAGAACCAGAGAAGAATATAAGAAAATCCCAGTTATATGCAGATTCTCTCCTGGGTGAGAGCAGTTACAAAACTGAGTCGTCTTTTATCTTTAGATACAGGGCTAGAGGGAACCTATTTAGCTGTACTGAGGGTTACATAACAATCATTTCCATTTTACACAGGGGGAAAGAGAGGAGGTGCAGTGATTTGATCATGTCAGAGAATCAGTAGCAGAGCAAGGATTAGAACCTGGATATTGACATCCAATCTAGGCTAGATCCACTGTCCCACACTGTCTGCTCTGGGGACCTGTTTCAGTTCCCACTAAACAATGAGAATCTTTCCACCAACTTCAGTGGTCACTGAATAAGGCCATTAAATCTCCATCCTCAAAGGCATTTAGGCGCTGCCTCACACTGAAATGAA
Source organism: Podocnemis expansa (assembly GCA_007922195.1). NCBI lineage: Eukaryota > Metazoa > Chordata > Testudines > Podocnemididae > Podocnemis > Podocnemis expansa. The sequence continues at coordinate 51,658,710 of ML681972.1, read as the reverse complement.
TGGGAGTCAGGTGCCTGAACACCTTTGAGAGTCAGGGTCTAAGTGCCTAAACAGAAGCTGTACAGAAGGAGGTGCAAAACAACGTAACACATGCATTTTCAATGAGTAGATGGATACAGTTTGGATGGGTTCTGTAGAATTCTTACGAAGCAAGTGTGCTCAGTGTCATAGGATGACATGATCTCTTAACGTCTCCTTCCAGCCTTACCTCTCTAGGAGGCAACAGTAAAACTCACTGACTTTGGTGCAAGATCAAGCCCTTAGTCAATACACAGATCACTGCAGATAATTCACATTCTACTATAACAGAGTAGACAGGAATGAATCCTTCCCGTGCCAGGCACCACTAGCCCTCTTCCAGCTACATCATTTATCTAATTAAGTAAATAGTACTCATCAGATAAATGTGGTCACTGTAGGCACTGAGGGACCTAACACCGCATGGTACCTGGAGACAAACACACTCACCTTTGCCATAATGCTTAGTTAATCTTTTACCTTCAAAGTCTTCAAACAGTTACCTGCAATAAAAAAAGAGAGTGTTCACAAACAGGAAGGGCCCTAGAAAATAATTGACAGAATATACCCTCTCTGCCTCTATCCAAAAGTGAATGGGGGTGATTGTTCCTGACACCGTATTGTAACCGTTCAGGCTTTGGATGGAGGAAAGAGAGAACCAACAATTCAGCAGAACCTACACAAATCTGTAAAATGTTATGGTGTCACTGAATCTGCATCTTTTTTCCTCTGCAAAAGAATTTCAGCTGAAAACTTTGCTCATCCTTAACTATAAACTACCCAGAGATCTGGAAAGGAATTTTGATTTAGGATTAGGATATTCAGATTAGCATTTACTCTATTGGTTTAAATTACTCTTTTAGGCTCAGTGTTCTGAATGCTTCATCTCTGGAGTAGCTGAAGTTAAAATAAATCATTCCATGAAACCCGGAGTTGTAACACTTTTAAAATTCTCAATATTCCAGATACAGGTTATTTGCCACATCTCAGATCCCAGTTTTCATGCCCATATTTTTTCTGTTTTAATCAAGGAAGCCTAAAACCTATATAAATTAAATTCAAATGTTAGAAAGAACCTTTCCCAAGTTCACTAACTCCAGTGGATGGGAGGGGGAAAAAGGAAGAGTCAGAATTTGAGCCAGGACATTTTAAACAAGAACTCACATCTTGGGATAGAGGTTTCTTTTTCCTATAACAGGTTTTATGGTGAACAGCACTTGAAGTTCAATGGGGCCACTGTGTAGCATGAGTAAGGGCAGTAGAATTACCCTCTGCAGTGATTTCACATGACTGTTAGTACAATCCCCAGCACTACTGTGCTTCTATTTCAGCCATTTTGATTCAGATGTGGCTTTTAGACCCATAACTAGAACGGGGCCAATGGGCCTTTGCCCCAGGCACACCGGACTGGCTCAATAGAGCCACTCATTTAAAAGGCGCGTTTTTGCGACACCAGCCCCAAGCACTGCTAATGGCAACAGGTGTGTTCCGATCGTGTTACGGCTCTGGTGGCTTTTGTTTGTGTTTGTGTGAAGCAAGGAGGCCCAGTATGCCTGATGATTAGGAGGAAAGACTAGAAGATACAAGACAAGTATCCAAATCCTCAGCTGGTGGAAATTCCATCAAAGTCAATGCAGCTATGCTGATTTACTCCAGTGGAAGATCCGGCCCATGTACAGCAAGGTGAATGTTCTCTTTCTTCTTACATTACATAGTTATTGCAGACATGTACATTGTTGACCATGAAAGCTTTAAAGGATGAGTTATCTGCATGATAAGAGCCACAACTGGAGTTGTGTGTCCAGTTCTGGGAACCACCTCTCAGGAAAGACATGGACAAAACAGAGGAAGTCCAGAGGAGAGCAACAAAATTGATTAAAGGTCTAAAAAGCATGACTTATGAAGAAAGATTGAAAAAAACTTGATTTATTTAGTCTGGAGAAGAGAAGATTGAGGCGAAACATGATAACAGTTTTCAAGTACACAAAAGGTTGTTAAAAGGAAGAAGATGAAAAACTGTTCCCTTAAACATGGCGGAACAGGACAAGGAACAATGGGCTTAAATTGCAGCAGGGAAGATTTAGGTTGGACAACATGTTAGGAAAAACTTTTGAACTGTGAAGGTAATTAAGTATTGACACAAATTACCTAGGAAGGCTGTAGAATCTCCATCACTAGAGGATTTTAAGAGCAGATTAGACAAACACCTGTTGGGGATGGTCTAGTTGAATGCAGGGAGACCAAACTAGATACCCCTTCCAGTCCTACAGTTCTAGGATTCGAGGTTTTGACATCTCCCAGTACTCTCGTTCTGGACCTGCACTCACCTCCATTCCAAATGAACTTAACATTCTCATGTTTTTTAATGCAAGGTTTTTATTACTGCACCCATACAAGATCATGCCTTTCAATTGTCTGGGTAGGTTAAAAAAAATTAAATCCATGTCATTTTAAAATCCTCCTATTTTATCTTTCTACATAGACAAAAATCCCAGAAATGTGTTCCTGGATAACAAACAGGTTGAGAGACCAATGTTTTAGGCCTAAGAGAGACTACTTACTTTGGGAGCCCTCAGCTCCCAGGTACTTCAGTTGAGGTAACTACTAGAAGGCCTGATTTTGAAAGGTGAACGCCCATATACTCAATTAATGTCAATGAGAGACAAAGGGTACTTAATTCCAGAGGGGTAGCTGTGTTAGCCCCTTTTAGCAAAACAAACAAGGAGTCCTGTGGCACTTTTAAAGACTAACAAATTTATTTATCGCATAGGCTTTGAGAATTAGGACCCATGTATTGCACCAATCTGGCATTAAAAAAAAAAAAAGTCAGCAGACGCATGAAAATGCAAGCCGTAATGTATAGTGGGGACCCATTTATGCGCGGGTGTTGGGGGACAAGCCCCCGGCGACCGCACGTAAACTGGCCTGCGTGTAAACAGGACCGGAAGGTCCCAGCCCTGGGGAAGAACCTGGGGCACCAGCCCAGGCCCCGCTCCCTGGCCGCAGGCCATGCCCCCGGCCCCGATTCTGTGCTGGGGTCCAAGCCAGCCTCAGGTGCCAGCCTGGCCCTTGATCCCCGGCCAGGGACAGGGCACGGAGCATCAGTGGCGGCCGCTTCCAGCCCCATTCTAGGCCCAGCCACCCGTGGCTGCAGCTGCCGCTCCCTGCCCTGTCCCCAGCCAAGGATCCAGGGCCAGGCTAGTTGCAGCAGGCGCCTGAGGCCGGCTCGGACCCCAGCACAGAAGCGGGGCCTGGCCCGGTGCCCGGGGTCTGTCTCCGGGGCAGCGGCGCTCCTGGTCCTGTTTACTCAACGCGTGTTAACGGGACCCACACCTTAATTTAGGGCCTTTGGGGGACATCCCATTACCGGGCGTTAACTGGTTCTGCGCGCAAACCAGTCACATGGTAACGGGTCCCCACTGTACTTACTACCTGCTGCAAAACACTTCTTCCAGTTGGAGAAGTGAGCTGAGCAAAGCTGTGCAGCCATCTCACTTGGAGTGGGAGCAGATCTGCCTGCGGCATTTGTGTAATATTTCTTTTGCAACAGTGGCAGTACCTATGCATAGGAGCCCTGGAGCTAGGTATGATGTTACGAGGGAAGAGAGACAAGGTGGGTGTGGTAACCATTTTTATTGGACCCACTTCAGTGGAAAGCTGTCTTGATAGATGAGCGTGAGAATTAACTGTAAGAATTTTCAGTTCTTTTACTTAGCTGGATTGTTAAATGAGTCATTTACACTGTACCCAGAAAAGGCTAGGTTAGGAGAAAAATGCTAGGTAAGTGAAAACTGGGCAAAAGTAACAGGAGGAAGTTCACGCTGTACTCGGGTACGTTATAATACAAGTTTCCAAACCATTTAAGTGACTTAGGGTATGTCTACACTGCAAAAATAAAATTTAATCCCCACAGGAGTGATCCTCTGAACCTGCATCAACTAACTCCAGTTTGTGCTAAGAGGCTCAACATAGTTCTCACCGAGCCTGAAGCCCGGGCCCCGAGACCCACACACCTTGAAGCAGGGGTTGGCAGCCGAAAAGATAAGGAGAGCCATTTTTAAAAATTCCATCATTAACCAAGTGTTTTTAGAGCCACAGTAGGTGTAGCAATCTGATGAGGGAAGCTGAGAGCTGGGCCTAGGCATCTGCCACAGTGTCCCCTGGAGGGTAGGATCCCGGAACCAAAAGAGAGCCCCTCCAAAGTCTTCCAGTGCTGAAAGGAGCCTGGCGCAGGCTGTATGCAGGGCCTCCCAGTGGCAGGGTGATGCCCAGACCCAGGAGGGGCTACCGGCAGGGTTTGCCAGTGGCAGGGGAGGGCAGAGCCTAGAGCCACAATGAGGCAGCCAAAGAGCCGCATGCAGCTCCAAAGCCCAAGGTTGCAGACCCCTGCCTTGGAGGTTTGCATACCTGGGCTCCAACTGGAGCATTAAACTGCTATTTTTAACCTCACAGCACAAGCCCAAGTCAGTTGACCCAGGCTCTGAGACCTGCTGCTGTGGGATTTTTTTTTTGCGGGGTGTGCATGCGTAAGGGAGGGACAGTGTATGTGACAGTTTAGACTCAAATCCTATTTTCAAAAGTGTCGTGGACACTTTGGAGCCTGTATTCTATCAACTTTCACTGTAATGAATTCACTGCATTGACAGAAAATGGGAGTGAGGATCGTAGGTAACCAACTCACTTTTGAACATGGGATTCAGAAGCCTAAATTGCATAGGTCTTTTGAAAATTTTACCTGTTATTTCATGTCTTGCTACTTATGGCATGAGGGATTCTCTAACTCATTTATACAGGTTTAAATGTAAGGCAATTAATTTTCTGAGAATAAAAATAAATTCTAGTTAGGAAATCACAGGATTTTATCAATCGGTTTTTATCACAATAGTCGTTTCTGGTGCAGTCCTTAGACTGGATTCCCCCTGGCTCAAGTCTTGCGTCATCCTGTGTGGATGGATTTGGAGCTACCTGTTCTGAGTTTGGCTGACTGCTGAACGTGGGGCTTAGTATGTGAATTCAATGGCTTAATTTCAGAAGGGTTGGCAGGATGGGCAGGATGAAGGAAAGGAAACAATGCCTCCATATAGCCATCCAACTGACTGACACTTGGGTCAGCACAGGTCCACAGGGGCAGGGTTGGGTCTAAACAGAGAACTGAGGCTTGATAAAAAGGACAGATGGAAAGAGAGAGTGTTGAGGAGCAGATTAACCAAATGTTAAGGGCCTGGTTCAGATCCCGTGTCAGATGACCAGTGTTTTGACTGTTTATGCTGTTCAAAGTCACTTTTGTTATGTTTTGCTTCCTTCTACTGTTGAGATTAAATAATTCTTTTTCAGAAGGCTCTTAGAGGCCATCCTATTTGTTGTTTGTCACAAGTTCCCAAAGGGAAGAACCCAGTCAGAATGGCTGGGTAATCATGGTTCGTATGCAGGACACTATAGTCTGGGATGCAAATAAAGTGTAGGAAAATTATATGATTTCATCCCTGAAAGGTAAAGAAACAGGAAAGGGGCAACTGTGACAATACACAGCTGTACTAAGCAGGTGTAAAATGCCACCAATCACATCAGGTAACTTCATATGTTCACTTTGCACTCCACAAAGGTGCAAGATGGCAGAAAATAAGGCTCTCAGTCATGAAAGTTTATTTAGGGGTCATTTAATGCCAGTGGCTTAAATAGTCTAGAAGAGGAAAAAATGAGATCTATCATACAGTTAATCTCTATATTGTTAGGGCAGTAAATGGATAAAGATTTTTACAGCAGTACACAGACAAAGATTGTTTTTCCTCTCAACTGACACAGAATGCACAGAGAGACAGAGAGCCACAAAGGACAAGATGGGCTGAATCAGTGATCATGCGAGACAAAAACATTCAGAGATGAAAGTGGATGAGAATTAAAACAGTTGAATGACACATGTGACAGAAGAGAATTAATACTTCTACCATTCTGATATTTAAAAAAGTCCATCTCCAAGTCTTATCATTCAGATACACATAGGTCCCTACTCGGGAAATCAGAGGGGCAGGTCTTCACTGCAGCAAATTCTGTCAAGACCCACTTGCCTGATCAGGAAGTTCAATCCCGTAACGTCATCCTGGCAACCGGCTACTGCTGAGTCAAAGAGAGGCCTCCTCTTCTCCCTTCAACTCAGCGCAGTGGACATTCTGGGAGTAAGGGATCTGAACTGAGGCACGCAAGTTATTTTAAATAATTTGTGTATTTCAGTTTGATTGCCGCTGAAAATGGCAGGCAGTGTAGACCTGCCCCATAGTGACTTCACCTTTCAATTTTAGTAATCTGAGGCCTGATCTTCCATTGTCCTGCACAGTTAATTTATACTGGTACAAAGCGGCTGTAGACTGCTCCCGTTGATTTGGTAACACTCACCCCCGCTGTGCACTGGTGTATGTGACTGCATAAAGTGCAAAGTAGTAGAAAGTCAACCCCTGAGTCCAGTCTGCTGTTCTGCCAACATTGATTTATTTTGTATTGTGCAAGTCGAGTGGAATCAATAGAGTCTGTTTCACCTTGATTAAATCAATTGCACTTTCAGTCCCTGGGCTGCAAATGTTCAGGGAGAAAAAGGCAATGCTGATTTTTAAGTCCAAATTTCCAAGAATTTTAAAAGTAAATTGAAGGAAATTTTCAACCGCTATCCGTTTTGCAAGACCGAAAATCTGAACGACAAGCCTGATTTGAATGGCTTTCATCCCTTTCAGCAAGACATTAATTAAAAACCACATTTTAGAGTTCCACAGAGGTTCTTCCGCCTCCGTTGTACTGCTCAAGTTCATTGTAGCCCAAAGTAGGAGTAACACAGATGCATATGTTCAAATTGACTAGAGGAAATAACAAAGGAGAAATTTTCTTATGTAAACAAGGAGACAGACAACAAAAAAACAAATGAGGTGACATTAAAAACAAAGGCAGAGACATGCCCACAGCATTCAGGGCAGCTGTTTCTGACAGCTCCCACTGAATTTATTATGCTGTTTTGGAGAGACACTACCTAAAATCTAACAGGTTACTCCAGTCCGTTCTGAAAGATTTTTAACTCTGTCTAAAATAAAATAATCCAGTAAAATAATCTAGACTGTCAGAACTGAAGCAACTAGAGGGCAAATCCTGCTGTCTTGGGGCTGATTCACCATTTTCACCACTGAAAAGTGAGTGTAAAATGCTACCAAATCAGAAGAGAAGCCAGGTCCATCCATTCTGCATTGCCATAACTGAAAACACCAGGTGACTGACATTAATGATTCAGATCCTGTATTCAGACAAAGTTCCCACTGAACTCCGGTCCTGCTGAACTCAGAGTGGACCCAGTTTTCCATTTCCTTGTACTGATATAAATCAAGAATGACTCAAAGTTAATGGCTTAAATAGATATGAGAGAACAATTACCATGGAAAATTTGTCTGAAAAACAATGGTAGGATTTTGTACTAGTAAATAAAGCGTAAAATCCAACACAACACTTGTGTGATAGTGCCCTGCCCCCCCCGCCAAATAAAGACATTTTGCTGTTTATGGTGAATTTTTAGATTCCACCCTTACTATCTCACCCAAACAGTATCAGGAATGCTTCAATCTTTTCATCCCCCAAAAAGGCAACAGTTGCAGCTCTATGGGAGCTCTAAGCTTGATACTGTAAATGCTTTTGTCCCTGCTTAACACTACCCTGTCATGGTGTTCCCACTGAAGTCAAAGTGGTTATATGCTTAAATGTTTGCAGGATTGAAGCCCTAGTGAGCAGCACTCCTTGAACGTGCAATGTTGGACTCAACTGCAGCAATGCCTGTACACATGTCAGCATAGCCCTATTTAACATATGTGTAATGCAGGTCAGGAGTTCACACTAGCTGACCAAGTGTAGGCAGGGCCGTCCTTAGCAGGTGGCGAAAGGGGCGATCGCTTCAGATCCCACGGTTCTGGGGGCCCTGCGCTGTCCTGCTGTGAGCAGAATGGTGTGGGGTCCAAATTGCTGCTCCCTCCCCTCAGCCGGCTGTTCCTCATCCGTGAGACGAGGCAAGCTGACCCAAAGCAGCGGCCGGGTTCAGTGCTCCTGGTCCCCCTCCCCTCACCATGCATGCTGCCTTCGGCTCTGTGCCGGAGGCAGCAGAGAGGGGGCTGGAGGCAACCAAGGGCCTGTACCACTGCGCCACTGGCCACGCTGCCCCCTTGTCCCTCTCGGCTGCCTCTGGCACAGAGCCGAAGGCATCATGCATGGTGGGGGAGGAGGACCGGGAGCGCTGAACCTGGCCACCGCTTTTGCGCGGCTTGCCTGGTCCCCCAGCTGGGGAACAGCTGGCGAAGGGGCCTGGCCCTCTCCTGAGCTGGTCGGCGCTGCCCCTGGTGCCAAGTGTGGGAGGCTGAGTCGAGGCCCCACAGAGGGCGATTCGCTCGGGGCCCTGCACCCCATAGGGATGGCCCTGACTTCAGGATTAGCATCTAGAATTTTACAGGGAGGAAAGTAATTGTAACGCACAGAATTTCACAGGCATGCACACACTTAACAGCTTGTCTACAAATTGACTTGAATAGCTTCTGTGGAACAAGCTCTTCTATTCCAGACAAGGTGGGTGTGGCAATATCTTTTACCAGACCAACTTCTGCTTGCACAAGAGACACGTTTTGAACCTACACAGAGCTCTTCTTTCACACACTCATTCCAGAATAAGTGTCTCTACACTGGCAAACATCCTGGAATAGTTATTGCATTTTAAATTCACACCTACCAGTAACCTTATTCTGGAACAACAGCCCTATATAGAAAACCCCTTTTAAAGAGGAAAAGAATACGCTTCAACTTAGAAACATGTTTTTTATTCCTACAACTGGATTTTCAATGTTCAATGTGTAAGTCAATGGATTAGAACAGGACTCGTGTGTGTCCTTTCCACCGCAGTGTTAGGGTCTTGCTGTAAGTTTGTAACAGAAACATAGGGAACAGCAACCTAAATGAGCAGATGCAAGATTTGCTACAGTGGTGCTTACCTGCAATATTGACCTCTCAGAGACAGGGCCCCCCCACAGACTCTGCTACTATTAATGGTTTCCTATGCGCTGGGCCATTCCACTCCCAGTTTGGATGGTATCATCATTGCTGGATGATTTCATTGCACTGCTTGGAGTGATGTCAGAGTCACACCAGTGTAACCAGGAACAGAATCTAGCCCCCAGCTTCCCTCTGCTTCTCAGAGCTGACGTCTTCCAGCCCCTCCCCACACACTCAGGGTATGTCTATACCAGTGGTTCCTAACCAGTGTGCTGGCAACTTCTCCAGTGTGCCGCGAGAATTCCCACAGCCGCAGCCACGGGCAGCTGCACCAGCTGGGAGGTTCCCCAGAGCCGGAGCTGTGGCAGAGACCCCATGTGGCCCTGACCAGGAGGTGCCCCAGAGCCACAGCCACTGCTGTGGGTGGCTGCCCCAGCCAGGGATTCTCCTGAGCTGGAGTCTGAGCTGTGGGTGGCAGCATGTTGTGACCCCAGCTGGTTGGTTCCTTGGAGCTGCAGGTGGCAGCCCTATTTGGCCCCAGCTGGGGGGGGGGGGATGTTCCCTGAGCTGGAGCCGTGGGCAGCAGCCCCAAAATAGGGTGCTGTAGCTCATGAATATTCATATGTTAATTTGAATACTCATGAGTTTGTCATGGCAGTGTGCCACGGCATAGTTGAAGGCCTTAAGGCAGGGGTCTCAAACTCAAATCACCATGAGGGCTGCACGAGGACTAGTAAAGGGCCACATGAGGACTAGTGCTTTAGCCTGAGGGCTGCACCACTGAAACCTTGTCATACAACAATATTGCAAATATCAGTAATGATTGTGTTGTCGCAGGCTGTGGGAAATAGCTTTAGGGGCTGCATGCGGCCCATGGACCATGTGTTTGAGACCCCTGCCCTAAGGTGTGCTGCAGTAGAGAAAAGGTTGAGAACCACTGGTCTATACTGATGGCAGCAAAAATCACTGCCTTCAGTGTAGTCTTCCAGGTACAATTCAGCAGCAAGTATGAACATGCTGCTGCGCTCCAGAAATCGCTTTAGCAACTCCTGTCCCCTAACAGGAGTTGCTAAAAGCTGACTGCAAGCCATTTGTGGTTGGCTGTCCCCAGTGTCACTTGGCAGTTTAGAAAGTCATTGGCAGATACGCAAGGTATTTTACCCAATATCTGCCATTGACTGCCACTGAAAAGCCCACTAAGTGTAGACTAGGGCTCAGCTTCCTAAAAGCAGCATTTGGTGCAAAGCATCTGCCAAAGTGGGATTTTCTCCCAGGAAAGCTCAGGTGATAAATCAATTTGTTAATCTTTAAGTGCCACAGGACTCCTTGACTGTTTTGCTGAACTAGGCTAACACTGGCCCCTTTGATATTTGGAAAGACTCATCCTCCTTCCATCTCTCCAACCTCCCCCCTTTGCCACAGCCAGCTAGCGCCTAGCCAAAGGCAAGCGGCAGCTGCCGCGCTCGCCAGAGGCGGTTGTGCCATTCCCAAGGCGGCAGGAGCTGGGAGGGAGACGAGCAAACTCTTTGCCCCAGCAGGACCAGTTTAGAGTAGGGCTACCAGAAGTCAGGCAGGAGGAGACCATGTCCTCCTTTTTACCTTCACATCCTTCATGCGGCAGGCATTTTAAAAATACATGACTTGGTCTGGCTTTTGACTGCCAGGGGTTAAAGGCTGCTGGAACACCCTATTTTAGGGGGAAGCCTTCCAGGGCCCCCAACAAACAGAATCATATTACATTTTTGCCACGTGTCCTCCTTTTCCTACTTCCCTGTCCTTGCCCGGCTTTGGAGTCCCTCTGAAGTTCCTCTTCCCTAAATCAGGGCCGGGCCAGGGGCTCGTTCCCACGCCAGGCCCCCGACCCCCAGCGCTGGGGAACCGCCCCGGCCCCCTCGGCATCTGCCCGGACGATGGGCCAGGGCCACTCACCCGCCGCTCCGAGACTGCCCGGGGCTCGCTCGTGCCGCTCCCTCCACCGCGCGGGAGACAAGTCACGCCACGAGCCTCCCCGCCCGGGCACGGAAAGCCGGCCGCGCCCTGCTGGGGGTGGGGACTGGGAGCTTGGAAATAACCCGCCACTCCCTCCACTTTCACTCGGGCTGGGCTGGAGCCAGGGGGGCCCAGCCATCTGCCTGCGGCCCCTCTTCTCTCTCTCTCACCCCCCAACGCTAAACTAAAGAGCAGGCGCTCACTCTGCTGTTAAATAGCAAGTTACAAGTGGGCTCATTTATCTTAAAAAGCAAAAGAAAAACCCAACAACAGGGACAAAACCCAAAAACAAGGAGTCCTGTGGCACTTCAAGACTAACATATTTTTATCACAGGAGCTTTGGTGGGAGAAAATCCCACTTAGTCTAATCCAGTAAAAAAAAAAAAA
>ML681972.1:51636924-51647306 GCA_007922195.1 Podocnemis expansa | reverse complement strand
AAAAAAAAAAAAAAATCAAAAAACAAGGAGTCCTGTGGCACTTCAAGACTAATAATTTTTTCACAGGAGCTTTGGTGGGAGAAAATCCCACTCAGTCTAAACCAGTCAAAAAATAAATAAATAAAAAACCAAGGAGTCCTGTGGCACTTAAAGATTAACACATTTATTTTTTGCATGAGCTTTGGTGGGAGAAAATCCCATTTCATCAGATGCTTCCCCCATCTTCCAAGCATCTGACAAAGTGGGATTTTCTCCTACCAAAGCTCATGCGAAAAATAAATGTGTTAATCTTTAAGTGCCACAGGACTCCTTTTTTTTTTTTTTTTTTTTTTACTGGACTAGACTAACAGGGCTGCCCCTTTGGAAGTCATTTATCATTATTCCTCTCAGAGTTTCTGTTCCTTCCAGCTATTTTAGATTAAGGATAGGAGGCCCAGGCTCCTGCTCCTTCCTTCTGGCCACTCACCTCCCTTCTCCACAGCCCACCTAGCCAAAGGCAAGCAGCCAGCTACGGTGTAGTGCTGGGGGGCTGTGTCATTCCTGGGTAGCAAGAGCTGTGTGGGAAGGAGGCCTGGTGCAACATGGTAAGTGAGGTAAGCATTGCAGGGCGGCACCAATGTTTGAGGGGCACCAAAATGGGGACTGCGCTGCTAGGCCATTGCACGCACTGCTGCCGGCACTCATCTGCCCGAGTGTAATCAATCTGTCATCTGCTCCACTGTGGGGGCAGAGGGGGGCAGAAACCCTAGAGCTGGAGCTGGTAGAAAGCAAATACTTGAGTGCTGCTGACACACTGAGACCAATGGTCCATGTAGCCCAAGGACCAGGGTGCTGTAAGACAAAGAATAGGTGGGTCCCAAGCCAATTCATTCCCTACCCACTCCCCCCCACTGGTTCCCTGAACCCTTCCCTATCCTGCCTCATGGCCCTGAGTCCTTCCCTAAACCCCCAGTCCTGCCACAGTCCCCAACTGCCCCAGGCTGATCCACTCCCCTGCACCCTTTCCCCACCAGGTCAACATGCCTGACCCCGGACATCCCCCCCAGCTCCCTTGCCTGGCCTCCAGAGGAGAGCGCAGCTGCAAAATGGCTGATGCTTCCAGCCTGACCCTGCTCTGAGCATGCTCAGAGCAGGGTCAAGCTGGGGCGGGAGTTTTAAAAACCTCCCAGGTTCAGCCTGGGGCAGCTTCCAGCCAGCCAGAAGACTGTGTCTTCAGGCTGGGTGGAGGCCATGGCTGCTGGCTGCTGGAATGTTCCCTGCACGGGGGAGAGCTTGTGCACCCCCCCCCCCCAGTTTAGAGGCATGCTACTCAGGGGCTGGCCCTGAGTTTCAGGGGGGCTGAAGGCCCCAGAGTCCCCCGCTAGCAACACCTCTGCCAAGGACTGTCTCTGACAATTGCCAATGCTAGAGTTTGTAGCATTGATCCACTCATCAATCCCACCAGCTTCTGGCCATTAAAGGCTTAAGGACACTGAGGGCATGGAGTTGCATCCATGGCCGTCTTAGCTAATAACCACTGACAGGCCTATCCTTCATGAACGTAGCTAGTTATCCTTTCTGAATAAAATAATACCTCCCTTGCAACATCCCATGACACTGAGTTCCACAGATTCATTGTACAATGTGAGGAAGTACTTTTTCTTGTTTGTATTAAACCTGCCACTTGTTGATTTCATTGGATGACCCCTGGTTTCCGTATTGTAGGAAAGGGTAAATAACCCTCAGACTCTTAGACTAAGATCACAAAGAAAGACCAGTATGATCATCTAGTCTGACCTCCTGCACAATGCAGGCCACAGGACATCCCTCACCCGTTCTTATAATAAGCCACTAACCTGTGACTGAGTTATTGAAGTCCTCAAATCATGGTTGGAAGAATTTAAGGTACAGAGAACCCACCAGCAAGTGAGCCATGCCCCATGCTACAGAGGAATCATAAAAACTGGAAGGAACCATGAGAGGTCATCAAGTCCAGTCCCCTGCACTCATGGCAGGACCAAGCAGGGCTGTAACTATAGCGTGGCCAATGGGGCTTTGTCCCAGGCACGCCAGAGCAGCTCAATAGAGCTGCTCATTTAAAAGGTGCATTTTGCAGCGCTGGCTCCATGCACCACTAATGGAAGGGGAGCACTCCGATCAGAACGTGCTCTGGGCAGCGAAACAGCACGTTACGGCTCTGGGACCAAGTACCCTCTTAAACCATCCCTGACAGGTTTTTGGCTAAACCTGCTCTTAAAAACTTCCAATGATGGAGATTCCACAACGTGCCTAGGCAACTTATTCCAGTGGTTAATCACCCTGACAGTTAGGAATTTTTTTTCCTAATGTCCAACCTAAACCTCCCTTGCTGTAATTTAAGCCTATTGCTTGTTATCCTATTGTTGGCAGTTAAGGAGAACAATTTTTCTCCTTCCTTTTCGTAACAGCCATTTAAGTACTTGAAAACTATTATCATGTGAAACAAACCCAGAGCCTCTGCCAATCAGCCCTGGGGGGAAATTCCTTCCTGTCCTCTAATATCGCAATGAGTTAAACCCTGATCATGTGGGCAAGACTCACTAGCCAGACACCTAAGAAAGAATTCTTTGTAATAATTCACAACCCACTCCATCTAATATCCCATCACAGGCAATTGACATATCTACCATCCCATCACAAGTCATTGTCACATCTACCACCAGGAGTCAAGATCAGTCAATCGCCAAACTAGGCTACCCCAAGATATCTCCTCCATAAATGTATCAAACTCAGTTCTGAAGCCAGATAGGGTTTTTGCCCTCACTGCTCCCACTGGAAGACTATTACAGAATGTCACAACTCTATTCACTTTTTCCATACTGTTCATGATTTTCCAGACTTCTGCCAACACTCCTCTCCCCTGCAATCACCTCTTACCTAAGCTAAACTGCTGTATTCTTTTTACTCTAACCACCTATTAAAGCCATTCTGTATCCGTGATCATCACTGCTGTCCTTCGCTGAGTCTTTTCCAGTTCAATTTTGAGATGAGGTGACCAGAGCTGGACACATTATTCAATAGGTAGGCACACTATGGATTTATGTAGTGGCATTATTATATTAATCGTCCCATTTTCTACCCCTTTCCTTGTAGTTCCTAACAGTCTGATAACCCATTTGACCACTCTTGCTGATTGAGACAAAGTTTTCAGACAACTGTTCATGATGATGTCAAGATGCCTTTCTTGAGTGGTAACAGTTAATTTAGAATCCCTTGTTATATACCTGTAGTTGAGATTATTTTTGCAATCTGCATTACTGTGCATTGATTATAAACTCTTAGGGACAGTCATCTTTTTGTTGACCACTTAGTACAGTGAGCTCTGTGACATCCCTCTCCCAGAACCTGGTCCAGTGTGCCACTGAGACCCCCTGATCTCCATTCCTGAACCCCAACTTACCCCACTATATCAGGTGACCACTCATGTCTGAGTCAGTCTGCCTTAGCCTCCTGCATGTAATCAGTCCCAGACCACGGGTGTGCACCCTCGAGTCATTCATGGGACAGTCCCCCCAGGACTGTACCCACAGCTCCCAGATACCTCACTGGGAACTTCCATCCTACAGGAATTGGGTATCTTCTATTATCACTGTAAAATCATAGACCCTTGTGCATCCATTTGACATTGAAATAGATATACCCAGTGTCTCTGCCTCTCACCTTCTAAAGTCCACACAGCTTTAGGTAAGACAAACACTAGTTTATTGATTAGAATATGATTTTAAGTGAGTATATAGAAATTCAATGTACAATCATTTAATAAAGGAGTCAAGGGTTACCAAAAGCAACTAAAAGATATAAGACACATGCTAACCTAACAACACTATTACAATTATGCTCGTCATTTCACTAGTCAAGTCCAGCTGTGATGGTTTGCAGCCAATCTCTGCCTATTTCTAGGTAGGGCTAATCATTCTTGTAGATGTTTCAAGACGGAGAGTCTCTGGAAAAAACCTAAAAACCTCTTCAAGTGTCTCTATTTGTTTTCAAGCCTCCTTCTGCCACTTCCTTTCCTGAGCTAAGGGGATTATTAATTATTATTATTATTATTTCCCCCAACCAAGAAGTTAGGTTTGCATTGTATTTGTCATTCACCTCTTCGGCCTTGGTGCTGAGAGATAGTCCTGATAGTCTGAGCCATGTAACATGCTTCACATCTATACACATACGTGACTCTGCAGGGAACATGATACCTTAACACTATGGTAGAGCATTCAAAAGGGAACTTTGTATGGCATAACTGGCATCAAACCATACAGTTAAATTGCAAAAGTGGACAGTAAAATTACACAGATCATAGTCCATTGTGCATCACATGACAAGCTCAGAGGATGGTACACCTGTACAATCAATATTGAAACAATCTAGTTAGCTATTATTTCTGTGTGCCTCTCACCTCTGTAGCTAAGTCTGGTACAGAGCACAATTAAAAAGTG
This sequence comes from Podocnemis expansa, assembly GCA_007922195.1. Classification (NCBI taxonomy): domain Eukaryota; kingdom Metazoa; phylum Chordata; order Testudines; family Podocnemididae; genus Podocnemis; species Podocnemis expansa. The sequence goes on along the minus strand of ML681972.1, from coordinate 51,642,852 downwards.
CAAGTGCCCCAAACAAAAAATTGTTTATCCCCCTGTTGTTTGTTAGCATCTACCCTTCTGCTGACAGTGTTGTTTCTTCCACTTTGCTCACAGTTCTTCACCTCAGACCTTTCGCACCCCTTGCAATCCTCTATACAGTTCACCAGGAAAGCCCCCTTCTCAGGGTCTCCTTTCCAGCGTGTGCAGCAGCCACACCTCCTTGTTCTTCTCCCTCCCACCCACTTGCCACCCCCTGGCTGGAATAAAGTTACCATGACTTCAAGTTGGCAGCCTGCCCTGAACTAGTGGAAACTGTTCCACAGAGCATGTCTGTACAACTAGCTTAAAGAGCCATAACTAGTAATTCTTGCGCCTGGGGCCAGGACCCCAGAAGTGCCTCTCCCCCCACAGGTCCCAATCCAACCCAGGGTCCTGATGCTAGTGGGGGATTTTAGAGGGTGGAGGGGATGGATCCAGCTTCCTGCAGCAGCTGGGGATGGATCTGGATCCGTTCCCAGCTGCGGCTGGGCAAGCGGGGAAGTTTCTGCCGGCAACGGCAATCCAGATCCTCCCCCAGCCCCCGTGGCTTGCCGGTGGTGACAGAAGCTTCCCCACTTGTCCAGCGGTGGGTGGGGATGGATCCAGATCCCTGCAGCCTGCCAGTGGTGGCAGAAGCTTTTCGCTGCTGTCGGGAAGCCAGGGGAATCCGGATCCATTCCCAGCTGCCACCGGACGAGCTGGGAAGCTCCCACTGCCTCTGACAAGTGGAGACACGGGGAGGGCAGATCCAGATTGTCACCAGCGGTGGAATTTTAGGGGGCTCAGGGAACAGGTCTGGCTCCCCGTGGCACCTGGAAGCAGATCCAGACCCATCCCCTGCTGCTGTGGGAAGCCAGATCCATCTGACCCCTCTGCCCTCTAAAATTCCCTGCATGGGGCTTTGCCCTGTTTGCCTTGGCCTAGTTACAGCTCTGCTAGTTTGTTATTATTTCCTTTGCAGCTTGGGATCCAGCAGTTTCTTTTCCAACAGAGGTTGAGCTGTTGTACAATTCCTACAGCTTTAAAAATAGGGTGCCTTACTGAATGATGAAGGAAAGTGATTCACAGGACACAAATACACCACCAAAATACCTAGGCAGAGATCCTACCAGAAGCCACTGATAACATAGCTATCTACCTGCCTACATATAGGGACTGACATTGCTGCAATATCTGAGAGCATCCCTTGCTTACAATTTGTAGTGCGGATGGGCCCAACCTGCGTTCCCACTCATGGTTAGGTAGGCCACTGCCCAGGGCAGAGCAGGGGATAGCAGAGCATAAAGGCTGCCCTGAGCTTGGGGCACTAGCATCAACAAACATCACTGAGCATGATCAGCCCCTCTGATCATTCTCAATACTCCCTGGGCCCCTCCTGCCATCAGTGAGAAGCCTCAGTCCCTCTGAGCATGCTCAGTGCAGCCTGAGCACCCACATCCTGTCCTGGGCAGTGGCCTCAGCCAGCATCACTGAGCAGGCTCAGAAGGGCTGAGCCTGCTCAGTGCAGCCTGGCCTGGCTCAGCCCATCTGAGCATGCTCAATTAAACTGACAACCCCCTACTGCTGCTCTGGGCATATTGTGCTTTGCCCGGAGGCTTCTGTTCTGCTACTCCCTGAAATGTGGTGGACGCCAGGGGCTTTGCTGGTGCTGGGCACTCCGGGGCACGTGCCCCGATCCCCAGTGCCAGTGCCCCAGATCTCTGGCCCAATTGGGCTGGAGATCCGGGGCTCAGCCGCCAGTGGCCGCGGTGGCCCCGTCCCCAGCCGGGGATCCGGAGACTCTGCCGGGAATCTGGGGCCTGGCCGCCCGCGGCGGTGCAGTGGCGCCTGGCCCTGTCCCCGGCCAGGGAACAGGGCCTGCAGGTGGGGGCGTGGCCTGCAGGCCGGGGGCGGGGCCTGGGCCCATGCCCCGGGTCCCTCCCCCAGCCAGTGACACCCCTGGTGGAGGCTAAACCTGACACGAGCCTTGCTGGTTGGGCACATGAGGCTGGACAGAGAGCCGTAACTAAGGAATTCGGCAGCCGAGGTGTGTTCCAATCGGAACGTGTCCCTTACAATGGCTGGCGCCTGGCTTGAGCAGCGAGGAACACATCTTTTAATGGAGCAGCTCAGTGGAGCCACCCCAGCACGCCCGGGGCAAAGCCATGCTCACCCCACCATAGTTACAGCCCTGGCTGGACATGCCATGCCATGCTGGTGTGGACATTGCTAGGCATTTTGGATTCCAGGCCTTGAACTAAGCTGTGACTAGCTCCACTTTCCCTGGGATGGGCAGCTAGGGAGACAGTCCTCACCTGCTCTTTGGAGCCATGCGCTTCCATGGGTGGGGGGACCATTTCTCTGCTCCCCTCTGTGGTCTGGGTTACTCTCATCCTAAAGGACACCTCACATATACTAAATGAAAGGCAGGCACTCACTCTGGGGTTCATAATTTTTTTTTTTTTTAAATACCAGTGGGGCTTGTGTATCTAGCCCTTGCACTCAAAAGTTTTTATTCCTTCCATGAACAGTGTCTCTCCTAGATTAAGAACAAAAGTAATGTTGCACTGAGGCCAATGGTCCACATCAGCCAGTAGCCTGTCTCTGACAGTGGCCAGTACTGGATCTGGGAAATGATCCACCTGTCATCCCCTCCCGCTTCTGGCTGGCAGAGATTAAGGGACAGTCACAGCATGGGGTTGCTCCCCTGACCATCTTGGTTAATAATCACTGATGGACCTATTTTCCATGAATTTATCTAGAAATTCTGTTTGAACCCAGTGCTACTGTCATCCATTACAACATCTCATAACTGTGAGTCTAGAGGCACTTTTAAAGACTCACAAATTTATTTATTGCATTAGCTTTTGTGGGAGAAAAATCACACATTATCAGATGCTTCTCCCACAAAAGCTCATGTGATAAACAAATTTGTTATTTTTTAAAAGTGCCATTAGATTCCCTGTTTGGTTTGCTAAACTAAACTAACATGGCTACCTTACTGGACCTTCCCAGAACAGTGAGGTTTGTGGGTTAACTGTACTATATGAGAAAGTACTTTCTCTTCTTTGTGTTAAACCTGCTGCTTGTTAATTTCATTGGGTGACCCCTGTTTTCTGTATTGTAAGAACAGGACAGTAACATCTCTTTTCACTTTTTCCACACCATGATTTTATAAAACAAACAAGGAGTCCTGTGGCACTTAAAGACTAACAAATACATTTATTGCATGAGCTTTCAAGGGAGAAAATCCCACTTTGTCAGATGCTGATGAAGCATGATTTTATAGACCTCCATCACATCTTCCTGCTACAATCATCTCTTTTCTAGGCTGAACAGCCCTAACTTTGCACTCTGGCCTCCTAAAGAAGCCATTCCATATCTGTAATCATCTACGTTGCCCTTTTCCAGTTCCACTATGTCCATTTTGAAAGGAGGTGACCAGGACTGGACAATTATTGAAGAGTTAGGCATGCTGTGGATCTATGTAATGGCGTTATGATACCATCTATCTGATTTTCCACTCCTTTCCTTGTAGTTCCTAACATTCTGATAGCCCTTTTGACCACTGTTGCTCCTTGAGCTAAAATTTTCAGAGGACTAGTCATGGTGACATCAAGTTGCCTGTCAGCTAATTTAAAGAGTTAATTTAGAATCCATTAGTACACATCTGTACTGGGGATTATTTTTTCCAATGTGCATTATTTTGCACTGACTGTAAACTTTTTCAGAGGCAAAGGCTATCTTTTTGCTCCATGTTTGTACAGCGCCTAGCACAATGTACCCATGGTCCATGAGTTGGATTTTTAGGGTATTATCTCAGTACAAATAATTACATAATCTATCTAGCTTTAGTTGTGTGTCTCTTACCTTTGTAGCTAAGCACATTACACAGCACAATTAAAAAGCACAAATGCTCTACACAAAGAGTTGTTCATACCATGTTGTTTGTTAGCATTTTCCCTTCTACTAACATTGTTGTGTGTCATTCTCTTTGTTCACAGTCGTCAACTCCAGGCCCGTGGTGCAGTGTGCCATCCTCTATGAAGTGCCATGGAGCGTAGGTGATTTTCCTGCTCCTTTTGTGTTCTTGGCTTAAAAGACAGACACATCTGGTGTAACCCTCTCTCTTTTCTCCCTGGATTACTTGGGAGCAGGCAACACTCATATGTGCGCAGCCGCCTAAGTTTGATGACAAAGAGATCCTGAGCTTCCCAGTGGTGGTGATGTGGGAATCCTCTATCCACTCTTCTGCTGCAGTCCCTTTGCTTTACAGGAAATTAAACTTGGCGGTGCCTCCACCTGGCTGGGTCCGGTACATGCTCAGTGGCGTGCCTTGGGAGCCTCCAGGACTAAATCCTTGCGGCTATGAATAACCTGTGGGATGGGTCTAATTCAAACTTACTAATTATACATATAATACATTCGTGGTGCTTAATTGCATGTAACAAACCTTTACTTAACAAAGAAATTTATCATAACAGGATGAAATTGAATATTACTACTAATTTAAATACACAGAGGCAAGTAAATAAATCAGTGACCAGACACAGACTACAGTTTAAAGGAAACTTAACTAGCACGTTCACAGCCCTTTTTCCAACTCAGAGGGCACACTTCCCACAGTTCAGAACCCCAGCCCCTTGCTTGCATAGGTGCACTTGGGGGGTCAATGAAGGAGACAAGGTAGCACTCTACTGGTCCAGTGTATCTGCTCGGAAACACGCTGAAGATCCAGAGTGAATCCAACAAATGGTCTGTAGTCCTGGCCCTGGTTCAAAGGGACTGCCACACTGCCTCCCCTCAGGCCCAGTCAGTCTCTCAACAGACTCCCTTGCTTTACAAGCCCTGCTCCAAATTGGAGGAGGGAGACAGACACTCACACCCTCACTGCAGATCCAGCTCAGTCAGTTCTAGGCTCAGACCCTGCTTTGGGCTGAGTAAGCCACAAACCTCTGAAGCTGCCTGCTTGAGTGAGCCTCCAGCAGTCTAAGGAACCCCAGGAGTGGCTTCAGGAACCCCAGGAGCATTCACAGATTCAGACACCTCTCTCTCCCTCTGTGGAGACCCCTTTTTTCCCCCTCCACTTCCTGGAGGGGCAGGCAAGGTCCCTCTCTCTCTTTCCCAAGGGATCATGGGAGTTGTAGTCCCTCAGTGGAAAACTTACAACACATAGGAACTGCTTAAATGTTAGCCTCCTACTTGATTTCAGAGGCTGCTAAAGTGCAGGGTGCCTACACTGTTATTGTCGGTCCTATGTGCCCCCCCCCCAAGGCATTTCAGGCGTTTGTCATGGGGGTTGCTGATTGAGAAGGTCTTTCTACATGCGGCACAGGGCTTAGAGCCAGGCATGGCCCACTCTGTGCCAGGGTACATGTTACCTGCAGGATGTGAGGCCAATGGTTAAAGTATAATCTGATGGGCCCCAGAATCCTCTTAATCTCCATGCCTCCTTCCCATATTGTCCAGGTCCCCTTCATGCATGTAGGGGCCGCAGCCCAGCTAGGCATATTTGAGCCCCACCAGCTCCTTCCTCACAAATGAAGCACAGCCTCAAATCCACATCTCCCCAATCTTATCCACTAGAGCTCACTTTCCCCATGTCTTCCTCAGCCCCCATCCACATTCCCTAAGCTCCCTGCTGCCAAGTCCCCACTTCAGCCCTCCTAACCCCCCAACCCCTGCTCCCCCATCTTCACTCTACCCCTTTTAGCCCCCTAACCCCCTCCACACCTTCCCAGCCCCTCTGCCCCTAGTTCCCACTCCAGCCGCCGAACCTCTTCCATCCCTCCCCAGTTCCCCACCCAGTCCTCACTCCAGTCCTTCATAGTCCCCTCTACCACAACTCAGCCCCCACCAGCCCCTAGCAATGTTCCCTCTAAGGGGAGAGAGCAGCTGAGCAACTCCTGTTGCTTGCTGTGCTCCCCCCCC
>ML681972.1:51601755-51636524 GCA_007922195.1 Podocnemis expansa | reverse complement strand
GGAGCATGCCCAGATTTTCTGGGCATGCTCCGTTAGAGCTTTTCTGGGCGGGAGTTTTCAAAACTCCCTGCTCCACAGGAGCTCCCTTGAAGGAGTCTGGCTGCCGGCAGTGCGCTGCCTGCTGCCTTCCCTGTGCTGGCGGCAGCGGCGGGCTGTGCTGCAGCGCGCCAGCACAGCTTACAGGGAACATTGGCCCCTAGCCAGTCTCCTTGTCCCCATGCCCCCTTAACTCCCTCCATCCCTCCCCAGCTACCCATCCCGACCGCTTGGTCTTACAACTCATGCTGCTCTGGATCCCTCCATTCCCACCCTTGGTCTCTAGCTCACTAGGCCCAGCGCCTTGTGCTTCCCATTTGGGCTCTTGGCCTCCCCAAGGGGCAGAACAACCAGCAGCAGCATGGCCAGCAGCAATGAGTGCGAGGCGGTGGTGGGTGGAGAGTGCATGGTGCAGGGGCAGGGCTCTGGGCTGACTGGGAGTGGAGTGAGCGGAGGGGAAGTGTCTGCCCAGGGGTGGTAAGGGGAAATGCACCGGAATGCTGTGTTCCACCCCATTATTCTATTTTTAGAGGTCCCAGAATGCTGGCCCCTAAAATTTGGGGGCCCTGGAACAGCATTCTGGTGTGTTCCCCCTTACTTTAACCCCTGTGTGAGGGAGAGATGGGTTCTCCGCTGCACTCTGACCTGGGAGGCAGAATAGGTACAAAGAGCGATTCCAGAGTTGAAGAGTGAAGAAAAGAAGTAGAAGATGAAGAAATGGACAAACCTGCAAGAGCAGGCAGTTCCAGGACTGTCGCAACAGATGGAAAGAAGGAATTGAAGGAGGGGCAGGGGCAGGGCCACCTATATACTGTGCAGGTCAGAGGGGGCATTGGCCACTGACCAGATGGGGACAGGCTAGGGCAAAAAGCTTTCCAGGCATCTGTGTGCTGCGGCACGTACACACTTTCATAGGAATGGATGTGAGCAGGTTCTCCTTTCCAGTGAGCTTGGCTGCCGCACCTTATTGTTATTCATCTCCCTTCTATCCACTCACCACCCTCTGGCTGGAAGTTACCAAAACTTCAAGCTGGCAGCCTGAACTAATGGAAGTTGTTTCACAGAGCATGTCTGTACATCTAGGTTATTATTATTTCCGTTGCAGCCTGGGCTCCAGCAGTTTCTTTTCCAGCAAAGGCTGAGCTGTTGTGCTATTCCTGAAGTTTTAAAAATAGGGTGTCTTACTGAATGAGGAGGGTGTAGAGGGAAAGTGATTCACAGGACACAAACACACCACCAAAATACCTGGGCAGAGATCCCACTTACAAACATGATAGCCTATCTATCTACCTGACTACTTATATGGACACCTATTGCTGCAGTATCTGAGAGTGTACCTTGTTGCTTACAAGTTGTAGTGTGGATAGGACTGACCTGCGTTGCCATCAGATGATATTCTGGCCCTCTTGATTTCAAATGGAAAAACATTCATGGACTTCAGCAGGCCCAAAGTGTTCACCAAGGCTCTCCTTGGCAGAGCGGGTGGCAGGGCGCGAGCAGGGCTATCACCCTGGGCCCCAAACTGTCCCCCATGCTGCCTTTGGCAGCATTTCAGCAGCAGAGGGCACTGCATTTTGGCAGCAGGGGAAGAGGGCCCACAGAGGGTGATTTGCCCTGGGCCTCATTGACTCCTAAGGATGGCTGTGGTGTTCAGCCCTAGTATCATGAAACTAAGACAAAGCTTTGGACGTACAATGGATAGTGAGATCATGCCCCTCTTTATCGAATTGGGTCCCATGGGAGTGAAAAACAAATAATCCAATGGCCTATATTTGAATTTCATGTCCATGGATGTAAATCTAAAGTAATGGTCAAATAAAGCCCAGTATTCCTGCCCCTCTAACCACCATGCAAAATACCAATCTTCAGGGAGTATTATCAGTACAAAGTACAAGCCCAATCCTCTGCTGGCACTATGCTGATTTATACCCACTAAGGATGTGGCCCTTTGACCCCTGAACTGTGCACAGGCCCACACCCAGCAGTGCACTGGTACTTTATTACAAGAACAGAGCCCTCACCCTCTTTCCTGCCCCCAGCATTTCACTCCTGCTCTTTTCACTTCTTGTTCATTCCCATCCTGTCAGATCTGCCTTCTCTTATGCTCTGCGCACATATATTCTTCTTTCAAAGCCTCTTCAAACTACTCAGAAAGCCAATTCTTGCCTCCTTGTTTTACTGCTGCTGCTCTTTTTGTAGCACTTGCCCTTTGGAAAGTTGCATCTGGTATTGCTTTCCAACCTATGTATTTTTCCAGCATGGGATGGCTCTGCCCATAAAACCAACAGGATTGGAAACAATAATTGTTTCATGCTGACGGCTTATTCATCTTTTCATGTTACTCAGCTCCTGAAAATGCTGTTCAGTTCCGCCATCTATGGGCTGTCTAATGTCACTTTTTCCCCTGAAAGGAACAGACGTCAGTAGGGCATGGTAGTGGAGGAATATTTGTGAAGCACTTTGAAGGTGGAAGGTGTTTTTATAATGTGTGATGACGTCCTTCATCTAGCTATTTGCACGAAGTTTATTCTCATTCCTCAGAAGTCTGTCCGGCAACCCTGGGAAGCTATTACAGCTGCTAACCCTGTAGCCAGCTGACTACTCAGAGGCAGGGCTGCTTCATCCCAAAGGGGACAATCCCTAGTGTTGAAACACATACCCTATATGAAACTGCAGCATCTATTGAGATGATGGAAAGCTAGGGGAAGGAGAAAGACTGTAGGCAAGTAGGGCTTGGTCCACCATTTATTTAAGCTCCTAACTTCGAATGAAATCAGTTAAAAGCCTGTGTGTCTTTGGATCTGACAATAGCTACCTGCATTCTAGCACCTCTGTACACACCTCAGGCCTGATTTCCACAAGCCCTCACATGCAGCTCCCACTGACTTCAGCTGCAGTTGTGGACATGGCTCTTCTGACAATCAGACCATCCGTGTCTCAAGTTAGGTTCCAAATATCACCTCCCCAAAAAAATCACTGGCTGCTTTTTAAACTTTGGGTGTTAATTTACAGAAGCTCACATCCTGAGGTTTTGGGACACCTTAGCAAATAGGTATCATGGAATATTTTAGGAAGGTTCCATATCTAAATTTTATTCTAAAACAAACATGCTTCACTCACCATGAGAGATCAGAAGTAAAATACTATGCACCATTTTGCAAAACTGTGTACTCTCTGTAGCAGACATATTTTTCTTCATTCCCAATAGCCCTTTACTCTAGAGTCCTACTAATTTCAGTCAGATTATTTACGCAGTAAGGTATTACTCAACCTGAGTAAGAGGATCAGAATCTGATTTACGGGAATGCAATTTTCTCCTCCTCCTCTTTGGCCCCATCATTCTACACATTTAAGAAGAAACAAACAATTAAAGAAATGAGTACACAAGGCTGATCAGACTGCTCCTGCTTGAAGAACGATTATGATTTTACATACGCATTCAAAAGAATAGTGTATTTTAGCCATTAAGCCTAACCAAAGCAGCCACCTTTTTTCAAAGCCTTGTGGTGAATTCTCAGTCTATAGACAACAGTTCTTACCTCTTGCTTACCCCATTGCGAATCAGAAGTGGCTTTTTTAAAGTCAATGGAGTTACACTAGTGCAGGAGTCGGCAACCCAAAAGATTAGAAGAACCATTTTTAAAAATGCTTTCAATAATCAAGTGTTATGGGTGTAGCCTCCTGGTAGGAGGTAAAGGGAGCTAGGCGAGGGCACATGCTGCAGGGTCTCTTGGCAGGGGGGAGCCAGGAACCAGGAGTGGGCCAGAGCTCCCTTGTGTTGGGGGAGGGAGACAAGAACCTGGCATGGGCCACTTGCATGTGGGACGAGGGACAGAACTAAGAGTGGGCTGCCCACAGCGTCTCCCTGAAGAAAGGAGGGGTTACAGCCAAGAGCCTAGAGCTGCAAGGAGACAGCCAAAGCGCTGCATGCAGCTCCAGAGCCACAGGTTGAAGACCCTTGCACTAGTGAAAGTAAGATTGGATTCAAGGTTCTGTATTTTCCTTGGTGGTCCACAGGAAAACTGCTCAAATCTATTCACTGTGCTAGTGAGCCCTTTTTTGATTTCCACTGCTGGATAATGCAGAAGAAACACACTAGACTGATAAAGATTTTATCATGGAGCTAAATGTCAGGGTTATAATCTGAGAATCCAGCCCAAGAGATCATAAGAATCTATTTACAAAGCAAAAGGATAATCTGAGCAGTATTCAGAAGTTTCAGTTAAATTATCAAAGATTGTAAAGGAACAAGGGACAGCCTCTAAACTAAGTTTTCAGTCAAAATACACATTTTTGAATGATTATTTTTGAGTCCTAGCTCCTTTTTATAGTTGATATATAATGTATTAACACTATAGTATCTAAATGTCAGTCTTCTTTGCAGAGCCAGGTGTACAGGCTTCATTTAGCAATCCAGTTTTGTATGCTTGCTAAACCCACAGAGACAATACAGCTACAGTTATGGGGAAAATATGTTTGATTCTAGTCTCCCTCCTGCATGGTTTGCTACATTCCAGCTGTATAATTTGCTCCTGCTATGAAGGGGCAGGGAGAACCCAGCTTGATATACGGATACCAGATGAATTTCATGCATAGTGAGAATACAGCTTCATTTGTAATTCAAAAGTGATGGTTGATGTGTGACAGGCAGACTTTCAGAATAGGATGTTTATTGGACACCACCATTGTGATGCAATGATCAGTGTTAGGTTGAAGTTCTTCATTTCTAGTTTTGGAGGTCTCCATAGCAGCTAGCATCTGGAACTCAGATGGAGTCATTCAACAATATAATAGCAGCACTTTGCACATACCATCTTAAATCCTGAATGTATTCATAACTGGGTGCTGATCTAGAACCCTGAACAGGAATACAGGGATCCTTCTATGGCTCTGTCCTAAGTTCAGTTGTGGAAACTCTGTACAGAGGCATATTTGCACTGGATTATCATGAGGTTGATTCAGGAGGATGCAATCAGCAGTTCCAATTTGGGAATATAAAGGAGAGCAATTAGGGGGGAGGATGTAATGAGAATTTACAAGGAAGGCATAAGAGCAGCCAAGCTCAGGGAGAACTCTGTATCTGAATTAGTAGGAAGAGGACACGTTTGGATTCTATCCAGTTTGTACATGTAAAGAGAGAGTGGGATGGGAGCTTATTTTACAAATGGAAAAACTCAGAAAGGTGAAGTGACTTCCCAAGCTCTTGCAACAGATCAACAGCAGACCTAGGGAAATAACTGAGGTTTCCTAACTCCCAGTATCCTGTTCTAACCTTCAGAGATGCTGCTTCTATAGCATCAGCAGTGTGAAGAGGGTACGGATGCAAATCCAGATCCCTAGTCCTCTGCAGACTTCCATATACATGAAGAGCGCAGGATCTTTAAATTTATCCATAAAAGTGAAGCAGGAAAGGAATCCTCTCAGAGCATTCATTTAGAGTTTCTGGGAAGCCTGGAGCATGAGAGTCATCCATATTGTTACTACGTGCATTGCAGTAGTGCTTCAGAGCCCCATTTGTGGACAAGAACCCCATTGTGCTAGGCATTGTACAAACACAGAACAAAGATGGTCCCTGCCCCAAAGAGCTCACAATTCCAGCACACTGAAAACTGGCTACGACTTGGTAGGTCCCTTCTAGTTCATTCCCCTGCCATGGCACTGTTGCTCCCTGTGATATATTTCTCAAAGCATTTGCTACCTACCTTAGAGTTTTCTACTACTTCCATCATTCTAATACTTATGTGATTCCCAGGTGAAGTAGATCTGCAAAGCCAAGGCCCTAATAGGCCTAATACTGCTCTTTTCCAGTCACATGTAACTTTTGGGGCTTCCATTGTCTCCCACAGAAGACTAATTAACTGTGTTATAGATTTCAGTTTTGTTGACTCCATTCATTTTTTAAATTCAGTCAACTGGATAATTAGCTGACCCTAAGCAAAGCAGTACACAGATTTTAGTTTGCTAGGGTTTTGGGCTAACTTATCTTTCCCTGCTTTCCAATTCTATTATTAATTGTAATCTTTTTCTTTGCTTAAAGAGGGATTTTCTTCAATAAAAGCTCATGAGATAAATAAATCTGTTAGTCTTTAAATGCCACAGGACACCCTGCTTGTTTTGCTGAACTAGACACACAGCTACGCCCTTGGAATATAAAGTTCCTTAGTTTCCTTATGTTAACAAATCCTAGGAGGGAAAAAAACCCAACCCATCATAAACAGCATCTCAATTTCCTGTTTATTCTTAAGTTACTGATTCCTTTTAACAAAGCTTTTATTTTGAGGAATTTCCTAAAATTAGTTTTTCACCCACTGGCCATATGTGACACGTAGATCTATCAATTTGAAATGTAAATCCTAAATTTGTGCCACAGGACTCCTTGTTTGTTTTATGGATTTATATAAATAGTGATACTTATTGTACTAACAAAACATCCTCTACATCTCCCATGTAATAGCTTACAATTGCACTGGTCACAAACCAGTTCTGGTTTTGTTAGTCTAAAGTTAAACAAAGCAGAGAGACTTGGCAATGGAAACAAATGAGCTTTGGTTGTCAATTTGATTGCCATGCTTGGTTAATTTTTAGTGATATCTAGTGCCACCTACTGTCCAGTAGTGAGTAAGCAAACAAACAATTGCATGGCAGGTGTCATGAAAACAGAAAGGTATTCGTCATCATGCAGGGCAAATTTTAATCTCAGGAGAGGAATCTTATGCTGAATGATGGGGCTCAGCAACATGCAGGACTGGTCACTTACCTACATTCATGTTGTTGGGAAAATGGCAGACACACACCAAGGACTAAATGAAAACCAAACCTCTTCTCTTGTCTTGTCTGTACACACAAGCTATACTTTACTAACACCACTAGTATATGAAAAACAGTACAAACCCCCCTTGCGTGTATGCAGCTAAGCCAGCTTAAAGGTGCTTAACCTGGTATTGTTCAGACCTGTACAGGAAAGGGAATAATAAAGCATTTTTTATAGCAGCATAACTGACTCTATGTTAGAGGTTATGTTCAGGATTATGCCAAGTTCCAAAGGGGCAGCCATGTTAGTCTAGTTCAACAAAAGAAGCAAGGCGTCCTGTGCCACTAAAAGACGAACAGATTTATTTATTGCATGAGCTTTTGTGGGAAAAAATCCCACTTCATCAGATGCTTTGAAGATGGTGGAACTCACAGAATAGGATGAAAATAAATCCAAGTGACTGAAAATATGAAATAAATACAAGGCACTGAATTCAGCCATTTGAAGTGTGGAAATCCATCAACTTCATAAAACAACTTGCACAGATTCAGACATCATCTTCCTTTCCAAATGCAAACAACTGGACATTATACCTAATGGACTGAAGGTAAAAAACCCTTACAACTGACATACTACACACACTACAGTGAGAGCTGATGCCACACACTCTCACAGAAACTTAGAAACCACCTGATCAGCATTTGGTACAGCAAACAGAAGAAAATTAAAAATGAGCTCTCAGCACTGGATTCTCTCACACAAAACCAACCTATAATACATTCTTTTACATGGCTGGACTTCACAAAAAAAGAGAAAATCTGTCTATAACACACAGTTTGCTTTCCTACAGAAGAAAAAAAGACACCAAACTGTCTAAACTACTATACACCACTAAGGACAACAAGAGTGACACCTTCAACCCAGCTCACAACATTGCTAATCTCCCATGCTACACACTTACTCCAGCAGAGGTATCTCTGTTATCTCAGGGACTTTCCTTCTGCCCCATAACCTCCCCACATACGATAAAATTCTGCAGTGGCCTGGAGGACTACTTTCACCATCTAAGACTCCAAGAACATTTTTATACCACCACCAATCAACATAGTGACCCACAGGTACCTTCCTCCTAACATTGCAAGAAGAAATATTCTTCGTGAACTCCTCAAGAGGATCAGAACAACAGACTAGACTTCTGCATTGTTTCCGCCACTGTGCCAAGGCTGATATCGTGGACAAACAACATCCTTTACATCAATGTTGCCTCTAATTTTTCATAGGCTGTCTGCGCAAAAAAATTTGAGTGTTCAAAAAATTTATTTGTGTGCACTAATATTAGCACTGGGTTTTTTTGTGCACACTTCATTTTGTTGTGTGTGCAGGTTTCACAACCTGTGTATGCATGCATACGTGCACAGCTTAGAGTGAACAATGCCTTACATCATGACCTCAGCCATGCAGAACACAATGCCATCCACAGCTTCAGAAACAACTCTGACATTATTATGAAGGAGGCTGACAAAGGAGGTGCTATCATCATCATGAATAAATTGGATTATGATCAGGAAGCTTATAAACATTCTACAAACCTCTTTTCTCTGATCCCACCAAAAGGAACTACAAGACCTACTCAAGAAACTTCCTAAGGCAGCACAGGAACAAATAAAGACAGACAAACCACCAGAACCCCAACCAGGGACATTCCATATACTGCCTAATACCCATAAAAATGGAAACCTCAGAAGCCCCATCATCTCAGGCATTGGCACTCTTACAGCAGGTTTATCTGCCTATGTGGACTCCCTCCTCAGACCCTATGCTATTAACAATCCAAGCTATTTTCGAGAAACCACGGACTTCCTGAGGAAAATCCAATCCATTGGTGAGCTTCCAGAAAACACCATCCTAGCTCTTTACATCAACATCCCACACAATGATAGATTACGAGCTATTAGAAGAACCATCCCAGATGATGCCACAGCACACCTTGTGGCTGAACTTTGTGACTTTGTGCTCACCCACAAGCATTTCAGATTTGAGGATAATTTATACTTCCAAGTCAGTGGCACTGCTATGGGTACCCACATAGCCCCACAATAAGCCAACATTTTTATGGGTGATTTAGAACAATGTTTGCTCAAGTCTCCTCCCAAAGTACCTCTCTTCTACTTACGCTCCACTGATGACATCTTCATGATCTGGACCCATGGCAGGGATGCCCTTGAAGATTTCCACAAAGATTTCAACAATTTCTACTCCACAATCAAACTTAGCCTGGAACACTCCACACAGGAGTTCCACTTTCTGGACACTACAGTACCAATTAGGGATGGACACATTACCACCACCTTATACCGAAAATCTACTGATCAGTATAGTTACCTACATTCCTCGAGTTTTCATCCAAAACACCACACACAATCCATTGTCTACAGTCAAGCCCTAAGATATAACCACATTTGCTCTGATCCCTCAGACAGAGACAGAAACCTTCAGGATCTCTATCAAGCATTCTTAAAACTACAGTACCCTCCTGTGGACGCAAGAAAACAGATTGACCGAGCCACACGGGTACCCCAAAGTTAACTACTGCAGGAGAGGCCCAAGAAAGACAACAATAGAATGCCACTGGTCACCACATACAACCCCCAAGTCAGCCCTCTACAACAGATCATTAAGGACCTATAGCCTATTCTAAAAGATGATCCTTCACACTCTCAAGCCTTGGGAGACAGACCTCTCCTTCCTTACAGATAGCCCCCTAACCTTAAAGAGATATTCACCAGCAACTACAGACCTAGCAACAGAAATATTAAAGCAGGCACACACCACTGCAACAAACCACATCAGAGCCGTAATACTCTGTTTCAGTGCCCCTTGCAATTAGTGGCGCTTGGGGCGAGCAGCGCAAAATGCGCCCTTTAATGGAGTAGCTCAGTGGAGCCACTCCAGCACACTGGGAGCAAAGCCCCATTCACCCCGCCCTAATTATAGCTCTGAACCATGTTGCCAACTTTGCCCACATATCTGCACAAAAGACACCGTCATAGGACCTAATCAAGCCAGCTACTCCATCAAGGGCTCATTCACCTGCTCATCGACGAATGTGATTTATGCCATCATGTGCCAGAAATGCCCCCACACCTTATACATTGGACAAACAAGACAATCTCCATGTAAAAGAATAAATGGGCACAAAACTGACATCAGAAATCACAACACTCAAAAATTGGTTGCTGAGCACTTCCATCTTTCTGTTCACTGTATGGATGACTTGTTAACAACTATGCTCAAGGAAGTCAATGGGACACCAAGAATTCAAAGAGAAACAGCTGAATTAGAATTGATATGCAGATTAGATTGTGTAAAAGCAGGATTAAATAGTGACTATGGATACTTTTCCCATTACAACAGGTGATTTGACATCACCCTCCTCGATGTGCTGTTTCCCAGTGTTTAAATCTTAACAGCTGCTCTGATTTGCTGTTATAGTATGACCTGATCCCATGTTTTACATTCCCTTGCATTTATTTTCATCCCATTCTGTAAATTCCCTCATCTTTAAAATGTCTGACAAAGTGGGATTTTCTCCCATGAAAGTTCATGCGGTAAATAAATCTGTTAGACTTTAAGTGTCACAGGACTCCTTACTTCTTTTGTTCAGAATTATGACTAGTATTAAAAACAAAAGTCATAACTCCAAGCACAGCAGTTATAGCAGTACAAAAATTATGTGTAGTCCAGGCCTTATAAAGGATTTTGCCAGGTCATTGTTCAGAAACTGCTCTTGTATTGTCTGAACTGGATGTTTGTGTGTGTGACAAGCTGGCCACCTTACATAGGGGCTGGGAGGGGTTCAGATGGCCAGACAGGTCAATTAACCCAACAGGCTGCACCTGGAGGAGAAGCCAGGGCATAGCAAGGAACCAATTAGAAGGAAACCACAAAATTGTCCAGGAACCCACAGGGCCAATGTTAAACTTGATAGCTAGTTGCAGAAGGGGGCTACTGACACCTGGTATGTTTTCCTTAGGAAATAGGTGGAGTGCTCAAGGATTGCAGGAAGAGACTGTGCACCCAGAGAGAGAGTGGAATCAGATCTGGTAGCAAGTAGCCTTGGAAAGAAGCAGTGAGGATTGAACAAGGAAAACTCTTGAGCTGAGGGCCCCTGATTGGAACCCAGAAAAAGATAGGCCCAGGTTTCTTTCCTAGCTGTTTAGGGGCTGACCCTGAGATAGTGGAAGAGAAGAATGTCTAGAACTGCCAAGGAAAAGGAACTTCACTGTGTCGGAAGTGAGGAGAACACTGAGTGAGCTGGTTGGAGGACAGCGTCACAAAGAGGATGCTGCAGTTCCTGGGGCTATGAGAGGGGTGGCAGATGAGAGACATGGCATGCAAACTGCAAAATGGAGCCTCAAGAGCTAACCTGAATGACCAGAGGTAGTGACAGAACCAGTGGTGAGCTGTGGGACAAATGCATCTTCTTTCCCAAACTGCAGTTAGTGCTGTCAAGTCTGCATTACTATCTAAACTAAGTTCCAAAGGGACAGCCATGGCAGTCTAGTTCAGTAAAATAAACAAGGAGTCCTATAGCACTTACAGACTAACAAACTTACTATGCTGCCAACTTTGCCCACATACGTGCACAAAAGACACTATTACAGGACCTAATAAAACCAGCTACTCCATCAAAGTTTAGTCAGCTGCTCATCCTCCAATGTGATTCATGCCATCATGTGCCAGAAATGCCCCTCTGCTTTATGTATTGGACAAAAAGGACAGTCTCTGCACAAAAGAATAAATGGGCATAACTCTGACATCAGAAATCACAACATTCTAAAACCAGTGGATGAGTATTGCAGTCTTACTCATACTCCATTGAAGATTTACTAATTGCAGTGCTTAGACAGATGAATCCCAAATCAAGGCTTCAAAGAGAAGCTGCTGAGATCAAACTTATTTGGAAATTTGATTGCATTGCTTCAGGGGTTAATAGGGACTGTGGATTTTTCTCTCTTTACAACAAGTTATTTGAACTCCTTTTCCTCTGTATGCTGTTCCCCAGTGTTTGAATATTTACAACTGCTTAGATTTGCTGTTACGGTGTGACTTGTTCCCATGACTTCCACTTCCCTGCATTTATTTCCCTCCTTTCTGTAAGTTTCCACATCTGATGAAGTGGGGTTTTCTCCCATGAAAACTCATGCGATAAATAAGGTAGTTAGTCTTTAAGTGCCACAGTACTCCTTGTTTGTTTTATCTAAACTAACTTTTTTAAAGGTTTTAGTGTATTTACATTAGTACACGTGCACTTAAAATCTGAGGGTGGGAGGGTAAGCCAACATTATGAAAGATCAAAGCCTTTATTCATTATTAAACAGAAAACCCATATTTAAAAAAACCTAAACCAAAAAGAAACTTAACCAAAAAATTCTCTCCCTCACCAGCCTGCAGAACAAGACTGGTGTACAGAGAGGAAAAGGTTATTAAATGTATTATGATTTGCATCACAGTAGCACCAGAGGCTCCAGCTAAGACTGGGTTGGTAATGACACGGTGAAAGACATCCTCTGCCCTCAAGCAGCTTTCAATGTAAATAGATAAGGCAAAAAAGAATGCAAGACAGAACGCTCATGCATTCACGCACATATACGTTAGTAGTAGGAAGGGTGGGGAGAAAGAACTGAGTTCTCCAGAGTTCTCCTCCAGTGTCTAGTTCACTGTTCTAAACCCTGTGCAGCTGTAGAGGAGCAGGCATCTCTACCATGTGCGAGGAACTCTGAAGAAGCATGGTGCTATTATACCACTCTTCCTCCACCATGCAAAACACCACTGAGCCCTAGATGAATAAGTCCCTGTATTTGGAAGGCACCTATTTGTGACAGCAAATCACAAACTAAATTTGTAAAATCAAGTCTCTGCTATGGTTTGTTTGTATTCTGATGGTGCCTACCCAATGGTGGCTCCACTGTGCAAGCTCCTGTCCCAAATACTGTACCCTTCTGTTGTAAGCTATGTCTAAAGGTAAAAGGTGGGATTCCCTGCATGGGTAAGAAGACGTGCTAGCTAGCACACTAAAAATAGCAGCATAGATGTGGCAGCTTGGGATAGCCACCTAAGTCTGAGTTTGTCTGACTTGGGGGTTTGTGTTTAGGCAGTTAGCCTGAGCCACAGTGTCCACACAGCTAGTATTCATGTGCTACCTCAAGTCTGTAGACCTGTGTTGGGACTCATACACCACCCAGCTACAGTGTAGATATACATTAAAGGGCCTGATCCAAAGTCCTTTGAAATCAATGAGAGTCTCTCCAGGGACTTTGGATAAAACCATGCATTCCCAGTTGGCCACTGAGCTCCTCAGGGTTCCATCTCAGTGCTGCCAACAATTTCATTTATCTTAAAGCCTCAGCTCTGGGAGTCATGTGATTTCATGAGAATCTCAGCTTGCTTGCTTTTTTTTTTTTTTTTGTTAAGTAAGTTGTTAGCCCTGACAGTGGCAGAAAGCAGTTTAAGTTGTGAGATCTAAAGGCTGGAGAATGAGAAGACAAAGCAAAAGAACCCAACCTGTACAAGTTTTTAAAATCTCCTGATTCCTAAGTCAGTACTTTGATTTCTGGAAACACGATCCATGACTTTTGACGGCTTTGGACTAGCCATCCTGCTACCCGTGAAGAGCTCAGTGTGCCTATGCAAGGCCAACAAAAGGGTGCAATATGGAATCAAGTTTGAGGGCTCCAGTCCTGAAGCCCTTATGAACTAATCAGTTTCAGGAAGCAAACAAGGAATGCAGCCCTGCAGGCTGCTGAGCACCAAAAGCTCAGCATTTTGGAGAACTGGGTTGAAGTTCCCCAAGTACCATGCCTGGGGTGGTAAAGGAGAAAGTGGCCTCTAATGTAGAGATGAGCTGGTGGTCGCTACCAGCTTTCAAGTCTACAATTCTACGAAAAAGAAATAAGTAAATTCAGTATTCCCAACCCCAAACAATCACAAACCAGTTCTGAAAAACACGTCACATGAGCCTACAAAGCACTAGCTTAAAAATAATAGACATCGGGTTCTTTTATTTGCCTCCTGGCTTCGGAGCTTTTTTAGATACAGTTTTGTCATGTCATCACACTTGTCTCTGCTGCAGTGAAGGCAAACAACTGAGCTTTCATCAGAAATTGTCTCTTAAAAAAAAAAAAAAAAAAGAGAGATCCTCTACTAATCACATGCACCTAGGAGGTGGGGTTGTTAGAAAACCCACAGACTATCATCAAAAACACATGATATAATCGTGAGAGTCCACACTACTGCATATTTATTATTGTGACAGCAAAATTTGTTTTTAAAAAGCATGGTTAGTGCAAATAATTAACTGGATTCCCGGTTAGCCCATCCCAGCAGAACATGTTTGTTTTATTTAAGACACCAGCGGGCTGTTTAAAGATGTTGAATATATAAACTCCTACGGGGGGTGGCGGGGTGAGCCAGAAAATCAGCCCCACTATCTTATACTGTTCTTCACTATCATAGGTGTCCAGACAGCAAATATCAAAAACCAGGACGGGGGGGGGGGCAGGGGGCAACAGAAAACTATGTAAGAAAAAAGCCCGGAATATCAGGACTCCTGATAAAATCGGGACGTCACCCTCCTGTGAGGGTCACCTGCCTGTGCTGCTCTCTTCTCGCCACGATGATGTGCGTCCCTCTGTTTCGTCGCGTCCATCCATGGGAGCACTAGAGAACTACAACTCCCAAGTCACATTGCTGCCAATCCAGGAGGGGGTGATTTCTTTATCCTAATTTATTAATCACAGTCATCAGCCTGCAGCACAACCTCCATCACCTCACCTGCTCAACCACGGGGGCCCCAATGATGTTGACAACGAAATGCACCATCATGCTTTACCCCCCCAGCCCCTCTCCTGGTGCCTTCTGGGAATTGTAGTCCTGCTGTCTGCACAGCTGGCCTGGGCAGCGCCTTGGGAGAACTACGCCTCCCAAAAAGCCACGCGGCAGAGACTGTCGCTGTTAAAAAACACTTTGATGTCCACTTTCCTCTTTTGCTGCTGCTGTTTTAGTGTTGCAGCTGGTCCCCTACCTCCATCTGCCCAGCCGGCCTTTGCTTTTTCCTCTGCGATAGGTTTGTAGGAGGGAGGCGGATGGTGCTGGGGATGAAAGGGTTAGCAATGCAAGCTCCGAGGAGGGGATGGGAAATCACCCATGCACCATCTCCCCACTCCACCCACCCTTATTGAAGCAGGGACTTCCTGTGACAGTTCATTTCCTGGTTGGATGGAGCTGGAGGAGGAGGTGGAGAGGGGGTTGGAGGCGTAAGATCAGACTGTAATGGTCTCTGGTGATCAGCTGCTGTTCGCCTCCCTTAAGTGGCAATGTTACCCTATAACCATGTTTCATCCGTGTCCAGCAGAGAGGCTGTGGCGATGGTAACACTGTGGCCAAACTGCTAGCTGGGTGCTTCCAGCTTATCTGCAGCAAAGGGCTGGGACAGCCACTTACCTCCTAGGTGTGGGGGGTTTACATGGAATTGCTAACTGCCCAAGAAGAGGTACATCATCCTTTTTGTAATCAACTGCTTATAACATGGTTGGGTAGTTAAGTACAGGATTTGGTGGGGTTTATATTTAGGGGAATGGTAGGACCAGCTTGCAAGGGTTTTATTTGTTTTCCCCTCTAGGGCATGGTTGTTTATTTTAAAGTGTTTGTAATTATTTGTCCCTCTTTTTTTGTTTTTATATGATTTTTACAGGTCTGAATCTTACAAGCTCTGCCTGCCAGGAGGAAAAAGCTTCTGCTCTACTTCAAACAAACAAACAAATCACCATTGGGAGCGGATTTCTTTTATTGGTTGGAATCAAGAACGGGGGAAAATCGGAGCTTGAAAACAGGCCCCTGTAATTGTAATACAGTTATATCTTTTGAGAGATGAAGAAGTTTTTTGACTCTCGTCGAGAGCAGGGAGGTTTAGGCCCTGGTTCTGGCACCAGTGGAGGAAGTGGCAGTAACACTGGACCAGGGAGTGGGTATGTTGGCAGAGTTTTCCATATTGGGAGATACCAGGTGACAGTGGATGAAGTGCTGGCTGAAGGTAAGATTTAATGCTTTATTTTTCCTTTTGTGTAGCTGTTACATTTAGTATGAACAGAGGCTTTGGCCTTTCTTTAACAGTGTCAGCCTTCCAATCTCATCAGATTTCATTGTCCTGGAGGGGGCTGCAATCTGGTGGTATCTTTAGCTGACAGTTTCTGTTTCTTGTTTTTTTTTGGTTTTTTTCCAGATATGTGAATCAATTGGGGGTAGGGCTGTTTTTTATTATTTTTAAGAAATCCAAAGGGAGAACATAAAGAGAGCAGGGTTTGGATTTTTCCCAGCCTGAAACTTGGAATGCTTTAAAAACAAAAATCATGGATATTCTAATGGGGGGGGGGTGTGCACCATTAAACAAGGAAAGCAGTGGCCTTTCTCAACTTTCTTGAGACAGATACCTTCTTACCTACCTTAGTCAGGGTGACCGAGTTGAGTAAATTCTCCCTATGTTTATAGTGCATATTGTACAGATAGAATGGGGAAAACTGCTGTTTCGGCTCTGGGATTGGCTCTGTATGTAAGGCTGCTGCAAAGAAAACTGACATGTTCTGATGGCAAAATTCTTTTAAAAGGTGGGGAGAGAATGTGACTGAGGATTTTAAATCCTCAAGGTGTCTCTAAACTGATGTCAAGTGTTTGCAATGTACAAAACTGATATTAGGGATGTAGACATAGACAATTATTTTATCTGGAGCACTGCTGCTGTCACTGGCAATGGGCATGTCATATGGTTTGGCTCTTAACACAATCTTCTGAATGTTTCTCAGAAGTAACCTTACCCTCGACCTTCAGAATAATCCCCCCCCCCCGCTGTACTCACAGTCCATCTTTTGCATAGCATCCTTTGAATTTTTAAACAGAGCAGTGTTTTGTTAATTGCTTGGGGTTCTTCAAATGGATTACCTGGAACAGGATTAATAGGGAGAAGGAAGCGGGGGGTGGGGGTGGCTATGCCAGCCCAGGAAGCACTAAAATGGGAGCTCTGGAATGGTTAGTATATTTCCCTAGGTCCTGTCTTTTTTTTCCACTGAGGTGCCGTAGAATCTCTATTCCCCTTTTAAAGCCATGGTTGGTCAGGAGGGCCATACTTGGGGATGACTGAAATGTTGATCATGCTTAATGCTGCAGGCACCATGCTGACTATGAGATAGGGAAGAGGCCACAATGTATAATCCAAAACAACACACAAACTAGTGGCAGTGGTGGTTGCTCTTGTTTGAGGTGCTGACTTTAAATACAGGGTATGTGTCTGGTTTGTTCCTTTAAGACCCTGTTTGTAGTAGGAGCCTGGGAATGAGGTTAACTACCACGCCGTAGTTCACCTGGTCTTGCTGCTGTTGCACATCTGACCTAAAACTTGCTCTCTTCCTTCATCCCTGTAACGCAAGAAAAACCAGAATTCTTGGCTGATAAATGATCTTTGCTGGCAGGTCTTGCCCAGGGTGCTGATAGCAGCAAGAAGAAAGCTTCCATGCTATTAGGACCTCCAAAGATCTGCCTGCATAAGTCATATTTGTATGGATTTCAGTTAATGTATGCTGTAGCCCAGATGCCAGAGGGCTGGGGTGGAGGGAGGAAGAGTTCCCTCTTGCAATGTAGCACGATAGTCTTCCTATACTTCTGCAGGATAAGTTGGTGCTGGAGCACCTTTTTCAACCTTTATCGGTGTGCTGAGAGCCGGGAACCAGGATTAAGGATGTCTGGCTTCTAAACATGGCCTAACGGTTAGTGGTGGGAACTAGGACACTGTATTTGACTCCTGGTCCTGACTCTGCTGTCAGCCTGCTTGCACAAGTAAAGCAAGACACAGCCAATCCTATAAAATAGATATTTGTGCCCCAGAGCACAGCTACAGGGATGAAAAAGAGGCTGAATCAGTTCTTTCATTGGATGCTGGTGCCTGGATAACTTCCTTCAGATGGGTCTCTGGCTATAGAAGCTCAAAAATCTCTAAGGATGGTGAGAGTGTGGCCTGCTTGGTGTATGTCTTACAGGCCGTGCTCTTCACTAACCCACTGAAAGGGGCATTGGGCTAGTGGCTTAGTGAAAGACAGAGGGCTGTTTCTGCTACTGTGAGAGAAAGGAGGAGAACACCCCTCCAGAAACAGAGAGTACCACTGAGGAAATCTGGGTCACTTGGGAAGCGGCATAGATCAAACATGCTGCAGCTTTACATTTTTCCTGCCTGCTGGCATTGCATTCAGTATGTCACTGCAATGCTCATTCAGGGGTGTTCAGGAAGCGTGGTGCTTTGGCAGTGCTAGAGATCTGGAGAGCAGCCTACCAATCCAAGCCTGAAATTGGGGAAATCTGGACCCATCTCAGATGGAAAACCTCTTTGCACCCAATGTGGTGTGCGGGTGTGCCCTACTGCCTTGGTGACTTCAAAAGACTGAGCCAAGAAGTATTCTTCTCTACTAGCAAAAGAAACCGATTAGGTCAGTGGTCGTCAAAGTACGGGTCATGACCCACTACTGAGTTGTGGCACCCGTGCTGCATCCTGGGGCCGGGGGAGGCTGCCCCTCGCTCTCCCACTGGCCTGCACTGCTTCGGGGGGGGGGGCTGCCCCTCGCTTTCCCACCAGCCACTGCTGATCCGGGGTAGGGGGCGGCTGCCCCTAGCTCCCCTGCTGGCTGGCGCAGATTCTTGGGGTTCGGGGAGCGGCTGCTCCTTGCTCTGCTGCTGGCCAGCGCTGATCCTGTGGGGGGGCGCATCTCCCCCACAGTGGTGGGTCACCGCATGGCAGAGGGACCCAGAGTTGGGTCCCAAAGAAAAAAGTTTGACGAGCACTGCGTTAGGTGGCACTTTCCAGGTCGAGATGAACTAAGAGGTTGTTTGGGTAAGAATGCAACCCCCTCAGATGCTCTTGCTTAATTAACAATATCAAGTTGGTGAGGTGACGTGAGACACAAAGTCAGCAGCAAGATGGAATTATCACAGTGGTGATCTTCTGTTATTGTATGACCTGATCCCATGCTTTATGCTCCCTTGCATTTATTTTCATTCCATTCTGTAAGTTCCCCATCTTCGAAGCATCTGATGAAGTGGGATTTTCTCCCACGAAGGCTCATGTGAAATATAAATCTGTTAGTCTTTAAGTGCCACAGGATTCCTTGTTGTTGTGGGGTTTTTTTTTGTTTTGTTTTTTTTTGCTGGACTAGACTAACGTGGCTGCCCCTTTGGAACTGAAGAACTGTAGTCTGAAATAATGAATGATGAAGTGTGAGGGTAGGTCTGTGGCTTGCAAACTTGAGGAACAAGTTTAATCACCGCTATTGGAATTCAAGTGGCAGGGGGCTTCCCTCTGCCTAGCAGTGCTTTTACTATCTTCCCCCCTTCCGCTCCCCCCCCCATCCTGCTGAACCAACTGCTTTGAACATGACTTTTATACCTGTCTCATAAGGGGACACTGGAAGAACCAATCCTCTGGAATGCACCTGGTGGCTAGGGTTACCAGATGTCAGGCAAAAGGACAGGGGTCTCAAACTCAAATCACCACGAGGACCACATGAGGACTAGTATATTAGACTGAGGGCTGCACTATTGAAACCTTTTCATAGAACAATATTGCAAATAACACTAACAATAGTGTCGTTCCGGGCCACAGGAAATAGCTTTAGGGGCTGCACGTGGCCCATGGGCCATATATCTGAGACCCCTTCAAAAGGAGGACGTGTCCTCCTTTTTACCTTCATGTCCTCCATCCAGCAGACATTTTAAAAATGCATGATTTTGTCTAGCTCAGGTGTGGTCAAACTGTGGCTTGGGAGTCACGTGGCTCTTGAATGAAAAAGTGTGGCTCGCAGAAGAATGTCAGCAAATCAATTTAGTAGGTGAAAGTGTATGGCTATATGCCTCAGGGCGGCTTCTGAAGGTTTAATAATCAACTTGTATGGCTCTTGAGTTCCATAAGTTTGGCCACCCCTGGTCTAGCTTCTATTTACAGGAGTTAAAGTATGCTGGAACATCCTGGAACACCCTCTTTTTAGGGGGAAGCGTTCCAGGGCCCCCTAAAAACAGAAGAATATTACATTAATACTACATTTTCTCCATGTGCCCTCCAATATCGTCCTTTTTGTACTTCCCTGTCATCCTTTCCAGGCTTTGGTATCTGGTAACCTACTGGCGGCAGATATTTCCAAACTTCCAAAGTGGCTATCTCCTTTCTGCCTCCATCTGAGCCTCCATAAAAACGTGTGTGGTTTTTCTCCTTATTCAGTTTGTTCTGTTTGGACTCTTGCTTTCCTGCAACAAAACCTTTGAGTTATTAATTTGAGAGTAAGTTAGGTGAGATGAGGAACTTGAATGATGCTGGTAGAGTACTAATATCGCTATCTCTGTATACGGTGATTTAAAGTGAATTTAAAGGATGACTCTACCCCCCCCCCATGTTACTGTATGACCAGCTATCTTTCTCTAGTCCAAGTGAGGTGTTGGGCCCAGTTTTTGAAGAGAGTTTCTCTACCAAAGTTGATAGAGGATTAGGTACTCCAGAAGAGCAATTCTGTTTGTATTTTGGAACTCTTCAAGGCCAGCGTTATAATTAGTGGGGTCAGAATGTTCTTACCAAAGCAAAGGAGAGTTTAGATACTAATGTTAATGAGGCCACAATTTCTCCCTGGATGTATCACAAGAGGCATCTGATTAGTGTGTGTGTGTGTGTGTGTGTGTGTGTGTGTGTTTAAAAAAGTCAGTAGAACTGAGTGCAGTTCTATATCTCTGCTTCTAAGAAGAGTGGAGCTAAAAGCAGTGGGGATGTGACTGTGACAGGAGAGGGTTGGATGGTAGAAACATATTCTAAAGGAAGTAGCAAAGAGCCTTGCAAAGTTCATAAGGCTTTGCTACTTGTGCCTCCAATTGCAGGAGTTTCCAGCCTGCTTGTACCTAATGGCTTAATTTACAAGGGGACCCACTCTGCTACTACCCCTATGTGATACCAGAAAATGCAGTATAGCTTCATGGATGTAGTGGAGGGCTGAAATAGACTGAAGATGTACTTGAGTATTGTCAGGTTTGTGTCATCATTAGTTAACCTCCCACTTGTCTGTGTCTGCTTTTAATCTAACTTTAGAGTTAGAGGTAGTGTTTCTTCCCATTCCATGTAATGCTGTTTTTTAAAACTTTCGTGTGTGTTCCTTTATTTTCCTTTCTAAAGCTGATTTTGCAGAAATGTGTTACTCAGAAGAGATGGCCCAACAGTTTTTTGGGCTCTACACTGAAATTGTGCAGCCACTGCTGGTGAGAGAGTATGATACAGCTTGGAAAGATTTTTCCTTATCCAAGTACAGATCCTAGTGAGATGAAACATGTCTATGGAAATATGCTTTTGCAACAATTGAGTATAGACTCTGCAGGTTTTGTATTTTGCTAGATCTTACCAACATATTTTGTTGCTGCTGTTTATGGAAATTTTGTTAATGCAACAAACTTTGGAAAGTGTCAGGTATTAGTAGCATATGTCTTACTTGGCAGTTCAGACAAGCCATTTGGGATAAAGTTTGGAGACATGAGCAAGTGTTACAGTAAAGCCCAACTTTTTCCTGGTTCAGACCATTTGTTGGCTTCCATAAGTGACTTTGCACCAAATGTCTGGTGTTCAGAACTGGCTGAACTTGGACACCCTTGGACTGAAAACTAATCGATTTATTTGCTTGAAATGGGGAACGTGCCTGCCTTTGTTTATGTATGGCATAGGAAGCAGTATGGTCAAATGGATGGAACACCTGATGGTTCATGTTTTAGCAATCAGGGTTTCAAACTGTGATGCCATGAGCTAAAGTTTGGACGTACAACATGTTCTTGAGAGACTTTTTTTTTTATTTATGTATTTTTTAAAGCCATGAAGAAATGACATAAATAGTGAATATGTAACTCCAGGAGCTTGGGATATCTCAAGTGATTTGTTGGATGAATTCCATGAGCACCTAAGTGTTTCTCTGCTTTTAGCACAACTTGCTGTGGCCACTGGTGCATACTCACTGTCCCTAGACATAATCAGGGTGTTAAGGAAGGTGCTAATGGACTTAACTCATAAGGAGTTCTTCTAAACACTTTTTTCAGTGCACACCAGTGCTAGTGGAAAGATGCTTAATAGTCCTAGAGATGGAAATTCTCTCGTCATGTGTTTATACAGTATGTAGCAAAATGGGGCCCAACTCATAGTTGAGGTTGTTGCGTGCTATATAATGTGTATATGAAATGCTTTGTTAACCCAGTGAGTAGGCCCAACACAGGTAGTGGCAAGACAAGCTTCCCTTCCCTGCCCCAGCTGCATATCCATTCTTCTTTTGGGTAGACTTGGGCTGGGGGTAGGATGGCGCAGTTCAGCTTGAGGCCACTAACTAACTAGCACCAAAAGGGTGGTAGTTACTCTGCTCATTGGTGTGAGAGAGGACTCAGGCTTGGTTTATCCCTGAGCTGGAGTGAAAACAGCAAAGTCACATGCCCTGTCAGCCAACAGAATTGGTCTAGACATAGCAGAGCTGGACTGGATTTGTAGTGGGAATCTACAAATGAAAGGCTATAAATGGGACTGGCACAACTTGCCTCCTTGACCTGAGTAGGGCAAACTGCTGTCAGTGTTGATATTCAAATAAGAATCCTCAAGACTGCAAAACTAAAGCAGGTGGGGCAGTCCAGCAGTGGAGGCTCAGGCTGAGTGGAGCTGAAAATCATATATGCAGCCTGTCCACATTCCAGACACGCCATGGTAATCATCACTGGTTAATGAGGAGTTGCAGGCTGCTCAGGTGTATTATAAAAGCATCCAGGCTGGTAACTAGATATAGATTAAATGAGGTTTTCCCATCCCCTGTAATTCTGGATCAATTGTACATATGGGGGGGGGGGGTCTGATCCAGAACCCAGTGAAGTCTGTAGCTTCCCATTGCCTTTACAGCAGGTCCTCAATGGGCTTTGATGTGAAACAAACGTGTATTGTTTTCTTTGCTTAGCGTAACCTGAAAGAAGAATCTTCTCCCACAAGCCCCTTTCCAGCTCTTGAATAGAATAGCCAGTTGGGGAGCATATACCTGTCTTAGCAGGCAGACTGCAAATCAGAAACCCAGGGTTTTCTTCCCAGCTACTGACTCTCTGCAGCGCTTCAGGGAAGTCAGCTAACCCATCTGCTTCACTTTGCAGAAGGGTAGGTCAGGTATGACAATGCTTGCCTGCTCACATGGGTGTTGAGGCATAATTAATATTTGTAATGAACTGGATATCTTTGATAAAAGGAGTTTTATAAGCACAAGTGCTGGTTTTAAACCAAGACTTTTCTAATAATGGAAGCTAACAGAATAAGTAACTTGACCAGTGGAGCATGAGCTCATTGTTGGGTGGGGCAAATCTTCTAGAAATGTGAAAGAAACATAATTGCCTTTTGAGTCACAGAGTAGCTACTGTATTTGTTTGAGGGTGATGAAGGGGGGAAAATAATGATGCAAGAACAACTAATGTGGTGGTAGGTTCTTGCTATAATGCTGGCAACAAGATATAGTGAAACATGGGCCAAATCAAGGGGGAAACCAGTTCTGTGGGGGTTTCTAGCACATCTCTGGGGTTCTCAGACTTCCTCATTGCAGGCTACCCCTCTTGCTCCTTTGTCAGATACAGCAATTACTGATAGATGAAGCGTTAAACAGATAGGTAGCTGTCTTCAGTTTAGCACTTGGAAGCCAGAAGTGGACCCATACAGCTCTCCATGATCTAGGACCCCTACATTTGGTCCTGTCACTGTTAACAACATCCTTGTTGTGCCCAGATACAATCTCTCTCTTCCTCCCCAGACATGCCAATAAAGTGACTTTCCTAAGATTACACATTACACAGTGGCCAATTCAGCAATCAAAGCTGGGTCTGAATAGTCCCAGCTCAGTGCCTTCTCCATAAGGCCATACTACCTCCTCCTGTTTCTCTCTGTAGACTATAGAGCCGCCTCCTGACCTCAGGCCTAAACCCTCCTTTGTATAATGGTATTGAATTAAGTCTCCTCTGGAATAATATACTCTTCAGCAGCTAGCTTCTGTCAAATCACTGAAGAACAAATTAAGTACTGATGATAAGAATGAACAAGCAGGTGGAAAGCAGCAGCTGAGAGCTCTTCAGCTTTTGTGCTTCCATTGACATGGGCCCTAGTGCTTGTATCTGGAGTAACGCTAAAAGATGGAGTCTCTTCTCTTGTTATATGCTTTTAACATATAGAGGGGTATATTAGAAGCAAGAGGTTATAATTGCCCTTTGAAAGTGACCTTGCTGGTCATACTGCCTGTTCTGATGCAAGGAGCACTGGAATAGGGCACTGAATCCAAAGTAATTACTGTATGCTGGCTGTTCAGTGGGATGTCATGGTTCATGTGAGGCAAAACAGACCATTGTGATCCTCTATCTAATCTGATGCCCTGCATAATTTTCTGTAGCCGGAAAAAAAAAAAAAAAAAGTGAACAGGCCAAGTTAAGTAAGTCATACTGGCCAAAACACAAGCTATAGGAGCAAAAAGAGCATACAGTGGTGTGGGCCAAATAGAAGGCTGCCATGCTGGAACTTTTAAAATTTTTACTACGATGCTTCGCAGGAACACCCAGGGCTCTGAGGAACCTCCCCCTTACTTGCCCTTTGTGTAAAGCAGTCTGGTTTGTGTTCATTATAGTTCAGCTCCCTGAAACCAACCACATCTGGCCACATGCACGTGACTTTCCAGGCCTTGCAGTCTCTGTTCAGACTAGTAATAGGCACATACCAGCCCAAAAGTTCCTTGAATGTTCCCTCTGTAATATCCAGCTGCTGTCACTGACATTCTCAGAAGTTACCAGCTAAGCTGTCCCTGAAAGGACAATATATATACAGCTTGACCAGGGCTGGATCAACATAGGGGTTTTAACAGCTGCAGCCCTGGGCTCCAGCCTGATACTGGGGCCTTATGCCACAACCTCTAAAGGCCCTGCTGATCTGATTGTGGCAGCACAGTCCTGCTAGGGCTGGGGCCCTGGGGCCAGAGGCTGTGGCAGTCTGCAGCACTCCCATTCTGTCCCCAGGCCTGCTGGCCTGCCCCAGGGGAGGGATGGGCTGGGGCATGTCCACTGCACTCTGGGGATGGGGACGAGTAGCATCCCACTAGGCACCAGAGTGGTGTCAGGATCACACTGGGATGCTACAGGTCATGTTGGTGTGGCTAGTCCTGGTTGCAGTGTCCTGACATTGTTCCAGGCCCTGGAGGGATGCTGCTGAAGGGTGCCCTGTATGCTAGCCAGCCCTGCCCCCTGGCCCTGGAGCTCAGCAGCCACTCACCAGCTGCAACCCCTGCTCCCCTGAGACAGATCAGCTAGTCCACGAGCAGAACTATCTCTGGCCTCAGGACCACAGCCTGCCACACCCCAAGGTGTGTGTGTGGTGGTGGGGGGGGTCAGACCAGGGGAGCCAAACAAAAGTAGACTGCCCAGGGCCCCTTAATCCCGCTCTGAATGTCAACGGTACCACTCTGGATCAGGTCCTTGGTATAGTTATGATGAACCAATTGTAATTTTAACAAAGATTAAGATCTGAGGGAGAATGAATTAGGAGAGAGTAAGAGTAGGATACATATAAAACAAAAGGTATCACACACATTCTATAATCTATATTTAACTTTAGCAGGCTAAGTCCTTGGTTAAAGAAGTCCGTCATACTCAAATGTCCTCTACAGGGTTTTCAACCAAACTCTGGCTCAGATTCCATTTTTCACAAATGCAATTGCACTGCCAGATTAATCCCTAGGGGCAGGATAAAATGATGTCCTTTCTGTCTGCTACTTATCTCCCCAAAATGCTTTTTCTTTTTCTTTCTTTCTTTCTTTGGCACTTCTAAGAAAGAATGAGCCCAGTGACCTCTTCAGTGTCTTCCCATCCCTCTTTTTAATCCCTATGCAGATTTTGCTACCATCGTGGTGACTTACTATGCTTAATTTACATTTGACAGCGAGATACGCATCTTGTCTGTCTCTTATGTGGAAGAAACCTGTTTGTCAGTTCTATCTGGGACATAGATTTTAAGGCTTACGTTTAATACATAGATGAAACTTTTAAAATATCTGTACACCTATCACATGATTATAGGGATTCTGTAATCCTGGCTATCATTTGAGATCTGACATGGCATTCTTTCTATATAAATACTATAAATAAATAGATAAATTCTTTAAAGTGACTGAAGTGGGATTTTCTCCCACGAAAGCTCATGCAATAAATGCACTTGTTAGTCTTTAAGTGCCACAGGACTCCTTTTTTGTTTTACTGAACTAAACTAACATGGCTGCTGCTTTGGAACTTGATAAATACTATGACAGCCATCTGTTGGATGTAATGAGTTTGTCAGGCCTATTAGGAATTGTTAAAATTGAATAGTGTTCCTTTGGCCGGCTGGCATCAATGGGCCTCTGTCACATTCAAGAAACAACTTTTTCTTTTCTTATTTTTATTTTTATTTTTTTTAAAGTTCCACTGTAAGAATGACACTCAAACATGGACACCTTCTAGTCCGCTACCTTTGCCAACCAGAAAACCTAAAACTATCCCAAGCAGAATTTTGACCTCATACGGGACATATATTAGAGACTCTATGAAATCTCCAAGGGACTTCACCATTTTACATGAAAGGCAGTCTGATACCATGGTGATAAATGGCAGTAAAAAGTGCCAAAATACAGATAAACCTACTCATTTCTCCCTTCACTGCCTCTCTAGGGGAAAAGAATTTCCAAAAGAAATTCAGTGAATGAGACCCTTAATATTTGTGTCTGTCTGTCCCGATGTCAACAATTCCTTGCTTTGATTCTGGATCTAATTATCCACATGAGCATATGCATACTCCTTGACTGTTCTGCCTGCTTATAAAATGAAGATACCCATGGGAAGGGAAGTACAAGTTATCTGGAAGATGTGTGACTGATAGCTTGCAGGGTGCTTTGAAACAAGAAAGCCCCTTTCAGATACTGTTTCTGAAGTTTAATCCCAAAATTGCCACAACAGAATAAAATGGCTCTGTGGGAAATCTTGCCTCGTAACTCATGTGTTTATGTGAATATACTTGTGGCTCCTATTGACTATTAGTTTATTTTTTAAGTTCATGGTTTAATATCTCTGTGATGTTCGCAGCAGTTGCATAAAACCCATCTGGCTGGTTCCATGGGTGGCGTAGGGAAGTCTTGTTCACAAAATCAACACTCAGAGATATGCGCACTGCTTGTGAAACTGGTATGAGTGATCTGTAGAAGAGAGATGTCCTACATTTAGCAAAATAAGCATGGACTCCTGTGGCACTTAAGAACTAACAAATTAATTTATTGTATGAATTTTCGTGGGAGAAAATCCCACTTTGTTTTGCTGAACTAGACTAACATGGCTACCTCTCTGGAACTTGTCTATTTTTATATATCTCTCACAAGTGTTTCTGAAGTACCTAGTTGTGCGTGTGGAGGTACAAATGAGTGGGAGGCACATGCTTGCTTTCTTCGTGGGGGGGGGCAGTTTGAGTGACATCTCCTGATAGGAGTGTGTAGGGGCAGCTAGAAAGTAGGTAGGATGACTTAGTGGTTAAGGTACTTGGTTGGGACACCCTGGTCCAGTTTCCCCCTCCATTGCAGCCTCTGTGTGATCTTGCGCTCTTCACCAGTGGGCCACAATTCTCAATGTATTTAAATGCATAAAGGGTGCTCCATGGGATTTCAAGAGCACATACGTGCAAAATTGCACTAAAGTCAGTGAGCGTTAGATGCTCTTTAACATGCCACAAGGTGCCTATCTATGACTTTAGTGTAGAAGTACATCCTAAAAAAACAGCCATGTCCCAAAGAGTGATGCTCTAAACAGACAAAGGGCAGGAGAAAAAGGAAAGATTGCTCTCTGTGATGAGAGGGTTTGCCTGGGGTTTTCGGGGCAGGAGAAAAACCTTTCCACTCTGTTCTGCCAATTTCAAACATCCAAAAATCTTGAGACTTTTGTGTAAAAATTGTGCAATTTTTTGGGGGAAAAATAGTGTGGAGTTCTCTCTATTTGCCTTCTGGTTTTTCTTCTTAGCTGGTAGGGCACACCTAGCTCCCGCTTTAAAATTTTTGTCTGCAACCACAAAGGTTAGAAACTTAATCTTAAAAAAAGGTAGAGGTTCTCTGGCAATCATGCAATGTCAGGAGCTTTATGTGAAACATGAAATTCACACTCAACAATCATGACAACACCATGAACTGTCATATTGGGGGCCCATGCAATCATTCCTGTTAGTGATTTGCATTAGTCCCTTCAGTGCAGCAACGCGCAGGCTTAAGGCTATCCAATGAACAGATGTTGTGTTGTACTTCTCTCTTATTTTAAAGAAAAAAAAATCTAAATGCTACTCTATCCAACACTTGTTTTCTGCAGAGTTGAGTATGATGAGCAAAATCTGCTCTTCTGTCCATTAGTTTGAATTCCCTGATAACTACAGATTGTGACAGTAGAATCTTCTTGCAGTGTGTTGGCAATGTAGTCAGGAACTGAAAGGCCATTGCTGGCTTGAGGGGGTCAATTTACATATCTTCCATCCATAGCAGTGTTATGCAGTTCTTAATTGGGTTTCTTTTCTTTTTCCTTATTCATTGAGATGACAGGTTAGGAAACAAGCTATTTCTCAGCTGAGACGCATGCTGTGCTACAGAAGACAGGCTACTTCACAATTAAAGTACCGATTTACCTGGTACTGAACTTATTTAAGATAAGGTAAAGAATAAAATGATCAGATACACAGATAAATATGGTGAGTTGGGGAAGAATCAACACTTCTTTTTTTTTTTTTTTTTTTTTGTAAAGGGAAATCATGGCTCACTAATCCTTTGGAATTTTGCAGGAGAGTCAATAGGCATATGGACAAAGGTGATCTAGTTAACATAGTGTACTTAAAACTTTCAGAAAACCTTTGACAAGCATCCACACCAAAGGCTGTTAAGAAAACTAAGCAGTGATGGGATATGAGGGAAGGTCCTATAATGAACCAGTATCTGGCCTGATAGACAGGAAATAAAGGGTAAGCCTAAATGGGTAGTTTTCACAGTGGAGATGGGTAAATAGAGCCCTTCCTGGACACACAACTTTGCATTTATATCTGTGATAACTAACTTGTATCTTACACACAATCTGCACTCGCCCTTTTATATACATTTGCACATGCACCGGGATCTTATCCCACCCTTAGAGCCCTGCTCAGATTAAAAAAAAATTCGGATTCACATCCAATCTGCAAAGATAGTAAAATATATGGGTGCGTCTACACTGGCAAATTAGTTCGAATGAAGGAGCCGTAATTCAAACTAACTTAGTCCCTGTCCACCACAGACTTTCACTAGTTTGAATTAATAACACCTGCATTTAGTTTGAACCTAAGGGCAGTGTAGACCAGGATTAAGCCTTAATTCGAATTTATTCAGTTTGAATTAACAAAGTACACTAATTCGACTTAACACTTAAGTCGAATTAGTGCACTTTGTTAATTTGACTTACTAAAGTCAGGTTTAGTTCAAATTAAGGTCAAACTTATTAGTTCAGCTTTTGTTAATTTGAACTAACTTTTGTGGTGTAGGCATAGCCTATAATGGTGTATGCTGATGCAGATGGGTTTGCGGGCACCTAGAACTAAATAGCTGGATCCTGCAACTATTGTACTGGGACCTGTGTTGTTCAATATACTCATAAATGAGCTGGAAAAGGGGGCAAACAGTGAGGTGACAGTTTGCAGATAATACAGTATTACTCAAGATGATTAAGTCCAAAGCTATCTGGAGAGTGTTGAAAAGGCATCTCAGTAAAGTGGGTGACTTGGGGAATATGAGATATTCAGTGTTGATAAATGCAAAATAATGCACATTGCAAAACATAATCTCAGCTATACATACAAAATGATGGGGGACTAAATTAGCTGTTAACACACAAGAAAAAGATTTTTGGAGTCAGCATGGACACTTCTGTGGGGAAAAAAAAACATCTGCTCAATTATAGCAGCAGATTTTTTAAAAAAGCTAATAAACTGTTAGGAAAAGGATAGATAACAAAACAGAATATCACAATACACTAAATAAATCCATGGTACTCCCTCAGTTTTTGAATGCTTCATGTGGTTCTAGTCATCTCCTCTCAGAAACGATAGCTTAGAATGGGAAAAGGTACAGAGAAGGGCTATGAAAATGATTAGAGATTTGCCCCCCTTTCTCCCGTGCTGAGCCTCACTGCTCAGGCCCTGGAGCCGCACTGGCTCCCGAAATGCACCGAGCCGCCAGCCCCACACGCTGAGCTGCACTATGCTGGCTCCCAAGCCCTACCAAGCTGCTCTGGCCCCCTGGAGCTGCGCCAAGCTGTCCCCCGAGCCAAGCCGCACTGCGCCACCCCTGAGTGGAGCCACGCCACCTTGCTGCCCCAGCATTTATGGCCTCAACTTCTGGGCCACACTTGGCGGTGGAGCCGGTGGGGAAGCGATTGGCCTGTGTGATAAATTTGGCAAACATGCTGGGGGTTGCTGACCCCTGAACTTTAAAGTCACATTTGCCTTTATTGTGGTTAGTTTCATGAATTTCTTAGGGCAGGGATTGTCTCAGTATATGTCTGTGTGGTATCTAGCACAGCAGGAGCTACCATAATTGCCTGAGATCCTTACATAACAGTATTTTAACTCTTCCATTACATCAAGATGTCTTTTTTGCGGCTTGAATAAATTTCCTTCATAACAGTCTACTGCTTTATCACTGAAACATCCCATTGTTTACTAGGCCTTGAACAAGAAAACAGCTGGGCTATGTCTGCCTAGGATGACCAGGTAGCAAGTGTGAAAAATTGGAACTAGAATGGGGGGAGGAGTGATAGGCACTTATATAAGACGAAGCCCCAAATATCAGGCCTGTCATTATGAAATCAGGACATCTGATCACCTTACGTCTGTACTTGTGGTGGCATGGAGAGTAGAGGTGCTACATCCCATAGTGGGAGGCAAGCTGGGTCTGCATTCATCACTGCAACCTGTAGCTCCATTTGGCAGCAGGGAGAGGCACAGGCAGCTGGGAAAGGTTTCAGGAGCAGGGCACTAAAAATATTCATATAGACATGGGATATGCTGCTTGTAGAGACCTGTGCGGAGGAGGAAGGTACAGGTCTGGAGGGCACTCTACTCACCTAAGCTGTGCCTCATCATCTACAGAGCTATTTCTACCTGTGCTAGTGGGCTTAGTGTCTGTACTCTCTACACTGCCATTTAGTGTCGACATATTCTGAGAGACAGTCCTTGCCCTAATGAAAATAGAATAGAGAGGAAACAGATATGATGGGATGCCTTACTGAAATGGCAAATGGGTGGCAGAGCCTGGTGAAAACTTGCAGTATATAAAAGCTTGTTTACAGGGAAAGAAAGTTTAACCTTCCTGTGGGCTGCTTTGTCATCAGTTGTTTTTTAAGTCAGCAGTTTTGTTTTTCGATAATTATAAATCTGATGCTTCCAAAGCATTGACTTTCTCTGCCTGTCCCCCCACGTGGCAATGAGCCCCCAAAGGAGATTTGCTCTCTACTATTCCATTCCTGCCCTCCAGACACATTCTCCATTCCTTTGCATTGCAGTAAAGGCCTTTTTTCCGTTGCGCCGAGTAGCTGCAGCTTCTTTCTGGTCTTTCAGTTGCAGTCATGATAACTCTGAAAGAACCAGGGTCCACATTGCCATGGCTTATTTCACTTGAACATGAACAAGGCCTCTCCTCTTGAATTCTGTTAGCTGCTGCTTGGGATGATCACAGCTGAAACATGTTTCTTTGAGGGCTGACTGATAACCAAACATATTGTGTGTGGTTTTATGTTTTGGGGTTTGGGTTTTTTGTTTTAAATTTTGAAGCTGTGAGTTACTTATGACCTTTAATTGTTTGTCTTTTGCTGGAGGTTCAAGGACTGAAGCTGTCACAACAGAGACGGATGGAAGCTGCTTTCCAGGGTTATCTAGAAGGAGGCAGTGTGTCTTGCTGCATAATAACAAAATGTTATGAATAGTAATGTAACATTGAACATGATATATGAGAGGTATACGGGATTATATCATTATTATATTATGTCCCCCTCCACAGACCACCTGCAGTGCCATCACAGACCACAGGTTGGGAACCACTGATTGACACCTTCTGAAAGAATGCACTCAGATCTCCCCACCCTTCTAGAAATACCCTTGCAGCACAGAGGAAACCCGCTCAATGGATTTTTTTTAAAATAGCAGTTAAATCAAGGAATGACTCAGGGTTGTGGGATTAGATCTGAGCTGCAGCGCTAGACAGAGCAAGCAGACTCAGGCTTTTACCCTGCTATATTTGCTATGCATGCATTCCTTTTCATGGCCTTGTGCATGTATCTAAACCCTTCCCTGCCAGAGAAGAGACTTACCCAACCAAAAGCTGGCAGAGGAATGTAATTTGCTACACAAGCATCCTTGTGTAATAGCTGTATTTTTAATACTCCATGATGTACAGGTTTGGCTTCTGTCAGCTATAGGCTATGTTAAAAACGTTTTTAAAATGGCTTGCTTATGTGGTGGTCCACAAAAGGTTTTGATGATGATGTAATGGACAACATAAGGGAAAAGATTGGGAACTGCTAGTGTAAATCATTCCTGTGCAGAGAGGTCATTGGCACATGTTGTTACACACTACTTAGGCTCTACTGATGGTGGTACGCTGGAAGTCAGCATGGAGCTTAATTTCAATCATTAATGTCTCGGGACTTTCATATTTAATACACTGTTGCATCCCCAAGACTTGAGCCTCCCCACTTTTATCTTGCACATTAATGACTTAGCAGCTTTGCTTTTGGCATTCTCAAGGGCACTGACCATAGGGTGAGGCAATGTTGTTTCAGGAATGGTTTTGCAGGCTTGCTCATGGCAGTTTGCTCCCCAGGAACGTGAAGATGTGCATTTAAATGTCTCCACTCTGCATAGTTTCTGAGTAAGTCAGTGGAACTTGGCTGCTTTGTGCCAACTGAGGATCTGTCCCTTCAACTCTAAATGAACTAGAGTTTGGTTTTACCTAGGGAGATGAAACCATTTTAGTTCATTAAATATGTTAGATACTTTAATAAAAGTGTGCCTAGTGGTGTTTAAAGACTAGAATGTAATCAGAACTTCAGTCAGAGCTTGACAAGCTGCTGCTGTGGCTTCCTTGAGCCTCTTAGGAAAGGCATTCTTAATGACAAGCAGGTACATGGCTTGTGGCTCTGTAGCAGAATTCCAAGTGTTCTTAGAGCTGCCTAAAGGGTCCACGTTTCCTCTTGGCTGGAGTGCTAGAGCCTCTTTTTGTTTCTGTTTTCTCCTGTGCTGTGCAAAGTTTACAATGAGGCAAGAGTCACCCAGATAACTCATCTTGATAGCAAGTCATCTAGAACAGTGGCTTTCAAATCGCGTGTCAGGACCCCAGTATTGGGTCTCAGGCCTTCAGATACTGGTTCGCGGCACTCCCTACTGTCACCGCCAAGAGACTGGGATGCTTTGCCCAAAGATATAATTGTTGGATTGTGGGCATAAATGAATTTTTTTTTTTCAATGAGGGTCTGAGGAAGAAAGTTTTCGAAAATCACGGATCTAGCACATCCTGCAGTCAGGACTCCTAGTTTCAGCCAACAGGAGGAACAGACTCCATTGTCCCGCTTTCCTCCACTGTCTTTGTATGGGGCAGCTGTATGGGACTAAAACAGACATGAATAATTCAGGCTGACCTGTCTTGTATGTGAGCTGAAACTGGGCTAAGAAACTCTAGCTTTGTAAGTCACACCCTGACTGCATACATGCTAACAATTTCAGGGCCCATTATGTGGCAATCAGCTGTTTTGGTTTTAAGGGTTGTCACTACAAGTTAAGGGACTGGATTAGGACTCAGGAGATTAGAGCTCAGTTCTCGTCTCTGCTACAGCCTCACCGTGTGGCCCTGAACAGGTCACTTATACTGAAGTGTGAGGCGCAATTGTAAATTAAGCTAGCATTACATGAGCACAGCTACTGATTGCAGTGTAGATAGATGGGGTGGCACAGGCATTGTTTGTAATCCCCTCTGTTT
This sequence comes from Podocnemis expansa, assembly GCA_007922195.1. NCBI lineage: Eukaryota > Metazoa > Chordata > Testudines > Podocnemididae > Podocnemis > Podocnemis expansa. Next base: position 51,602,585 of record ML681972.1, on the reverse strand, counting down.
CCAGGAGTGGTGTGGATATACGGTATATAAACGAATTGTTAACAGTATACCAGATTCTGAATCACTGATTTCCCCTCCAACGGAAGCCAGCCGTCAAGGCAATAATGTCTGCTGCTGCTGTGGAAAATGGATAAAATCATTTTTCTGCTGATGCACATCAAGCTGCTGCACAGAAAAAGGAAGATGTGAAGCTAGTGGTAGAGACGTTATGCGCTTCTCTAGCCTAGGAAAAGCAGGTGAGGTAAGGTTGGTTGTAGGTAATATATCAGCTACCTCAATCTCTTCCATTTCTTTTTCCTTTTTAATCCAGAGAAACCTAAGTGTGGCCCTAGTTTGAAATGTTCTGGTTTTCTTATGGTTAAAACTCTCTTCTCTGAAATTCCTGGCTTTTCGTTGTGTTTTGTTTACACCCCACCTGTTTCCCCTATTACCTAGTATAACATTCGAATGTGGATTTTTCTCTTCAGATAGTTTGAACTATAATTTTCACTTAAAGTTGTCTGCCCAGGGGCTGATTTGAGGAAGTGAAGGGTTAAACTGAGTCTTTTGTTCCAGAGTGGCTGTCAGACCTGAAGCTGCAATCCTTAGGTGTCTTCTATGGATTGGATAACTGTCTGATTAGTTCTCCCACATGTCTGCCAGTTTTAAATGTCCAGAAAGGCATTCTTCTTGCTTCCAGATCCTATTTCTGTTGAGTTTGGGAGTACTTTAATGATCTATACTTGAACAGAAATGTGGCCTCCACCTTGAAATAGTTATTGGTTACTCTTCAGTTCTGGAGTGAACTTTAAAAAATAACAAGGAGTCGTGTGGCACTTTAAGACTAACAG
>ML681972.1:51567728-51601655 GCA_007922195.1 Podocnemis expansa | reverse complement strand
AGTCTTAAAGTGCCACACGACTCCTTGGGTTTTTTGGTTTTTTTTTTTTTTTTTTGTGGACTAGACTAACACGGCTATCCCTTTGGCAATTTTTTAAAAATAAGACTTTGTTAAAATCTGTGTTTTGATGTTGAAACATTTGATGCTGGCAAAGTGTTCTTCAAATTCTGTAATATATTGGTAATACATATATGTTCTGAAGGATGTTGTCATATTCTAGCATGTACTGGTCTCTTTTTGAAGCCTGCGTCCTCTGAAGATTGTTTGTTTGACTTTTGCATCCCTTTCAGGGATGATGAGAAAAAATTTTATCACATACATCTCATTTATTCCAGTTTCATGGGTGCCTACAAACCTACATGAAGACCTGTTCTATTCAGCGTGGCCATCTGGAACTTTCCATAGGGCTGAGGATGGAACTTGTGTGCTTTTTGCTTCAAAAGCACGGTCCCTTTTTAGTTGGGCTAGAAGAGGACTTCTATTAGCAGTGTAGGAGACAGGGTGAAGCTGTGTTCATTATGATCTGTGTAGGGCAGCAATGTGCACATACACAGTACAATTCATGCAGCAGTATCCACTAATTGTGCTGCACTGAGCTTATTGTAGATACCATCACATCTAATGTGGAAATAAGAGGCGTATATCACACTTTCAGAATATCAGTCTCAGTGAGTTGTGTTAACAGCTCTAGCCCCATTTCAGAAGTGTGTTTCCTTGAGTTGGTAGGTCTCTTGGCCAGATCCCCAGTCAATGTAAATAGTTAGAGTGCCACTGACTTCCATGGCATTCTCCTGATGTATGCAGGTGAAGAGGATGGCATAAGTCAGCAAACTCCATCTTGGGCCTTAAGACACCATTTCAGGGATCCAGGGTGGTCACATCTCACCTGTCCCCCTCCCTGAGGTCAGTCACATGGGCTATGGATCAGCATATGCCCCATATAGGGAAACAGCCCACACTTAGACCAGGTGGGGTGACAAGCCATGTAAGGAAAACAACCCGAAATCCAGGTTTGTAATTGGCTCGGTGCCAGCATCCCTCAGACCCAACCCGACCCCCTTCCTCTAAACTGTACTATATAACCCATGTTATTGTTACCCTCCGGGAGCCAGCTTCCTTAGGGAACTGCTCTACCAGATCTGGTAGGTAAATAAAAGCATATGCTTGTGTGACCTCCTCTGTCTCTGTGTGTCTTGGGGCCACTCGGGCCGACTTGGGAAGTGCAAGGGCTTTGGGCTCTTACACAGGCTGAAGAACTGGAGCTAGTTTCCTGTTTGATGCCAAACTGTGAAGGCTGAGACTTACCCATGGCTTGAGAAAGGTCATGAACTTGTGCTGATGTTGGCATGTGACTCCTGTTCCCCCACCCCTCCTCAAGCTGTGTTAAGATCACCACATCCTATCTGAGCAAAATCAACTAGAAAACATTAAGGCTGACTATAGATGAAAGTAATGGCTTAAACTGGTTGCTGGCATTTGATGTAAATGAAGCAAGCTCAAACTCCAACTCTGCAACGCTTGTTGTTTCTTCTTTGGTACAGTTTCCATCAGAGCATTGACTTCAACTTAACATATTTTATTATCTGCCTTTCTCTGCTGGACAATCCATTGGCAAAAGAGGGACTTTTGAGGTTCTGAACTGGGTTTTTGGTTTGTTAGTTTTCTTTTAAAGGAAATTTATAAATGCAAACTATTGGTAACAGTGTTTCAGAAACTTGAGCTGCTATTAAATCATGAGATCATTCTCTGGCCACATGAATCACAGCTTGCTCCTCTGTATCCAGAAGTCTCAGTGCTGTGGATTCATTGCTTTACCTCTTTTCTTTCTTGTGGTAGATTGGCAAGCGTATAGCTGTCAATGGATTTTGATGTGCAACTGGCCATTTCTGTTTCTCTCGTGTGTACACAACAACTAGCATGATGGATCTTTTAAGTTCCACTGGAACAGAAATAAAAATGTCAGACTTCCTGCGCTTCTAGTCACCACAGGCACATACACACATTCATATGTCTTATTCCATTGAGGTGGATGAATCTTCCCCAGGCTCTTGGATTTTTTTTTATGGGATGCTGCTGCTGATCTTCTACATCTTGGGAGACAACATGGTCCAAGAGATGTGGTGTATGACTGGGATTCAGGACACCTGGTTTCTGTTCCTGCCTCTGCCAATGACCTGGTGTGTCATCTTGGGAGAGACACTTCATGGCTCTGTGCATCAGTTTCCATCCTCTGTAAAGCATAGAGAATACCTGCCTGCCTTTGGAAACCTCTTTAGGTTTATGTCTGAGAAGTGTTTTATAGAAGATGCAGTTATTGATTTGATTATAGGAATTTCTCGACGGCACAGACAGAAACTGACCACCTTACCCCTACATTCAATGGGCATTAGCCTGGCAATTTGGCTTCTGTAAACCTCACCTATTGCTAGTCCCCCTGAGGTCTCAGTAGTCCCATATCAAATGACTGCTGTGCAGAGGGCCCTCATTTGGGAGCCTCGATTATGAGTTAGAAATGTCAGTTTTAACCGTCTACCCCATAGGATTGTATTGACATGTACTATAACAACCTGCGCTCATGGAATGGGCTGTAAGGAAGCTCCTTTGATGCATATTGGAAAGATGTGCTATGTAGCAGTCAATTTATCTATAAAGTTCTGCGGATACTTTTATGGACCAATACAAATAAGTAAGCCATTGTAACCAGAGGATTATATCATGGTGGTGGGAGTAACAAGCAGATACTTAATTCCTAAACCAAGAGCATCCTGGCATCTTTCCATTTCAACACAAGGAAAAAATAATACACCTAGAGAAACACAGACTGACAAGGGCAAAACTGCTTCTGTTGGTTTCACAATCGGACAGCATGATGCCAAAGGACGGCAGCTTATTGCAATTAGAAGGGAGAAAGTGGCTCACAGAAAATCTTTCCTTTGCTTCTACATCTTGTCATTTCAGATAGATCTTTTTGAGGTTCAATCAGTTGGGCTCTTTGTGGCATAGATGGGAAATCCTCTTATCCATGCAAATCTTGAATAGAGTCCTACAAGCTTTTAACAGCTGTATGAGTGGGAAAAGCCAGAGAGCCTCCAATGCTTAGATTCTTCTCTCAGTAGGGTGGAGTGGTCAGGTGAAAGGATAAAAATGCCTAGATCAAAATTGGGGTCCTGTGGTCGTCTGTATTCAGCTGAAATGACTTACGTATTCTGGCCTGTAGAAGATGAGAATTGTGCATAGCAGATGGGGTTTTTTTACAGGATCATTCTAGTATGCAGACAAACTGCTTTTAATAGATGAGGTAAGTAATACTGTGTAAACACCATGCTGCTACAAATTACCGTGCTTTTCACCACAGTGAAGAACAGTGTGGATAACATTTATATTGATAGAGAACATAGCTGGAGTTCACGTTTTATAGCACTCAGTCAGGGCCAGTTCTAGATCAAATGGTACCCAAGGTGGGGAATGTCTTTAATGCCCTCCCCTTGGCCCCATTTGTTAAAATTAGAATATTTTTTTTATTGCATTGGAAACCTATTTCATGACTTTTGTGCACAAGCTCCATGCGTGATTTGTCCCCATCATGTAAGATGATAAATTTGCACCCCAGGATCTGAAAAACTGTATTTATTCATTTCATATATAAGCAAATAAGCTCTCCTCTCAACTTACAGAAACTATTGAATTGTAAGAATAACTGAAATGTCCCAACATCAAGAAATTGAACTATGCACTAACACTGGGTGGACCAGTATTAAATAGTCTTATAGTTGGTGACAGCCTTAGATGGCAACTGTAGTCTTTTAATTCAAAAGGTCACATTTTTTTCTCTCCTTTGCACAGCAAATTAAGGTTTACAATATCACAGCTGGGCACTCACTTAATTTCAGTTTATTCTTGTATCTCATTGACTGACTGGCAACGCCCTGCCCTTAATATACCCACAAGGGCCTGGATGTTCAACAAGGTTCAGGGGAAATGTAGTTTTAAAAAGTCTCTGGAAGGGTCCACAAGATTTTTACAAAGGTCCAGAACATTCTAGGAGGATAGTGAAATATGAATCCACACACAGGTTACCTGAAACCTTTTACTTAACACAGTCTATTTTCCCTTTTATTGCTAAGAACAAAAACAGCCTCAAATGCCTGGCATCCCAGGTGGTCACCTGACTTGAAATCCGTCCCTGCACCCAGTTGTCATCTACAAGAAGGACCCTTCATACCACTCTGGCAGCATAAAGGGGGCATAAATAAGCCCTCTGTGAACATTCATTCCTCCCAGCAATATTTTGAGCCTCCCTCAATTAATCGGGAAACGATGCCACAGAAATAGCTGTCATCTAAAATACCTCCCTGACAGATGGCAGGGCATGCCTGTGTCTGACAGGAGGTGGAGCAATTGTGGGGAAGCTCCTTCACTTTCAAAATGAGATGTGGGTCTTTTCTGATCATGCAGAGCCAGTGAAGCTGAGGTGTGAAGGTTGTCCTCCTAAAGTGAACAGTGCTTTCAGAAGGATGTGCCTTGAGCTGATTCTTTTGGGATCTGAATTTGTGACTGCAGGGAGTTGAGAGGTCAAAGGCTTCAGCCAGCTTTAAGAAGGGGTGGGAAGCAGGACAGCTGCTTCTGCTTCTGAGGGAGGAGGCATTTGGAACTGGAGCTCAGAAGGCAAAACACCACCACTGTCACTAGGGCAAAGAAATGTTTCCTTGCAGGCTTTGTATTAATATAAAGCACTTCCCTTCTCTGGTGGGGAATAAACTGGCAGACTTGGCTCTGAAGCAAGATAGTTTATTTAAAAAAAAAAAAAAAAAAGAGAGAGAGATTTTTCCATATGAACATCCAAAGGCCTCTTCAGTGTACAGAACAGAGCTACTTTCTGAACACACAGCATGTGCTTTAACCCTTTCAGTCAGAACTACAAACCTGTCCCATGATGTGTGCTTTCTGTGCAGGTCTTACCTTAACATGTCTAGTATTTCCTGTTTATTTCAATTAATCCACATTTCTTCTGTCTAGCTTCTTACTTGACTACTTTACCTGTCATGCAACTGTTTAATTTCAGGCTGTCTGACTCTAGTAGCATAGTCATCTCCTTTAAATACTGAATGTTAGGAAATTCAGTTGCAAGATGTCTGACTGCCAGTCACCAGTGCAAGGAAATGGGAATGGAGGCTGAAATACAGTCTGATCTGGGAAAACTCAAATTGCACCAGTGTCTTCCCTTTTTATTCTTCTTGCACAGTGATGGAGGTGTTATTTGGAATTTGCAACCTTGGCTCTAAATCTGCTTTGTTCTTGTGGCTTTCTAATTAAATCACAGACAAGGTTTTAATTAGAACCTGACTTTTTGTTTATTTAAAAAAAAAAATTCAGAATTCCTTCTGCTTCCTTTAACTCAGTCAGAGGTAAGATGCTTGATATTGTAAATAATAACTAACAGCTGGGGTAAGTGAATATTGACTGATATGCTGAAGGAAACAGAGGTTAAACTCCTCCCACTGCTCATTTGCATCACTTTGTCATCCTAATAATTGGAACTTTATACTCTCAGACAATCTAAAACAGATCTCCACCAGATAGGGAATGAGGCTGCAGTGTCAGAGAGATGTGCTATTTGAGCATCAGTAACTTAATTTTCCTCAGAGGAATTTTGGGTTTTTGTTTCTCCTGTACTTTGTTCCAAGTCACTTAACTTCTCTATGCCACTGCTCACCTTCTGCAAGTTGAGCTCAATGCTTCCTTATTTCTGCTTTCTTATTAGTACGGTATTTACAAAATTCTCTGGGGCTAATTCTGCCTTGGGTGAAATTTTCTTAAGTTGAGTACAGCCGTGTCTGTGGGCAGAATCCGGGCCCTCAGCTTGGGTCAGAATTCTGGGGCACAAACTGGGCTCTTGCATATGAAGCTTCCACCCACCAAGAAGCTAGCTTAATGATAAGAAACATGTATTAAACCCTCTTCCTGATGTCCACCATGGCTAAACCATCCAAAAGTACTCAAGGGAGCTATGCATTTAGCTTCCATTGAAACAAACAGAGTCTAATAAGTGTGTTACTTGTTTAAAGAGCCACCAGGCTTCTTGTTGGTTTTTTGCTGGACTAGACTAACATGGCTACCCCTTTGGAGCTCCCATTGAATCACACGTGGCATTGGGCACCTAACCCTAGGTTTCTTTGAAAATCAGAATTCACAGCTCTGTTCTCTGTAGATCTGATCCACAGCCCACTGAAGCCAATGAAAAGACTCCCTTGGACCAAGCCTTACACAAATAAGAATTTATTCAATTCAAGGTGTATCAAAGGAACTGTCCTTCCCCTTTGAGAAGGATTCGGTTGGACAAAAATTATTTTAATGTACATCAAGTATTTGGCATAGATTGTAAACCCTTTGGGGTATGGGCCATCTTTTTGTTCCGTGTTAGCCCATGAATGCCGTTATGTTATAAATGGGTGTAATAATAATCATCATTCAAAAAGAAAATTAAACTGATGATGAAGTATCCAACTTTGTGAAGCCACTCAACTTCCATGTTGCTCAATTTCTCTATCTGTAAAAAAGCAATAGTGATACTTGGCTTTTGTTCAATCATTTTGAGATACACTGATGAAAATAGGTACGGTATTATAGTAAGCATTATTAGCCTATTCTGTCTTCGGGGTGAGTCATATCAGAAGGTTGAGTTTGTCCCTGATCTACAGCAGTTACCAAACACTAGAACTTGGTAGCTAATTCCTTGTGCTTAGATTCGCCCAAACCATTTCATTTTGGTTTCTTCCTTTATTGCAACAGGCAGATGATTCCAAAGTTGTGGTTCACTAAAACTGTCTCTTTATGTAGAAGAGGTTCCAGAATTAGTGCAATGCATACTGATCTGGGAACACTGTTTAGTATGTTAAATGAACAATAGGGAAGGTAAAGCAAACTCAGGAGAGGTGTCAAAGGTGCAAGACTGGCATGTTCCATACAGAAACAAGAAGGGGTTAAAGTAAGCCAGAATGGCCTGGAATGCCGTTGTGGGGCCCCCTATTTTTAGAAGCTCAGCGTTCTGGGCCCCCTAAAAATAGAAAATGGTGCAGGAATGCTGCAATCCAGGGCCAACCATTGAAAAACACCGGGATCCAGAGTGCAATGTTCAAGTTCCATTTTCTATTTTTTAGGGGCCTGAATGTTGGGCCCCTAAAAGTAGCAGGGCCTGGAATGGCATTCTGCCGCGTGTTCAGGCAGGCAGGGGAGAGGGTGGCATCCCCCGTGAATGTGCAGGCTGCAGAGTTTTCTGGCCCAGTGCATTGGTCATGAGTACGGGGGCGGCCCAGCTCTCTGGGGGGGAGAGTATTAGGGGTGCCTGAGCTGGGGTGGGTATTGGGGCCAGGGAGTGGATTTGGAGGACAAGGGAGTAGGTATTGGGGCAGTAGCTGGGGTGCAGGAGAGGAACCCACCCTTGCGGAAGGGGGCCTGCCTGATTGGGAGGGTTCTGGGGCCCACCAAATTATATGTTAGCCCCTGGAAACAAGGAGAAAATAAGTTGTCATCATGGCCAACAATGGACTAATCTGTTGTGCTCATGGAGTCTAGTGGCAATGATTTTTAGGACCCTGAGGTGGAAGAAAAGTCAGGCGGTATAGCTTAGTAATGCTCCAGGAATGGTAAGCTGCTCCTGCATAGAGCAAGCAAATCATTATGGTTTTCCTGTAACTGGATCATAATATCCTGGGTATTTTTAAGTCTTATGTGGTCAAGCAAGCCTGTGTTAGCACAGCTAGAAAAGCAAACTGTAAGGTACTTTTCTAGCTTGCTCTGTACAGTAAAATATAACACCATCATTTTATATGGACAGTATTTAGATTTTGTACATTAAGAAGAGCTTAGGCTGCAACTCAGCAAAGTGCTTAATATTAGACACATGCTTGTGCTCAAAATTTAAGCTTGTGATGAAGTGTGTTACTATGCTGGGGCTCTGTTGACAGCTCCTGATGGCCGAGTTATTTCACAAATCGTCCACTACATTTGGATGGGTGCAAATGCAGAAAGTTCTGTCACCCACTTGGCTTCCGCTTCTAAAATACTCTCTTGTCACTTAAATCTGGATATTTTGCAGTATCCCCCGCTGTAGAGGAGAATGAGAATGGAGAATGAAAAGACTTTGCATGAAAAATATAGAAATCCTTTCTTTCTCCAGCTCCAGTGGGGGAGGAAGAATTAAAAGGGGATAGAAATGGAAGGGGTGGAGAAGAAAACAATGTACCTCAGATGTATGAGGGAAGGGGAATAGGCCACATTGGAAGAGAAAAAGCAATATGGCTTTGGAAAGAAGGATAAATGGTCAGTTGACAGGAAAAGACACTGCAAACTGAATTCTGGGGATTGCCAGACTGGATCAGATATGTGGTCCAGCTAGTTCTGTATTGTCTCTGTTAGCAGACAGGATTAGATATTTCTGGGGAAAATGGAACAAACATTGGAAAGATAAATAACCAGATACTGTGGTGATGAACATGGTATAAAACTATATGGAACAGAAAAGAACCCTGCAGTGAGCAGATGAGAGACAGATGATCCCTCAAATTAGGTCTCTCCCTGGTCTCTAATGGTTAGAGATGGCTAAAACTGTGAAGCACAAGATTTGAAAATCCATCCAAACTTTTTCTGTTAACTATATAACGGGATATTTTTCTCTGTGCCTATAATTACATACCTACACGGACGTGTAGACCTCAAGGCCAGAAGGGACCATCCGGATCCCATGGTAGCCCAGGGATCTGGTTCCAGGCTTCCCCCACAAGCCAGGGTACCCTATGGCATGTGCCCTGACCCAGGTCCCAGGCTCTCTTCCCCCACTGCTAGGGAACCTTGTGGCAGGCACCATAACCCAGCTCCCAGTTCTCCCCATCAGGAGGCTGCACCCATTGTGGCTCTCAAAACACTTGGGTTACTGAAAGAATTTTTAAAAATGGCTCTTACCTTTCTAGTTGCTGACCCCTGCCCTACTAGCTCTTCCCTGCATCTGTCCCATTTGGAATTTATCATCTTGAGACACAGGAGATCAGAACTGCACATGAGTGACCAGAATTGCACACAAATAGAATGCAAGATACATAGTGTATACAAAATGAGACAGTTAATTTTTTAATAGAAAGTTCACTTTATACAGTTGGTATTAATGACTTAATAGTGGTTTGGGTGCATCTCACATAATAATTTCACTGGCTTTGGAAAGATATAAATTATATCTTCTTCCCAGGTCTAACTGCCATTGGGTCATCCAACTTTCCTTTGGAAAAAAATGGTGGGAATGTTCCATAAGGAAGTTTGAAAGTGATTAAGGAGTAAAGGCATAGAACTGTGCTGTACAGAGCATATGATGAGTACATGAATAAAACGCTTAGAAAGTGATAGGGGCCAGTGCCTCATTTACTCAGATGTGAACAGTACTTACGTCTCTATAAGGTGCTTGCACCATAGTTTTTATAGGGATGCATTTTCTGTATAATGATCTAATTGCATTTGGGTGGTGGCATTGCTGCTGCTTTAACTTCCCTGATGATTCTCTTTTGAGGGTGATAAATCAGTTTAGTGGGGCATTGTATATGATATAATATGTTTTGGAAACACTAATGAAGTGTGGGATTGTGTTAACTCTAGAGATTCTTGTAGGAAATAACTTTGGTAAATGAGAGTGAAAATTTCTCTCTCAGAGAAAGCAAATGGATTTTTAGTCTGGGTGGCCGAATTATTCTGTATGTTCTTTAATGTTTCCCTTTAAAACACAGTCTCCACAAGTAAGTGCGTCTGCAGTGTGTGAGGATTGCTCCTAACCAGCAGCAATATGAGCTAAGTCAAAGCACTGTCATTGCTCTTCACTCTAAAAGGCACAGGACCCTGAATAAAAGCCTTGTATTGGTAAAGCTACACACTTTTCAAAAACAGCTGAATAAACAGTTGTGCAAGAAAGCAACATGACAGCCTTGTAGATAGGCAGTCTCTTTGAAGACTAATTGTTTGTTTTTTTTTTTTTCTCCCTGAGTCTTTCTCTAGTAGAGTAGCTGGAAATAAAACAGAGTCATCTAAAATACAAAGCAACAACATCTATTTGAAAATTACAGTGGAAACCTTTTGTTTTGTTTAATCTTTTCCCTATACCTTGTTGTGCATCACACTTCCAGGAAAACCACTTGCCAGTCTGATTCCTTTCTCTAGACTATCTAGGAAAAGCAAGATATTAAAGAGAATGGAGAAGACAAATGAGAAGAGCTCTGTTTCTGGAACAGAAAGTTGCACTGGTTTAACTAAAGGAGTTGGAGCAGGTCTTGACAAATACATGTTTCTAGTCACCATGGCTACCAGTTTTAGTAGCCTGTCACCTGTCTCCAAAGCAGAAGTGTAATGGAGGAGTGCCCTCTGGTGACCAAAAGTAAAACTGCTGGCGCTTAGCTGTAGGTCATTTTTGTCCACCCCTGGGTTGGAGGGGCAAGGTTTTCTAAACTTATGTGGCTAAACCAATGCACATGCCTGTTTGGGTGCTTGCATTTTGCTTTAAACCAGGCTTATTTTGGTGTAGTTTGTCTATTTGGAACAGATTTAAGCTAAAATAAAATAAACCTTTCCCAAACTGAGATAAGTGTCCATATAGGGATATGTCCAAAATCCTGCCTTTAGCTAAATCAATGCAATTTCTTCATCTAGATTAATAACAAGGATCTGTCTACATAGGATGTTAGTGTGCTGCAATCCAGAGGGTGAATTTATAGTGCACCCCATGCTGAATGGTAAAATCTTGTCCCTTTGTTTTGACATGCTACCATTTCAAATTGAGTTCCAGTCCAGTGTTCTGTCTGCTAGGCCGCATGTTTGGCAAGATTGAGTGACTCGTCTGTGAACCCAGATCTCCTGTGTTCTAGTCCTGTGCCTTTCCCACAAACCTATCCTCACTTTTTCAGAATGCTCCCCACTGACCCCGCTCTAAATGTGTAGAATTATAGAATCATAGAGTTGGAGGGGACCTCATGAGGCCATCTCGTCCAACCACCTGCTAAAAGCAGGGCCACTCCTACTAAATTGTCTCAGCCAGGGTTTTGTCCAGGCAGGCCTTAAATATCTCCAAAGATGGAGATTCCACTACCTCTCTAGGTAACCCATTCCAATGCTTCACCACCCTCCTAGGGAGAAAATTTTTCCTAATACCCAACCTCGACCTCACCAGCTATAACTTGAAACCATTGCTTCTTGTTCTGTCCTGTTGCTACTGAGAACAGCCTAGCTCCCTCCTCCTTGGAGCACCCCTTTAAGTACTTGAAAGTTGCTATCAAGTCCCACCTCAGTCTTCTCTTCTGCAGGCTAAATAAGCCTAGTTTCTTCAATCTCTCCTCATAGGTCATGTGCCCCAGCCCCCTAATCATTTTCATTGCCCTCTGCTGGACTATTTCTAATTTGTCCACATCTTTTCTGTAGTGTGGAGCCCAAAATGGGACACAGTATTCCAGATGCAGCTTCACCAGTGCTGAACAGAGGGGAACAATCACTTCCCTTGATCTGCTGGCAACATTCCTACTGATACAGCCCAATATGCCATTGGCCTTTTTGGCTACAAGAGTACATTGTTGACTCATATCCTGCTCCCTGTCCACCATCACCCCCAGGTCCTTTTCTATAGTGCTGCTACTTAGCCGATTGCTCCCCAGTCTGTAGGAGTGCATGGAGTTTTTCCATCCTATGTGCAGGACTTTGTACTTGTCCTTGCTGAACCTCATGAGATTTCTTTTGGCCCACTGCTCCAATTTGTCTGTCTCCCTGGATCCTGTCCCTGCCCTCCAGCATGTCTACCATTCTCCCCAGCTTGGTGTCATCTGCAAACTTATTGAGGGTGCAGTCTATCCCATCATCCAGATCATTAATGAAAATTTTGAACAGAACCAGCCCCAGGTGTGACTTGAACTTTCCAATTACTGCACTAGAAGTGTTATGTTTCCAATAGCTCAGATCCTAAATTAGCAGTGGATGTGATTGATTGTTATAACCCTCTGCCACTGATTTATTTTCAACAGATATTTAAAATCCAGAGTACAAATATGTAGCTCTTCTGGAAAGAATTTCACTCTTATATAGCTGGCCTTTCTTGAGCTTCTGATAATATGCAGGAAGAGCTTTTATCTATTTTAACAGGCACATTCAATTGCATTTAAATGTGAGTAACTGAGTTTCATTGCTACTAAAATTTATTGAATTATTGAGGTAACTCTGATTTGTTGTAAAAGACCTTTTATTCAGCATTGTATAAAACCTCCAAGTTTTTGTTCCAGTTAGTTGAATTTGTCTTTTTTTTTCTAGACCATGTTAAAGATTGAGTAGTCAGTAATGCTTTAGATCGGGGGTGTCCAACCTTTTGGGTGAGGGGCCACATTGCAATTCTTCTCTGTCAGGGGGGTGAGAAAATTTTTGATAAGACAGAAAATGATCTTATTAATAAACTTTAATAAAATAATGATTAGTGTGATATTTGGCATTGCTTTTGCTTGCACTGTGTACAGAGGACAAGGGGGACAGAGGTGTCTGTGTGACGGGGCAAGGCAGGACTGGGGCACATGGCAGAGGAGGGGAGGGGAAAAAGGGTGAGGTGGAGGGAATAGAGCAGCTAGGTGGCAGGACTCAGCTACTTCCCGACAGGGACCCCACTAACTCTGCTCTCTTCACTCCCCGCTAAACGCTGTTCAGGGAAAGGAGAACAGTGCTGGGGACAGGGAGAGGAGAACAGAGTCAGAGATGGGACAGAAGCACTGACAGTTCTGCAGTGGTCACAGGTTTTGGTGTTGGGCATTTTTGTACTGGAAACATTGATGGGTAGCGATTTCTACAGAAGAGTGTTTGCCGCTAAGGTGAGGGGAAGGACAGAGTTGTTGGGGTTAGGTGTGTGGGAGGAGAGCAGAGCTTGAGGATATGTCCAGGTCAGGAAGTAGCTGGGTCCTGGCAACCAGCCACATTGCGCCCCTGCGCCTTCACCCTCCCAGAACTGCCTTAGTTTGTCCTGTGTTTGTCCCCACCCCCACTCAGCACTGCTCTCCTTCCCCTTGATTCCACTCTGGCTTAGTTTTCCCCCTAGACTGAGCACAACGCCAGCCCAGCTCACACACACCCCACCACCAGCCATGTAGCACTTTGCTGGCTCAGCTTTCCAGGCTCTTGCAGCAGCACTCCATGTGCTGGATGAAAGCCCTTGGCTGGCCAGAGTCTGGCCCCCAGGCCGCAGGTTGGGTAAGCCTGCTTTAGGTACAAGTTCTTTCAGGTTTTTCACTTTTTTCCTGGGACTGGTTCCCAGGTACAGATAGTGCCCACATATTATGTCTTCTGTCCAAAGCTCTCTATATACTTCATAAAAGCACATAAGTATTATTATTCACACCTCAAGGAGAATGTTAACTTCTGTCTTTTAAGTGACTTGTCCAAGGTTACATCGAATCAGTGGCAGAATCTGAACTAGAGCCTAGATCGCCAGTCCTTCAATCAAATCATGGGACTATGCAGTCTGAAGCAGCTGTTTCAATGCAGGGCAGTTACCGGACAGGCTGAGCATTGGGTAACAGTGACATGCATGGTATGCAGTAAACTAGGCAAACTTACCTTGAGAATTAACAGGCGAGATCTCATCTGCACTCAAGGGCTCTAGAGCAGTAGTTTTCAACCTTTTTTTTCATTTGCAGACCCCTAAAAAAATTCACATGGCAGTGTTGGACCCCTTTGGAAATCTTATAAATAATTCGCGGACCCTGGGGGTCCACAGACCATAGTCTGTAAACCATTATTCAAGGGCAGCTTGCAGCTCTTGTGCTTGGCCTGAAATTCAGAAAAAGAATTAATGGAGACAACGCAGTTGATCTTCTCCTTATCTAAGGTAGCATTCAGGGGTGTAGCAACAGGTTGCTTTCTGTTAAAGAAATCTGGGACCTGGAATCAGGCATTGTGTAACTTATTTATGCTGTGTATACTGGTGCTTCTGATCTTAAGCCCAGACAGTAAACCAACAATCCCAGAAACCTCAGCTAATTTGGCATTGCCATTTCAATACAGAAAATGCTAATTCTGTCACTCTTCTTCTCAGCTTCTAGTCCTGATGCAACGCAGTTTTCCCCTTTTTCGAATGCTGTTTTAGAACTCCCTGTTCCCTCTTGGCATGCAGGTCCCAGGGTTCTCTACCTGGGAAATCACTAGTCATGAGCCTCTGCCCTATTAGAGCATGAAATCACAGACACCACCCATGTTTAGGCTTACCAAAGAATGGAAAGGAGGACATGGAGAAAATGTAATATTAATATAACAGACATTACACTATTATGGCATGGAAAATGGGTAGTGATTAATGAAAGCAGCATTAAAACTGCACAGTGTCACCTGTTTTTAAATTTTTTTAAAATTAAAAAACCTACCAAAATGTTTTCTTTTACCAAAAACTGGAGTTTTTCATTAAATGAAAGTTTTTGATGACCCTTTCGTTAATGTTCATGAGACTTAAAAAAAAAAAAAAGTTAAACTAAATTTGCATTTATAAACTTGAAAAGCACCTAAAAAAGTTTTTAAAAAAATCAGTTCACTCACTGCTCATTTTTTTTAAATTGTAAAATGGGCTGGTGTGGAAAATGAAAAACATCCTAAATTGTTTCTATCCAGTTCAAATGTGCCCCTTTGTTTTACTTAATTGGCCCATGTTCATAATTTTATTTATGATATACTTTATTTTCCTTCATTTTATTAGTGTCCCTATATTTTTCTCTCCATTTAGCCCTTTTGCAGGGAGCAACAGTTGGAGTGCCTGATATGGTGCTCAAACCCATGACCCTGAGATAAAGGCACTTTCGCTACTAACTGAGTTAACCAGGCTGCTCTTAGAAGGCAGCAGCCAGCCAAACCCACAGTCAGGGGATTCTTGACTGCTTGGTGAGGACTGGTTTGTGCAGAGCGGTGACTGGGCTGTGTGTGCATGTGACCACCTCTGAGTTCACTGCTCAATACCTAGCGGCTGAGGGAAGATCTCTCTGCTAGGCTCAGGAGCTTGGCTGTTACAGCGTGTTTGTGTTTTTGGTTTTGGTTTTTTTTGTAACATTCTACTGCTCATTAGTAAAAAGCTGGACAAAATCACCTATTTTTAAAATGCCTGGAGGATGGAGGACGTCTTCCTTTTGCCAGATGTCTGGTAACCCTATCAATGTTATCTAGAAATTCTGTCGTCTCCCTATAGTACGTGGAAGTTGGGTAACACCTCTTTAAATGGTTTGTGAGTGCTCCCAGTGGGCATCATTGTGTATGAGAGGAGTTAGTGAGCACTGTCTATTGGGCCCAACTGTGGCTCTGTGGTTCCTTAATGACATATTTGTTGTGTAAAGAGCAAATGTTTTCTCTTCTCTTCCATTGCCAGTGTAAATTAAGACACTAGTTACTAAATGCCTCCAGACCCTTCTTCTGGCCACCTTACATGGAGTCTCAACACTAGCTAATGCAATTACCTACTTGGAAATGTGTCTTAAACATACATGATTACAGGAAAGGTCATGAAAACAGGGACATGGTGTTCACATCTTGCCAGCTTCAGGAGAAATAGAATAAAATCAAATCATAGGGTTGGAAGGGACCTCATGAGATCATCTAGTCCAACTCTCTGGGGTTTGAACCCAGGACCTTCTGCATGTAAAGCAGATGTGCTAGCCACTGCAAATGCCTGGAACAGAACTCTAACATGTTATGTGATGTTCTTGGACCCGACAAAAGCATTTAATCCATTCAGTTGAGGAGGCCTTTAGAAGTTCATGGCAAAACTTGGTTGCCCAGAGAAATTCATCTCAATACCTTGGCAATTCCATGATTTGATTTCATGGTTCAGCAATTGACTCGCACTGTGGCTGATGGCGAGTCATCTGAACCATTCTTAGTCACCAATTAAGTCAAGCAGGGCTGCTGTGTTCATTCCAACCCTTTTCAGTATGACATCTTTTGCTATGCTTACAGATATCTTTTGTAACTGACATTGGAATTGGCATCAGATCCCAGACGGATAGCAAACTTTTCATTCAGTTGGTGAAGACTATCGGCAAAGACAAAAGTTCAGGAAGTGACCGATGGTGATTATTTGCTTGCTGATGACTATTCCCTGAATGCCAGATTTGAGTATGACATGCAGAGCAGTATGGATTATTTTTCTTCGGGCTGTGACAATTTTGGTCTCCCAGTCAACATCAAGAAGACAGAAGTGATGTACCAGACTGCGGACAAGTTCATTGTCCTGTGCAGTTCACATTGATGATGAAACAAATGCCAGAATGGTCAAAGCAAGTGTGGCTTTTGGCAGACTACAACGCAGGGACATCTCTGGCGCCAGGCACATGGGGCCCATGACCCGAATCCCAGCACCAGTGCCCCGGGCCCTGCATGGCCCCACCTCTCCCAGTCTACGGCCTGATCTGGCTGGAGATCCGGGGCCTGGCCGCTGCTTGTCACTCCCGGCCCTGTCCCCAGCTGGGGGCATGGCCTCTGGGTAGGGGCGGGGCCTGGGCCAGTGCCCCTGGTCCTTTCCTGGGGCAGCGACTCTCCTGCTGCAACCACACATATGGAGGAGCAGAAGCATTAGTCAACAAACAAAGCTGAAAGTCTGTAAAGCCATTGTGTTGCCAGTTTCAGCATATGCATGTGAAACCTGGACAGTGTACAGATGCCATATTACGAAGCTGAATCATGTTCCCATTGTATGTCTGAGGAAGTGGATAGGGGTAAGTTGGCCAGACAAGGTTCCAGATACTCCTGTGAGCAGATATCCCAAGCATTACAGATGAGACCATGTCTTCACCAGAATGTCAGATGAGCAACTGCCAAAGAAGATATTTTCCGGTGAGTTTAAAGGAGGGAAAGCACTTCCAGGGAAGCCAGAATAAAAGTTTGAAAGACTCTGCTGAGTTATCCTTGAGGCGTTTGAATGTTGACCCAGAGTTTTGGAAAGATCTAACTCAGGATTGTACTACCTGGTGAGGTCTTACCCATCATGGAACCACAGTCTGTGAGCAGAGGAGAACTACTAAGGCAGAGCAGAAGCTTCAGCAGACTAAATTTCATGACAACAGCATGTTACCTGTTAATCAAGTAATCCATAGGGTGCATCTTTGGTCAGCGTACCACAGACCATTCAAAGCCAAATTGGCCTGATCAATCACTCACATGTTCACGGAATCCAAACAGATCAGTGATGGCCTTGTCCTTTTCGAACTCAAAAGTCGAGCAACAATTATATGGCCATTACTGACTGCCAGTGATGCGCAGCCTGTGACAGTGGCTGGCTTGCAAGAATACTCTGACCGGCAGCTTCCCCAGGACTTGAAATTACAGAAGGTGGAGGTGGTAGGGGGTTGGGGGTGCTCACTAAATTGGTATAATACTGTTAATAGCTGACAACTGGGGGGAGTTTTGGGAAATTCAGGAGGGGGTATTAGGGAAATCACTGAGTCCCCAACCTCGTTGCATTCCTTTTTCATCCAATGTGTTGTCATCACTTTAAAAACCTAACCTTTTACCACTCTTATCAGGGACGCAGACAGGGATCACCTATGGGCCGGAATGCAGCTGTTTGTCAGTATTCAGCAGTGCTTGACAGGGCTGAGAAGCATCCTGGTCTTGCCAAGAATGTAATAATGAGCACTGGGATGTGGCCAAAACACTGTAGCCAGCACCCCCAACCCTCATGGAAAACTGCCATGCTATCTGTAATGACCATAAATTACTAGGTCCTCCTGTTTCTCAGCTCAGTCTCAAGGTGACTAGCTACAACAATAAGCTGCAGGATGTGAGGTAGCTGGCATAAGACAAGAGGCATACCAAAATACGCAGTTCTTCAAATCAAATATGCTGAGTCAGCTTTCTTGCCATGGCTATATGGGGTGCAACACTAATTTGAAAGAACTGATGTGAAAAAGTCACTGACCGCTTTGCCAACAGTAGCATGGCCAATGTTCATCCTAAATCCATGCTTTTGCTTCACAGTTTTCACTGTGTATTAGATCAGTGGTTTACAAACATAGGGTCAGGACCCGGTACTAGGGTCCAGGACTTCAGGTACTCAGTCACAGTGCCTGCTGCTGCCACTGCCAAAAGACTGGAATATATTGCTTAAAGATGTGATTGTTGGGTTGTGGGCATAAATGATTTTTTTTTTCAACTGGGTCCCGAGGGGGAAAAACATTTCAAAACCACTGTATTAGATTACATATATGTAGAATAAATTTAAATAGGCCTTAGGCCAGAGCCGTGTTTCAGTTTTTCAAAGCAGCCTTCATGGAATTAGACCCCATTTTCTGTTAACTTGAATGGAAGGCAGTTTCCTTAGACTGCTTTGAAAATTTCAACCCATATAATTTTACTGATTTACCAGATGGTTGGTAGCTGGCTCAGAAGCACTCCAACACCAATGCCTATGAACGAGGGGCACTTGTCATATAGATGCCCTCAGCTCTGTCCTCCCTCCCGAAGTTTTTACTTGCGTCTGTCCCTTCTGCTGCTGACAGGTTGTGCATCTCATCACTTGCAGTGAGGTAGAGGTTCAAGTCTGTTTCCTTCCCTTTGCCCCCCTGTGTTACATACCAAAACAATAGGAAGATGCCTGTCTGCCAATTGCTTTGTCTCAAACTTTCCTCTGGTAAGGGCCAGTCCCTCCTCTAATCCTATATGGGACATACTAGCCTCTTTCACTTAGGGCAACAGAGGTTCTCATGGTGACTGTGACTGACTTGGTGCTATGTGGATGCCACCACATGGGGGCTTGCTGTTGGAGTGAGCTGTCCAGTTGGTTGTCTTTGGCTGGATAGATGGTCATTCTACACAGACCTGTATGATCCACTGACAAATTTGTATTCCTTGGTACTCCACATGTAATGCTTATTGGTTTTGTAGCTAGTTTCTTCATTCTTTAGTTCATTTCCCTTTAACTTGATGTAACTGGGGCTAATTTGGGCTCCGGTCTCGAGTGCTACAACAGCTGTTTGAGTTACTGCGAGAAAATTGGAAGTTGTTTGTTTGTGGTTTGCAGCTCTGGTGATAGAATACAAGTCTAAGTGACAGCTACAGTGCCTGTCCTTCAGTGACTTTTTTTATTTATGTAAAAATATTTCACTCCACTGGAAAGAGCATAGCTGCAGCAGCAACTGTCTCTTTCTTTCTTCTAAATAAAACAATCCAGGCAATAGACACTGAATTTGTTTTGATTGTTAGGTTCATGAGGGTGGTTAGGTTTTTTTTTTTTGTTTTGTTTTATGCTGGGAGTCTCAAGTTTATTCAATTCAAAGTGAGCTGCACCAAAGCAATGCCAGATTCATTGCTGTCTACTTAAGTCTCAGTCTGCCCCCAAGCAGACTTTCCTGGAGGCCCTGCTTCATTTGGGGCTATGATATTGAAAGCTTTGCTTTCCTCAACATTTCATTAGGAGCAGCAAGTGGCCAGGGGGAAGAATATGATGGTTTCTGATAGGCTGTTGTTTTATGGCTGATGCTTGCTGCTGTACTCAGTTTACAGCATGAAAACTATCTCCCTTGTCCTGGGAGTTCTGGTTTCATTTCTTTGGCACCTGCTCATTGGGTGAACATACACATTTCTGTGCTTCTACTTTCACTCTTACACTTTAAGGCAGGGGTCTCAAACTTGCAGCCCATAAGCTGCATGAAGCTGTTAAAGTTATTTCCTGCAGTCCGCAGTGACACTTAGAATTCCTCAAATAATTGATAATGCAAAATTTAAATTGTGTTTACTTACTCTGTCCTCCTGATGATACTTCCATCCTGAATGGAAGTAGTTCTTACTTACTCTTGGCATATATATGTTACTCTTATTTTGACTATACTTTGTTGTATGAAAAGGTTTCAGTAGTGCGGCCCTTGGGCTAATGTACTAGTCCTTATGTGGTCCTCGTGGTGATTTGAGTTTGAGACCCCTGCTTTAAGGCAGTGACGTTGCTGGGGGGAGCTCAGGGGAAGCCCTCTGAGTAGGTCTGTCACTTAACTGCATGGGGATGCACCATCATGCCTCCGCTCAGGGAATGCTGCCAGGCTGCAGCCAGTTGGGAGCTGCTGCAGGGTGGGCTGGGAGTTTTTTTTAAAACTCCTGCCCTGGCTTGACCCTGCTTTGAGCATGCTCAGATCAGGGTCATGCCGGGGGCCACAGCCTGTGTGGCTGCGGCCCTGTTCTCCTCTGGTGCTAGGTAAGGGACCCGGGAGGGGAGTCCGGGGGCAGGCACGCTGGCCTGGTGGGGAAAGGGCATGGGGGAGGAGGTCAGCCCAGGGCAGCGGGGGCCAGCGGCGGGACCAGGGGTTGGGAAGGGATTGGGGGGGCTGCTGATGGGGGGGGAGAGAATGGATCGGGGCCCTGGCAGCTGGTGGGGGCCAAGCCCCCCCCCCCAATATTTAGGTGTAGCATCACCCCTGCTTTAAGGTCTTGCCTGTTTGGACTGTGCTCATCAGAAATTAAGGATTGTCTCTTACTGGTGTTTTACAGTGCTCAGTACAGGAAGAACAGCAGTGGAGTGGGGAGTGGTGCCTTTCCTCCCTCTGTTCTGGGGTTGATGTGAGTGCTGATGTACCCTGCCTGCTAAGAAGTGGGTTCAGAGCCCAGCTCTCTTGCCTGACAGCCTTGAGATTGGCTTTATCTGGGACCTGGAGCAAACAGCCTGGGTCTGTCTGGGACACTGCCTTTCTAGATGTGAAATGTTGCCATGGCTGTGGAGGTGTTTCTATGAGCAAGGTTTCAGTTAAAGTAACTCAGTGTTAGCAGATATTCTGTGTTAGGGTCTTGGCACCTCTGGAACTTGCTTCCTTTTCAGGTCCATAGCAGCCAGAGTTAATCAGCTTTGAGGTCATGCGGGGGGGGGTCCTTTTTTCTCCTCTCCATGAGGAATTGGGTGCTGGGCAGTGGTGTTGTGAAAAGGGAGATTATGTGGGGAAGTGGATCTGTTCATGTTGTTTTCTTATTTGATTCGATTGGGGGTGACTGGGTTTGTTTCCTTTTTATAAGATGCGTGTAGAGCATTGAATGGGTGCTTGTTTTTATTTTTGGTGGTTGTTTTTTTTTTTTTTTGTGGAGGATACGAAAAATCAAAACAATCAAATTAATATCCACCTAAGACACCCCCTGTCCTCCAGAAACCTTTAGAGCTCAAGCGGGCTTTTCATTTCTCTGAATGGCACACAGTGGGCAATTAAAGTAACCAGAGCCCACTTGCTGAGCAGTGTAATTGAGTGAGGAGCTGTGTTAATCAGTGGTGGGCGAGCATATAACTCCAACCTCATTCTATTATAAAATCGCTTGCTGTTGAAAACTAAGACATTCCCCTGCCGCTTGTTTCTGCTTTCCTTTCTTTGTATTAAATCAATGTACCAGGGTTAGTATTTTATTGGCGTGTGTAGGCTGCTCATTAGAGTAGGGGAGGAGGGATGCTTGGGGTCAATTAACTTCAGTGCAGATATGATGTTAGGCATCAGCTGAGAACCTTCCCCTTCGGTTCCCTTCCTGACTCTGCCACTGACTATTCTTGTGACCTTGGGCATCAGCACTTAACTGTTTTGTGCCAGCTTCTCCTCTCTGTCAGCCGGGGACAACCTCTGTCCCGGGGATGCTAACAGGCTGCATTTGTTGAAAGGCACTAAGTGCCAAATGTTTGTTGTCATCATAAAATGATTGCACTCCCATGCCAAAAATTAATATCACTGGGGTTTTGTCTCAAAAATGGCAAAAAGATTGCATACAGAAAAGAAATGAGGGAGGTAAAGAATGGAAACACAAAATAGATATAATAAATATCAACTGTTGAGAGCTCACACTTAAAAAATGAATGGAAGTGATGTATTAGACCCCAGTTTAAACAACGTGTACTGTTAATGGAAGGAGAAGATACCCCACTAGTGCCTTACACCTGGTAACATTTCATTTTCAGCAGGGAACCCATGTGACCAGTTAGGTTACGCTCTGTAATAACACTGTAGTAGCATTCTAATGCTCTGTTTTGCAAGGTGGATTTTTTATTGCAGAATGATACCATTTTTCTTGAGCAGAATAAGAACTAGCCTTTTGGAAATAAATTGTCCCAGTTCTCCCTGTCTGCAATGAAAGGATTTGAAGGAACTTTCTGAAGTTTGTTTAGCTCTTGAGTCTAAACTTGTCATGTTAACAAAATGCCATAAAGATCCCCTAGCTAGATAGTGTCTGTCATGTATATGTGCTGCTGCTTAGCTCTGTCTCATAGGCCATATACTGCCTGTGGAGAGCCTTCTTAAATTCAGATTTTTAGGGGGCATGGATTTCTGAAACAGGAGAATCTGGAACACTAAAATTGATATACTGAATAAGAGCATAAGGCCATACTGGGTCAGACTAGTGGTCTATATAGCCAGGTATCTTGTCTTCTAACAGTGGGCCAAACCCAGGTACTTCAGAGGGAATGAATAGAACAGATAACCATCAAGTCATCCATCCTGTCAGCCAATAAAACTGGTGGTACAGCCAGTCCAATATCCTGTCACTGATAGTAACCACCACTAGCTGCTTCAGAAGAAGGTAAAGGAAAACCTGCAGCTGATGGCTATGGGACAATCTGCTTGTGGAGAAAATTTCTTTGATTTTTAAGCCCTGAAACAGGAGGATTTTGCATCCCTTTCAAAATCCCTCATCACCTTACTCATACAACTACAGGTGCCCATCTCATGTTCTCCCCCTTGCTGTGAAGTTCTGAGCAACCAGTAACACAGCGTGTACTAGTCATGAAGACGTAAGTGGTCATACATTTTTTTTCCTCCCTACACAGGCAATAATATCAACGGGTTGATACCTAGGGCCCCTAAGCACCCACAACTCTCAAGGAAATCAGTGGGTAAGCAGCACTTCTGAAAATTAGGCCATCCTATTCTAATTCTGCTGAGTAATGCTGCTGAAACAACTCGCCCCCAAGTCTACTGGAAATGAGACTGCTCTGGCTGCTGTCCAACTGCTCAGAAACGTGGCTCAGTTCCGTAGCCTGTTTTTGTGAACTGCATCACTCGTCTATGCAGTTTGAAGATGCTATGATAAACTTTCTGCAATCTGTTGGGAAGCTTGGGACTGACTTTATTACCTTACAAAATTCAGGGAACATTTTTAGCATCGGCCACTTACTGGAAAGGCAACTCTAAACTTGTAAAAAAACCAAGACCTTCAGGACCTATTTTACTATTAAACTGGATTATTGGCCACAGCTGCCAATTAAAAGTACACCATGCATGAAGAATATTTGCTAGTTTATTGCTCACAAACTCCTAACCTTAAAATGATGACACTGCAGTGGTATTCTTGCCTTGTTTGTCTGATGGAATGGAAAGATTTGCGTAAATTCCCTCTCCTTTGGCAAGATGTGCTTCATGGTAAGTAGTCACTGCAAGTGATAAAGGGGAAATTTTGTGTTTTTTGTTTTGTGGCCAACAGTAAATTGTGTAAGACAAACATTTGTGGGAAGCTGAAGAACTCCATATCAATAGCTCTCCTCTGGAGAGGAGATAGGATATGAAGCAGTGTCTTCCAGTTGTCTTAAATATGCCCATATCTTACTCAGATTTCAGCCAGAGCAGGGCCATACTACACCCCTACTTGAAAAAGGAGGTATTCAGAGAAAACAAAAGTATCACAAGAAGTGGTGGTAGTGACTGGATGGGTGGCATTTTCCTCACATGTAGAACAGGTGCCCTCTATTGAATGTGAATTAAAACTAATTTCCTGACCCAGCTCTGATACTTAAAGATCTCATGGCACTTGTTCTAGCATCTGATGTGTTTAATCTGGTGTCCTAGTGAAATCCCAGCCTGACTCATCCTGGTTTTTACAGAGGCAAAATGTAAACTCTCTCTGTGGTCTTAATTGGGCATAGTATTCTCCCCCCCACCCCCCAACTGTTGCATACTGTTACTGTATTCTACCCTGGGAGTGGCTGCATTTCAGTGGTGGGTGGGGTGAACTATTTATGCAAGTGTGCTGTGTGTGTGTGTGTGCGCGCGCACGTAATAAACTGGAACAAACTTGTGCAAATAGTTCATTCCACTCATTATACATTGGAGGAGTCCCATGGCACTTCTAAAGACTAATAAATTTATCTACTTCGTGAACTTTTGTGGGAGAAAATCTCACTTTGTTAGATGCTTTGAAGATGGGGGAACTATTGTATGTTTATAGAGAGTGGAGAGAGTGTGTGTGTGTGTGTGTGTATTTGAGTATTTCCTTCTAGGTTTTTAAATATGTGAGATATCCATAGGTCCCTTTTACTCAAAGGGATCCCTTGTATGGAAACAAGAAAGAAATTTTTGTTCATAAGAGCCCAAAAAAGCTCATAATGAACTCGTATTTAGTTTGGGTGTTGTAAACATGCTTTCCTTCCATAGAGGCTTTATTAAGGGAACACTACTAGCCATACAGGCTTGAAGAGCAGAAGTCTCCTGTCACAAAACCTCTTGAGCCAACAGAGCTGTGAGCACTAGTAGGAAAACTGGAGGGTTCTTGTTAAAAACAGTTATT
Source organism: Podocnemis expansa (assembly GCA_007922195.1). Lineage (NCBI taxonomy): Eukaryota > Metazoa > Chordata > Testudines > Podocnemididae > Podocnemis > Podocnemis expansa. The sequence continues at coordinate 51,577,118 of ML681972.1, read as the reverse complement.
TAAAATTTGGGGTAGAGGGATCAGGTCTTAGGTTCCTAAAATTGACAGTTGCTTGTAAATAGGCTTTGGTCTTCACTTCCTGGAGAAATTACACTGAATCCGTGCTATATGTGTAAGAGAGATGGTATAAAAGACAAATAGCTATTGTTTTTTGTCCCTTGAGTCTGCTTGTGGTTCTTGTGTACCCACTTTGAACCAGGCACACAATTTGTTTTATAGTCAGATAGCTTTCCATTGCTGGACTGTCTGAGACCTTGGAAACTTAATAAATGAATTCATCTTCACACTGCCCAAGGGAGCTGGGCAAAGAAAGGGAAAGTGACTTTGCCCAAGGTTGCATGGGTAGTCTGTGCCAATGATGACAGCTGAACCCAAGTGTCTGGAGTCCCAGGCAAGTGCTGTTCCTCCAACATCTATCTTCTTCAAGAGATACTGTTCACAGTGAGTGGGCCTTTTTCTCATTCTTTTCCTCCTTTACTCTGCCACAAACCCATTCACGCTTGCAGAGTGACTTGACAGCTTGTTTAAAGTGCAAGAGTCTGAACTTTACTCCTTTTCAGCAGCTTGATGTGTTAGTTTGTAACTAAAGGTATGACTGCACTGCTCTTGGCAGTGTGATTGCAGCATACATAGATGTGTGTGAGCTAGTTTTAATCTAACTAGCTCATGTAACCATTGCAGTGAAACTGCAGCAGTGCAGGACCCTTAAGCAGCAGCCTCTTCCCCCCCCCGGCCCCCCCCCCCTCCCCCCTGGTAGTGTAGACGGGGCTTGCATCTCCTTTATTCTTGAGCGGGTTTTGCTTTGCTGAGCTTCTGCCAGGCTGTCTCTTGGTCTCTGCATCACTTTTTCTTGTGATGTGCATAGGACCAGGTGTAGGGCTTTGCTGGAAGATCTGTCACCTGGTTGAGCCATGTGCCATCAGTCTGTCTTAAAAAATTGTCCCTACTTGTTGTGCATATAGAGGGGAAACCCAGGCCTCAGACTCACTGTAGAGTGGGGGCCTGGTTTATTAAGGGTGCTGGTCTGAAGATCCTCAGTTCACCTGGACTTCAGTTCGAGTTCAGCTGTGTAAAAGATCAGGCCTGAACTATCCATGGGGCTTGTCCATGTCCTAGAACCATGGAAATACAGGGCTGGAAGGGACTTGATGTTACAAATTCAGCAGTGAGGCAGGACCAAAGAAACCTAGATCATCCCTGACAGGGATTTGTCCAACCTTTTCTTAAAAATCTGTACTGTTGGCAATTCCACAGTGCTCCATCTTGATCCAAGCAGCCTGCTGCTCTGATGAGGCAGTTCTTTTCTGAAACTAGTAGGCTTTTGGGGGACACTGCAGCTGTCACATTCTATTGCATCAGCTGATCTGTGCTCTGGTGGTCTGTCATTTTTCCTGCTTTCTGTTGTTGTTTTGTGCTTCCCTTTTCATTCCAACTTCCCGATCTGCTGGCATCCAGATGATGCTTACTGAGCTCTAGATCTCTGCATTCCTGGTCCTCTGACCACGCTTTGCGACCAGATGAATTTTACTACAGTGTGCATGCAGGAGAAGCTCAATGGGAACAACCTTGAAACCTTGGCTGGAAAATATACCTTAAAACAGTGGGATACCTTAGGAGCTGAATCTGTTTAGTTTATCTCTAAGGTAGAGATTACATAGTATATGTTCCTTCCTAGGGAGCAAATATCAGGTACTAAAGGGCTCTTTAATTTAACTAAGAAAGACATAAGAAGACGGAAAGTTTAAAGCCAGACAAATTAAAATGAGAAAAAAGCACACGTTTTTAATGGTGAAGGCAATTTAATTGTTGGAACAAACCACCAAGGGCACTCGTGGGTTCTCCATCTTTAGATGTATGGAAATCAAGACCAGATGGCTTCCTACAAGATGAATGCTCTGGTCAAACACAAGTTGGGCTCGTTACAAGCTTAACAAAGCAAAGTTCCAGGGCCTGTGTAGGAGATCAGCCTAGTTGGTAGAATAATCTTTTTGGTCTTAGTCATGAAACCATTCTAAATGGACTTGGTTCTTTCTTTGATAGCAAATGTAATTAATTCTAGAAGTTTGTTTTATTTAAGATTGTTTTGCACTCTCAACCGGAATCAATATCCTGATGAGAGATGCTGGGCACTGTTACTAGTAGCAGATCATTGTCCTAATAGGTGTACTTGCAAACAAATAAGCTATATTCTTATGAGTTGCTTAAATTTTGCAGTCATAGGAGTGGAAGTTGACAGCAGTTGAAGATGCAAGGATCTGACTTCCTGGCACATTTTGTAGTTGTGCAAAACAAAATGCTTACAACTTAAATACAAAAATAAAATTGTGCATCTTCCTGAACCATGGGAGGGGTGTGTGCCAATTCCACTGTACAGACTCAACACCACGAACACTGCATGAAACACTGCAAGCCCTAATGTGTCATGTTTTTCTCCTACTTTTGTCTGAAGTAGAGTTCTGTTATCTGCTGCTCTTGAATCAGTGGGGTCAATCTAACTGAGCTTCTCTGTGGCATACGTTGCTTTTTCTTTGCCTGTTGGCTTGGTTATTTCTAACGAAAGTAGCACTGTGTATACAGCTATGCGTGTTCTGGTAGCTGTGCTGTAAGAGTGGCTTGGTTAATAAGCTTGGCAATGTGTAGGAATGATTATTAAGGGGTGTGTTTGCGTCTATAAGGTACATTGTAAGCAATGAATTAGTAGCACATCTTTGATGGTGGGAAATACCTGTATCCTTGAGCAGAACTATCCTAGGACAGGTGGAAGAATTTTTTGCGCCTTTTTGTTTATTTGCCGCTACTGCAAAGTTGCTCAAGGCTTCTTTCTAAACCAGGGGTCTCAAACACATGGCCCACGGGCCACGTGCAGCCCCTAAATCTATGTCCTGCGGCCCATGACAACACCATCATTACTGATATTTGCAATATTGTTGTATGGAAAGGTTTCAGTGGTGCAGCCCTTGGGCTAATGTACTCGTCATCATGCGGCCCTTGTGGTGATTTTGAGTTTGAGATCCCTGTTCTAAACTCCCTCTTATGGATTTTTTTAAAAATTTTGCTTTTAAAATGTCTTTCTGTGGAAAACTTAAACTTTTCTTCAGAAAAAGAGAGAAACAAATCAGTTTCACTAGTCCTATGACTCATGAAAGAAACTTATTCAGTAGACTGCTAACGCTTGCTTGCTTGGACACTTGGCATGTGTGAAACCAAAGGGTACCATGGCCAAGATGCATAAACTGGCTCTCCAAAACAGTACAGCAGTAAAACAAACTTTTAAACAGTAGAGGAGTGAGTGAAGGCTCTTGCTTTGGTCCAAGATTTTCAAAGTGACTGATTTTGGGTGCTCAACTTGTGACACTTTAAAGGGGTTGTATTATCGGGCGTATCAATTTGTATAACCAAAGAAAAAGAGGCCTCCTGAAATCACTAGTTACATGTAAAAATACGGTCTTGAGATTGGAAAAGCATCTGCAGGACAGCCTCCACCTTGAGGTCCTTTCCTACTTTAAAATCTCTTCCCCAGCTTGACTGTAGTTGGGGATCCCACCTTGACCACTCACCGTGCTGGCCATTAATGGCATTATTCCGGTCCTAAGCGGGGAGTGGGCAGCATGTGGGAAGTCCTTGTACCCAGGCTGCTGTTGTCGTATCTAACAATGCAAAAGTCAGTCTGACTTCTTTAGAGACACCTCCAGGTGCTGTCTTTGATCCTGATCCTGCAAAGGCTCGTCCACATTGGGTCAAGGATGTGAATAATCCAGTTCAGCTCAGTTAGTGAAATGAATTCTGTTGTTAGTGTCACTTTCAGTAGGCCCTGCTGCTGTCATCCAAACCGAAACTGCATGTGCACCCAATCTGTAAACAGCCCATGAACACTAGTTACTGTTCATCTGTCAAACACGTGATTTTAATGCTAAATTTTACTCAGTAGGTGGCGATTGTGTCTTTGTGCAACAGTAAGATGAAGAGACAGCACAGGCACAGTTGGGTCCCAGCTGCGTGATTACTACCTACACAGCATCCCTTCCCAGGCCTTACTCTGAGGTGTCAGGTGCCGGCCCCTGTTGGAGACCTTGTTGCTCTTGGAAAGCTGCTTAATTTTTCATTATCTTCCCCAGGTACTGTCTTTGTATTTAACTTCAGAGCTAAGGTTTGTAAGTGATCCTGGACAAAGATGAATATTTCACCAGAGCCTGCCTGAGTTAAGTGTTCCATCTTCCTTTGTATCCACAAACCTTTGAAAGCCCAGTAAAGAAAGACGCTCGCTGTTTTCAATGTGTAAATTGATGGAAGCTGTTTCTCTACTTGTTACAAGAATGTGGGCTCGCTTCACCTGCTCTCTTTCTCTCCCCCCTCCTTCTACTCTCTGCAAATAAATTCATGACCCTGGAGTCTGAGTGGGTTCAGATTTTGTCTCTCTTGAGCATGTATCTTGTTGGCTGCTTCACAAAATTCCATTCATGTGTGGCTGGTAACTGTTGTTTTGATGGGGAAGTAAAATTTCCTTATCTTGTGATCTTTAATATGGTACGGTCATGGGGTAGGGGGCAGATGGGGGATGGAGGAGGAGAGAATGATTTTACTGGTTTGGTACTTATAAAGTCCAGACATTCTGGGATCGGAACAAGCAGTGATGTTGCCTTTGTTGCCATTCTAGAGTGTATTAGAGGAAAGGTGTCTTAGTCATCCTGGTGATGAATTTCAGTGACTGATTTCCCATTGTAAAATTCTGCTGTGGAAATTTCAGTTCATGAACAAAACTTTGCTCTGTCCTTAGCCCCTGTCTGTTGCCCTGGTAGAATCTTGGCAGAGAAAGTCCTACTAGCACAGGGGTCTCAAACATGTGGCCTGCGGGTCTCATGCAGCCTCTGAAGCTATTTTCCACGGCCTGCAATGACACAATTATTACTGATATTTGCAATATCATTGTATGGAAAGGTTTCAGTGGTGTGGCCCTTGGCTTAATGGACTAATCCTCATGAGGCCCTCTGCTAGTCCTTATGCAGCCCTCGTAGTGATTTGAGTTTGAGACCCCTGCACTAGCATTATCTCCATTCAGGAAAAGCCTTCTGCCTAACACCGTTGGAGAATTAGGACTGCATGCACACAGGAAGGTGGGTCCTTTGCTGATCTAAGATCATTAGCTTATTTTCAGCAACATGTGTTGCTTCATTGATGCCTACTGAGTACCAGGCTCAGCCCAAGCTGCTGTTTACAGAGCCTGTTACTGAAAAGTACATTCCTGTGGCTCTTTCCTCCAGAAGCAATGACCAGATGTTTCCCTGCCCAGCAGGAGCCTCCAGTTTCCAAGGGATGAGCACTGATCTTTTTGTTGATGATCCTAAATTCCACATGACAGATGAAAGCAGTATCCTTTGTGCACCAACCCTAGTGTGAACTGTGCACTTTTCAAGATCCAAATGCGGAGAGAATACCTGAGTCCTTCTAGAGTGCATAAAGCAAATGTGTCTTGTTGCCTTTCTGAAAGGGCTGCATAGTGTCAGTAGTGGTCGTTTTTTATATACTCATCGCTCCTAGGAGGCCTTGTCCTGGATGAAGACCTCACTTGGTGTTGTGCAAACACAAAAGTGGGGATAAACCCTTGGTTCCCTGGATCTATTTTGCTCTCCCCCCACCCCCGTTAGATTAAATGAAATTTATTTTTACTCTTGAATTGGTTACTGTCCCAAATGTGTACTTCAGAGCTTCAGGAATGACTTAGCTAATGGACTGGGAGTTTACTACACAGGGTATTCTATACCCAAGAATCGATCTTTTTTTTTGGTTTGTTTTTTGTTTTTTTTTAATGTCATTAAAACATGTTTCTTATTTAATATGTCCTATTACATGGTGTAATGGTATCAAAAGACCTTATACTTCCACCCTTGGACCAGCTACCTCAACACCCACAAAAATGAGTGCTGTGGACATATATATACTAGAGGGTTGAAATGTTATTGGTAATCCATTGTAAGTACAATGGGTCCTGTGAATGGGGCACTGGGCTGGGACATGGTTGTGAGTGAGTCTGGGTTCATCCCTTGATTCTGCTAGGGACTCTTCAAGTCATATAGCCTCTTATTCAACAAAGCATTTAAGTACCTAACTTAACTTCAGGCACGTAAATAGCACTGCAAGTCTATACCTTAGTGAAACTGTGCCGTGAGGTCAAGTCAGCAGGCATGGGCCAGCCACAGTTTTTCTTTGTGGTGAAGACATATTATGCCTGGGTTTCCCATTCTGTAAAATGGGCTTAATGATAGATATCTAAGTATAATACAACTTAGACATGCTGTGTGGGTCCAGATACCATACACCTCACAATACAACACCCATCAGAAGGAAAGTTATCTTCATTTGACAGATGGGAACAGGCACAGGGAGATTTTCCTGAGATCACCCAAGGAGTCTGAACCCCAGGCTAGTGTTGTAACCACTGTACAGACCTTCTCTTCTTTTTCCCACCCTTCTTTGTTTAGATCATAGATCTTTGGGATATGGATGGTTTCCTCTAGGGGTTAAAGTAAGCCGGAACGCAGTAGAATGGCATTCCAGGGCCCACCATTTAAAAATAGCGGGTGCCGGAATGAAGCGTTCTGGCTCCATTTTCTATTTTTAGGGGCCTGCCGAACACTGAGCCCCTAAAAATAGCAAGCCCTGAAACGTCATTCCACTGTGTTCTGGAAGGAGCTGCTTTGGGCTGAGACATTTTAAATCTCCTGCCATGAGCAGGCTCCAGCCTGGAGCCTCAGCCTGGGGAAGGGCAGTTCCCTACTGGCCGGGAGGGAGAGTCTTCCAGCCAGCTAGTGGACGCGGCAGCTGGCTGTCATGGCAGCCAGGTAAGCGGTCCTGGGGGGGGGGGGTTGTGGACAGGTGAGCTGGCCCAGTGGGGAAAGGGCGCGGGGGAGGGTATTGGCCCAAGGCAGCGGGGGAAAATGGCGCAGCACGGGGGGGTGTTGGGGAAGGGTTGAGGATCAACGGCGACGCGAAGGGGGTTGAGAAGAAGTTCGGGAATGGTTCAGGGGACCAGCAGCGAGATGGGGCCAGGGGTAGTATATGGGGTAGGGGAGCAGTATCTAGAGTGGTGGGGCAGGCATTTGGGGGGCAGTAGTGGTGGTGGGGGGTGTTTTGAGGGCAGTATATGGGGTGGTGGGGTGGGTGAAGAGGCCCCAGACCTTTGTGAGGTGGGCCTGGAGGTTTAGGAGAGTTTAGAGGGCCTGCCAAATTACACTTTAACCCCTGGTTTCTTCATATATCCTGTACTAAGTACAGCCCCTAGCACATTGGAGACTGATCTCTATTTGTGGGATGCTTAAGGAGATACTAGATGGTATTCCAATGGTAAACTATATAGCACCTATTTTCTTAAAATAACTTGAGCTACTACTAATAATTTACACTTGAAGAAATAGCTTAACAACAGTTTGGGGCCATCTTTTTTGAGTATGTTGCTTTGTTTGCCTTTTACCATTATATATCATTTCAACAGTACACTGAAGGCTTTTGGAATTACTCCACCCAAATTTCTTTTGACCTCTAAATAGCCAGCTTCAAAATTTTGATGACAAAATATACTAGTCTTCCTATTCCTGTTCAGCATGCCAAGTAGGGAGCTACTGGCTCTTTCTTTCTGAGCATTAGCAATAAAAATGAAAGTCTCTCCTCATAAGCAAGTTACGTACATTGTAGGGTCGTGACTTTGCTAATAGTCATGACCACAAAATGAATTGTGTGATGCTTTTTAAAGCAATATCATCAAACAATGCACAAGAGATTACTCTGTGTTGCATGGGGCAGGAGTTGGGTTTCTAATGTGATTTGCAAAAGTGCTTCAAAGCTGTTAATGGACTCAGCTTGAGGCATTTAGTACAGATTGTGGATATTTTGTGGTTTGCTTTTCCTCAGAATGCAGAGCCACCGTGTATGCTCCACATTTCCTCTCCATCATGGAAACTAATGGTGCAATAAAAGATGTGGCATGCTAAGTAACTCGCATAATTGCTTGTTACTGTTGATACATTCTTGACTTTGATTTCTCTAACTGAAACCTTGCTCCTTCAGACTCTCTGGTTCCCTGAAATAATCATGTAAGTAGAAATGCAAGCTGCGGTGCTGACCTGATCACAGATTCTGTCTCTGTAGCTCTGGGGAGAGTGGCTGAATACCCTTTTTATTCAGCATGCGCCAATGAGGCTGTGAAATCAGTTGGAAGCCAAGTGACAAGGCTTGGAAGCAAGGATCAAGAGGTTACTGAATGAGATGTTTCATGTCTCTTGCAGGTGGATTTGCTATAGTGTTTCTTGTGAGGACTAATAATGGAATGAAATGCGCCCTGAAACGAATGTACGTCAACAATGAACATGATCTGCAAGTCTGCAAAAGAGAGATTCAGATCATGGTAAGTCATGCTTCCTCAGGGATCCTGCTTTGAGCTGGAAGTTAAGGAAAAGGCAGTGTCATCTAGGGATGTCATCTGTCAATGTTGTAAACTCTCCTAGTTTTATCACAGGTCTTTCAATATTGGTTTTTTTCCTTTTATAGTAAATAAAATTCCTGGAGTCTTATGATTAAGCGAGAATCTCAGTTTACGTTATTTTTTTAAAGTAAGTTTAGAACTCTTGTGACTGTTTTGTAGAACACGTGAACCTTAAAGTTTCAAAATCCAGAAAGCAAATAAAAAGAACCCCAAATGCCTATTTCTAAAATCTCTGATTTTTAAAGCCAATCTCTGGATTTTTGAGGGGGATTTGACTAATAATTTGGGTACTGGATGGCAGCTAACAATGCTGAGTTTAGCTGGGTTGAAACTGAGCAGCATTTTAATGGAAGACTTCCAAGCAGAGATGAATCAGTCAGATCAGTCTCTGACCTTTGGATTAGAGTTGGAACAAGTGTTGATATGGATGTCTAGTAAAAAAAAGTGCATGCTGAGTAGCTATCAATTGTGTATGTAGACCATAGCTGCTCTTCTAAAGGAAACAGCCTTTAATGGCCTTAAACAGTCATCTGGAATGTTTAAAGAAATTAATTGGTCATGTTGTAGGCTAATTGCAGGTTAAATTTAAATAGCTAGGGTTTTGGGTTTTTTTATATATCGTGTAAACAAGTTCAGAGGGTGTTACTGTGTGCTGAGTGGTGGCTGCTTCTAGGGACTGTCATCTGGGCCTTTTAACCCAGATTTGAACTTGGCAGGGTGGTCACTGAAATGGCAGTTTAAGGCTTTTTCTCTCTCTTTCCTTGAATTGTATGTTTGCAGAACTGGCCATTGCAAGGAAACGTCTCTTTACTTGTAAGTTGAGTATAAATGATGCAAATATCACTGAGATAAAATAAATGTAGGTGCCCATTGTGGGGGAAAAATCTAACTCTGGCCCTCAAGTTTAGAAAGAGGCA
>ML681972.1:51435638-51567718 GCA_007922195.1 Podocnemis expansa | reverse complement strand
AACATTATTAAATACATATTAATGATTAAAGAATGCATATAATTATCCCCGCCTCTGTTTACTGTTGACATCATTTGCATTATCCTGGGCAGCCGCAGTACCTGCAAACTCATTAATTTCTGCCTAGAGATGCTGACCTTACATTCTTGTGAGGCTGTGGTGCCAAGAAGGGTGAGCAGGAGATAGGAGGCAATACTCCCTTTTCAGTTAGAACAAAGACGGGACAGTCTAGCTTACATTCCTTGTTCAGATGGTCAGGAGAAAAAGCATGAGAAAGGGGAGATAACACACTTTAACTATCAACTCTAGGCTGCTTGTTAAAGAAACTTAGATACATGACTTGCCAGAGAAACGACCCCACTACCATAGCAACCCACGGCTCCAACGAGGCCTACACTTTAGCACCTTTCTCACTGTCCTACAGAAGAGATTACATATAATTTTTCTTACACCATGAAGCCATTTTAGCTAAGGCACTACAGAACAGAGGTTCATGGTTTTTTTTTTTGTTTTTTTTTTTAAAAACGTAAAAGCAGTTTGAGCTGGCGAGTGAAGAGGAAGAGTATCTGGTACGATACATAGCTGCTGCTGGCTCAGTTTCCCTTGTGCAGATGGCAATGCTTGCTCAGTTATTCACTAAGAATCATCAGCTGATCAGTGAGTTGACGGAAGTCTAGATCAAGTCATAGTGACGGGCACACCTTTGAGCAGAGACCCAGTAGAGCAGTGGTTATCAAACTTGGGGTCAGGACCCAGTACGGGGTCGCAGCGCCCCCTGCTGCCACCGCTGAAAGACTAGAATGTATCATTTAAAGATATAATTGCTGGGTTGCAGGCTTAAATGATTATTTTTTCAACTGGGTCCTGAGGAAAAAAGTTTGAAAACCACTTCAATAGTGTGTTGAGGAAGCTAGATGGCTTGTTGTTCAAGTTTTCTTGGCTTAAGTCACACTGGACAGGAAAGCAACTAAGGCATTACTGAAATTTGCCTAATTTCTTCAATATAATAACTAATCCAAATGAGCTGCTCCTTACAACAGAGACTGGGGACTTGACAGACCAACCTTGGGAAGTCTATACTGCATAGAGCTGAACCTATAGAAGTGTAGCTGCCATATACATGACTGCTTTGTGCTTTGAACATGTCTTTCTTGCAGAGAGATCTATCTGGACACAAGAACATTGTTGGATACATTGATTCTAGTATAAACTCTGTGAGCAGTGGTGATGTGTGGGAAGTCTTGATTCTTATGGACTTTTGCCGAGGTGAGTGTTACCTCAGGGCATTTCTTGTTTGCATGAGAATCCCTCTCAGAGACTTGTCAGGGCACTTGCACAATCTTTTTTTTTTTTTTTTTTTTTTTAGGAAAACTACTCCTAGGCCCAACCCTTTCTTGGCATCAGTGACCAATTCCTAGCCAATCCACTCAAGTATCCTGCCCCCAAATAAAATGAATAGTTCTTCATTGCACATGTTAATAATTAGACCCGTTTTAGAGTGCTCCTAACACCTCGCACCATTGGCGAAGGTGTACCTTGCTTAAATTGCTATGCCTAATGGTTCTATGAGTATTTTTAACTTCTGCAGCTTCCATAGGTAATAATCTTAGCCTTCTGAGGCCACCAGTGACATTCTCCTTAGCTTAATGTTGTGTGTGAATCTTCCTGCAAGTCACATTTTAATACAATGTGTGAATCCGTTTTTAAATTCTACAACTTCAAATGATTCTGACCACAGATAATTTTATTGAGGTCCAGCTCATTGGCCAACTTTGATCTAAGTGCCAGACAGGAGCGAGGAGTGAAGAATAACTTTGGGCTAAACAGATTGACTAGAGTCTCCAGAGTAACCCTACCTCAGACAGAGGTCCATGAGCATTGTCAAGTAATGAGAATTCTGTGAAAACTTCGTTGCCACAAATCTGAGAAGGAATCTGCTACTGTGTCATTTGGGAGAGAGATGGATTCAGTTACACACCTGTTAAATAGGACTTGTATGGAAGGCTGAGGTTTTGCTTCCTGCAGCAATGGAAGGGATAGAGAAGAGCTTTTGTCACAGTGCCTGGCTAGCTGAGTTCCTGCTGAATTGATCATTTAAATGCTGATTTTTTTTTTTAATTGTGGTGCTAATGGTGTATTGGAGTCCTCAGAGCCTTGTGTAGATGTCACATTAGTTAGTTAAATCCTAACCAGCTAGCTCAGTAAATATGGGAAAAATCACACAACCCCTCAGCAAAAAAAAATGACCCTCAGAAGCAAGCCTCAGAACCTAGATCAGCAAACATGGTCTTGTGCTGTTTCCACAGGTCCCCCCTTTTTTTTGCTGCATAAATACCATAAGTTTGCCTCCTCTCCTCCTGGCTGCACAATAGCTTTTGGGAGTTATTTGTCAGATGGGGTAGCTTGGCTGTATTCTGTGAAACAAAATAATTGGCTGACTCTTTGGTTCAACATAGTTATCGCATTGGTATACTCAGTGTTGAGAGTCCAAGGGTCTCAAACTCAAGTTACCACGAGGGCCGCATGAGGACTAGTAGAGGGCCGCATGAGGACTAGTACCGTTAGCCCCAGGGCCACACCACTGAAACCTTTTCATACACCAATATTGCAAATACTGGTTACAATAGTGCCATTGCGGGCTGCAGGAAATGACTTTAGGGACCACATGCGGCCTATGGGCCCCGTGTTTGAGATCCCTGGTTAGACTGACACACTGACATCTTTGGTAGAAGTCTCTCAAGTTGGTTGATAGAGTTATGCCTGATTTCTAACTAAGGGGTTTATGAAAGTTGCTCCTCATTTGAGACCCCCATCAAGATGTTCCCTAGTATCATGAAAACAATTTTGAAAATATCTAGCTTGAGCTTTTCAAGGTGGCAAATGCTTCAAAACATTTTAGATAATGCATTTGTATAAAAATACCCCTTTTCCTGTTATCACTGCTTTTCTCCTTGGCCAAAGCTTGACAAACCCTGGGTACCAAGTCACCATGGTGCTGGGGTTTGCAGCACAGCGCCTAGCTCCAGTGTGGATTTGGTGCTTTGGGGATTCAGCAACATTTTGGTGGTGATGGTGGGGGCACTGAAGCACTGAAAGTCACAGTGGTGTGTTTTTGGTGGTGTCCTGGCTAGGTGCCTTGGTTTGAAGCTTTGTGCCTCGCTGGGTGGCAGTTTTGTCAAGCCCTGTCATTGGCAGAGATAGCTCATGACATCAACCATTCAGCCTCCACATGCAGAGGTCACACCCTGAGATAAAAGCATGAACCATTTAAAACTGATCTTAATGCCACTGCTGTACAGTGTGACAATGTTAAAGAGGTTTAACACCTTCTGATACGTATGACTTAGATGACACTCCCCCTTTGCTATAAGTTTTATGTCCAAGGTTTTCAAAAGTAAATCATGGCTTTGGATGCTCAACTCAAAACACCTGGAAGTGCTCCAGCTTTCAGAGGGAGGTGTATAAATGTAAATTGAAGCACCCAAAAATCATTGGTTCACTCTTGAAAATTTTAGTGTCCCCACTCTCTCAGGGCCTTCATCTAAAGATGATTGATAGACGTGTTTGGTCAAACCATATGTTTGTATCTTTTTGTTTTTATTTTTTTTCTTTTGCTTATATATAATTGTGTGTAATACATATAATTGGACATAAAACAGTTGGTGAACTATGTTTAGGTCAAATATGCAAGTCTAAACTGTATTTCTCTAATCTGATGAGGGGGTTTATGGCAACAGAGGCAAGAGAAGAATATGGCTTCATGAAAAACATCTTTGAATGTTGCAATTATTTTTCCTAGTGTAAATGGGGGTGGGGGAGGGAAACTTACTAGAAACCTTATGTCTTAAAGATCAAAATCCCTAACTGGTCTCAGCTATCTTTCCAAACATAAATATTCCTCATAGCACCAGTAGGTACGTAAGATGTTTAACTTTACAGATTGGGTGGAGGGGGTGGGGCAAGGTGAGGTTGGGTGCTTATGTGGGATGCCAGAGGCCACAGGGGGAGATTTTTGTCTGAGGTGGAATTGGAACTCAGGAGTTTCTAATTTCCAAGCTTGTTTTCAACTATAAGGCTGCACATCCCACAAGAGGAGGCAGTTTAAAACCAGGCATGTTGGACTACTGAGGAGAAAGTGTCTCCCTTTTGGCTCATATGTACTTTAACCGTAAGAGCAGATTTAATTTATTTTTGTTTTTCTTCCTCCTTTCAGGGGGGCAGGTGGTGAACCTGATGAACCAACGCTTACAGACGGGATTCACAGAGAATGAAGTCTTGCAGATCTTCTGTGACACCTGTGAAGCTGTAGCCAGATTGCACCAGTGTAAAACACCCATAATCCACAGGGATCTGAAGGTAATGTGTGTAGACCAATGGCAGTAGTTTGAACTGTCTGGACAATGTATTTGACTGTCATCTCTTCAGGGCACAGACCCGAGTCTGCCCTCTGTACAGTGTCTAGCGCAGTGGGCCCTCGCTCTTGATCAGGGACTCTGTTGTTGTACCATTTATGCTGAGGATGATAAAATTTATTCACGGATACTTTTTTTGCCTATTAACAAAAAAATCACATAGTTTGCCAGATGTTCACCATCTATTGGACTGTTCAAATTATGCAGCAATTTGCAAACAGCTGTGTCCCAAAATGCCTGCCAGAACCAATTAGATAAATTATCCACAATGAATTCTATTCACCTTTCATGTGGAGAGTTCAGCCTAGGGTTTTTTCTGTATAGCAGAACTTGCCTACCAAGTACTTCTGACACTCACTTAGACTCTGCAAAACATCACAAGCTAGGGGCAAGATTTCCAGAAGCATTGACATGGCTTTGCTGCACGTTACGGACATGGGACTGTGCATCATGGAGGCCAGTCCTCTGCTGTCATAGGCAACCTGTCACATAAATGTAGATAAATGTATCTCACTCCAACCTGTTATCAGTTTGTTTGCCCCACTGTTCCTGTTTGAGAGGCTGTTCCAGAGCCTCACTCCTCCAGTGATTTGAATCCTCCTTGTGATTTCCAGCATGCCTTTATTCAGGAAAGGCTTATAAATTCATTTGGTTTTGTGCTGGTGGTGGAGTCCTCTAGTTTAAGTGGCTTTCTCCCTTGCTGGTGTTGACCCTGCCGATTTGTATTTGTAGAGAGCAGTCTTTTCACCTCTCAGCCTTTTGCTTTGCTAGGCTAAGCAATCCACTGGATTTTTTTTTTAAGTCAATTTTCAAGCTCCCACTGACTTCACTTCCAGCACTGAACACTTTTGAAAATGCCACCCTTGAAATAAAACAGAAAACATATTTCATGTTCCTCTCAACCAGCTCCTGAAATGCCTGAATAATGTGTTCAGCCAAGAACACAATCACATGCACCTTGGAAACTCATATATACTTCATGAATCAGGCTGTGCTTTCCAAGCCTTAAACAGATGTTGGTTCTGTGCCAGAGGGCACTTTTGTAGAGAAACAAAACAACATGTGTTCACCAAAAGAACCAGTAACAAGACTAGATCAGCTAAGTGAGGTGGTAATGCTTCAGGTCATTTAGCGTATTGTGGTCAGCTGGAATTCATGAAACAATTCTAATGAATGCACTCGCAGATACCTTTTGAATAGGGGTGAGCTGATTTGGGCTTTTGATAAAACTAGAGCCTGATTCGAAGCCCACTGAAGTCAATCGGAATCTTCATTAGCTTGGATAGGCAGTCCACTTAAAAAGAGGCTGAGAGAGGGGAATGTGTATGATAGACATTAACCTAATATCTTCTGTTACATTTTGGCTTTAGCGTCATTTTTTAATTGTTTATAAACAAATTCTTTATCAGTTTGTAACATTGGAATAAATGCTGAGGCATCTGTGTTGGATTACTGTGTTAATCCTGTCTGTATACTCTCTATTCTATATCCAAAGAGTTGCCACTGAGCCTTAGTCTACACATACAGGGCTTTGATGGCAGTCGACCGGCAGATTTGCAAGGCATGTAAAATGCCTTGCGTAACTGCTGTTTACTTTCTAAGCCACCAGGACAGACTCGCGGAAGCTGACTGCAAATGAGTTGTGGTTGGCTTTTCCCTATGCCTTCTAGGGGTTAGGACTTTGGGTGCCAACTTCCAGGAGAGTAGCAGTGAGTGCCTACTCACAGCTAATTGCGCCCAGAAGGTTGGGCTGATGCCGCCGTCAGTGAAGACATACCCTGAATCTGGTTGCTATGGTCTAGCACCAACTGCAGTCTCACTAGATCATCAGAGAGACTTCTATATCAGAAACCCTGCTTGTTCTTTCTGATATGTTTATTTCCATGGGTTGGGGAGTAAACTTGCCGTCCTTTGCTTTGGGGCCACACCGTTGAATATTATTATAACCCCTAGAAGCCCTGATCAGAGTTGGGGAACAGGAATAAGTAGATGTAACAAAAGCACACTCACTGGCCCAAAGAGTTTGCAGAACACCACACTTGGAGAAAATCTAGATTGTGTAGGTACTGAAATAATATGGGAGAATGTAGGATTTAACCTAGCAAAATGTATCTCCTTCGCAGATGCTGCACATCTACAGTGTTACCTTAGTGTTTGGGATTTTTCAAAGGGGAAATAAAAGTTTGGGTTTTGTTTTTTTTTGTTTGGTTGGTTGATTGGTGTTTGTTGTTGTTGTTGTTTTTTGTTTTTTTGTTTTTTTTTTAATTTAAGGACAATAAGCACCTAAAAAAACCATAAAAGATGCATTGTGATACAACACATCTTAGATTATGAGCACTTTGGCTCTGGGGTCATTTGTTCTTTGTTCTCTGCTTGGGCAGCACCTAGCATGATAGGGCCCTGCTTCATGACAGGGTCCTGTAGGTGCTGCTGCAGTGTAAATAATAATACAATATTCAGTAAGCACTTGTTGAGGGAGGAAATGCATAGAATATAATGAATAAGGTGAGCGAAGGCCGGGGTGGGTAGGAGGAAGCCTTATTTTAAGGAAAGAGGAACAAGAGTAAACTTAACCTAGAGCAGAATCAATCTGCAAATAAAGTCAAACTATTCCTTCAGGTCTCTTTATATTTGTTCCTCTCATGCAGAAGTTTCAGCTAATGTCAACCATTCTGTTGTGCTAAGCTTTAGAATATGAGGTTTTTAATTTCTTTTGTTGGTCCATGCAACTTAATGATGGTGCTCATAGCTTATTCACATTTGACTCTGCACCAGATTTTGATGGCACTGATTTAGCACTTTTCTTCTCAAGGTAATTTCATTGAATGCAACATAACTAAGGGTGTCCAAATAGAATTCTTGCAGTTTTAGAAAATTCCCCATCTGGAAATGGGGTTAATCATACTGACCCCATTCATAAAGCACTACTGACAGAGCTAGGTGGTATGTATATATGTATTCTTAAACACCATAACATGGATACAGTTCTTGTTCAGTTAAATGAGAATTCATTTGATGTGACAAATTTTATATGCATTGCCAAAGTGTCTGAGAAGGCAGACCTCTTAAAACAGTGAGTGTGACCCCCTCAGGTTACAATAACAAAAAGCATTTGGGAGTGGAACCCCTGTCTTTTGTCAAGATTATCCATTCCCAACACAGTGACAGGCTGCTGTGTAACATTTTGTATTTGTAGATACCCACACAATTGTGGCTGCGCTATGTGTATTTATATCTAACACACAGTCTAGTATTTTGTGTGTGCATATTGATATTGGTGAATACTTATTACCACAGGGCATTTCAAAACCTGTTTAAAGCTTCTATTTCAGTAAGAGAATCTCCAGCGTGGTTCCGAGTCATTCATGTCACACTCACCTACAGACTGGACTGGATGTCCTCTAATACTTTTGGGCATTTTCTTGGCTACAGACCCTCTGGTTTTACAGTGAAACCTGTTCGGAGAGAATGTAGTCTGCGTGCCAAAAAGAGAGTGAAAATTTCCTGTAACTTCAGTTTTAGTAGCCAAAAAGGTGGACAGTAGGAAAATCCTAGCAGGTATTAACCCAGGATAACACCATCAATACTAGCAATGCACACTAGATAGTTGCTACACAGGCAGTTTGTTCTTGTGACTTGTTAGTTTTTAGCCTCAGTTTCCTGTTTAGTTCCAGGTGCCTATCTGAAGCACAGGTTGGCTACCAGCTCCCTTTAGTGACAAGCCTGATGCTCTTACAAGAGATGCTTCTGTTTTAGTTCAAACCCATTGAATTCCAGGTGTAGACAGATATAGGCTGGATTCATGGAGTCTCCACTTGTTTCTGTCGTAGCAGAGATGCAGCAGGTTATTGTAAAACACCACTTGGATTAATATAGGTGATAATGATCTAAACACTGGCTCTCTTGGTCTTATTGAGCTACGAAATAGCCAGAATCTGTTTGGCATACTAATGTTGTGGATTTCTGCCCTTTTTTAAATAGTAACACTAATCCTCTGAATGTCATACTTGTGATGCAGTATGACTAGGCAGTCTGATTCTCTGTTGAACAACAGTGCGTCTGATTTATTTCCTCCCCATCCTCAGCATAGCACCCATAAACACTTGTCTCAGGATTCTTTTTAATGGCTTCTATGTTCAGCCTGGTGATATGTCTTTGCTGAAATATTTTACTATAATAATGAAGCACTATATTAGCCAGTTTATACTCCATAGTATGCCAAAATCATAGACTACTTCCAGATGCAATAGTAGTGTGTAGTTCTTTGCTTCAAAGTATACAGGCAAGCTATGAAAAATAATCAGGGGTTTTTAGGGAAAGGTTTCATTTTTGGATGCTTAGCCTGAGACACCTCGAAAGACAGTACTTTCTGAATAACAGACCATCTATGCTAGGAAAATCAGCCTCTGTAATTTCAAGTTCCAAAGGAGTAGCTGTGTTAGTCTAGTTCAGCAAAACAAGGAGTCTGTTAGCACTTTTAAAGACTAAGAAATTTATTTATTGCATGAGCTTTCATGGGTGAAAATCCCACTTCATCAGATGCTTGAGAATGGGAAGAATATAAATGCAGGGGAGTGTAAGTCCAAGGACATACAGTTCATTATTCAGATCAGATAGCTATCAACAGAGGGGGTTGGGTGTTATGAGCATGGGTTAAGCAAGTCAGCACTTTGTTTCCCAGCGACAATAGTTTTAGACTTTATTTTCTTTGTCTTCTGTTGCTTAAAATACTCCTTTTTTTTTTTAAAGACTTTCTTTTGAAGGGAAGTCCCTTTTTAAAAACTGTTTCATTAGCTAATATTTGTACAATGATTTCTTGGAAGCCTAAAGCAATATATTTTATGTATCCATATCTCCTCTAGGATCCTAGTGTCTGAGATCTCTCAGGCTTTAACATATTTATCCTTATAATAGTCCTGAGAGGTGATGCAGTGCCACTGTCCCCGTTGTACAGATGGGGAACTGTGGCACAGAGAGGCTAAGTAAGTTGCCCAAGGACACACACAGTCTGTGATGGAGTGGAGAATTGAATGAACGTCTCCTGAACCTAAGTTAGCACTCAAACCACTGGCCCATCTTTATTTTTCTCTCTCTATTTCTATCAATCTGCCAAATATTATTGTGAGGGAAGTCAATGACTATACTGTTTTGAAATGATACTAGGATAATCTTAAGTGTTTTTGGCAATGTTAACATCTTGGGAGTAGCATGAGACAGAACCTGTGCCCAGCATAGGTGTTTCAGCATTGAGTTGTGTGGCTCTGGCTGATGAAATATCATCTGTAAATTTGAAGTCTTTGGGTAGTCTGGATGAAGATCAAGCTGGATAAGATTCTTTGGCAATCCTGGGATTAACCCAACTGATAGCTGAGAAGAAAACTGAGGCTTATTATTCTAATAAACCTAGATCTGTGAGATACTTTGTGGTGAAGTCATTGCTCTGGAGATCTGGAGTCTGTGTTGGTCATTGGCTGATGTGCTTTGGCAACAGATCTGAAGCTCACGTTTGTGCTCTCAGAACTTCTCTCTTTAGCTATCGTTATTGTACACTGGGCACCCTGTATCTTCTATGCAATACATGTATAAACAAGGATTTTCAAAAATGACTGGTGATTTCTAGATGCACAAGTTGAGGCATCTTTAAATGGTCCTGATTAGTTTTGCCCTTTTTCCCCCCACTCTCTTTCCTGCAGACAGCAGGAGCTCAGTATCTCCTGTTGAGAGTTACCAAATTACAATCCACAATTGAAACTGTAGGTCATAGCAGCTGAAGTAGGCACTTTAGCCAGCTAAGTCCTAGGCTCTACTTAGAGGGCTTCTCAGCGGCAGTAGATGGCAGATACGCAAGGCACGTAAAATACCTTGCATATCTGCCAACAACTTTCTAAACCACCAAGAGACACTAGCGGAAGCCAACCGCAAATGCCTTGTGGTTGGCTTTCAGCAACTCCAGTTCTGGGGCTGACAGTCTTCATGGAGACAAGGCAATTTTTTTGCAGGATTAGGGGGAATGAAAAGGAACAAACAGGGAAAGAAGGATGTGCTAAAGCAGTAACTGTTTGGTTGTTTTTTTAATTATTTATTTATTTATATATTTATTTATCTTGCAGAGTTGTTCATGGGTCTTGATGATTTATATGGTTATTTCCCTCTCTGTATTATAAGGTGATGTTTGCATTTCAAGCCTGTCCAGTACATGTGCTGTAGAATCTCTTTAAAAAAAATCATTGTGGCTCTAGAAAATGAGAAATCTTGTTTAATGCAAAGGAATGGGTGTGTTCTTGTGTGTAATGCTTCTAGGTTGAGAATATCCTGCTGCATGATCGTGGCCATTATGTCCTTTGTGACTTTGGAAGTGCCACCAACAAATTCCAAAACCCTCAAACTGAAGGAGTGAATGCAGTAGAAGAGGAGATTAAGAAGTAAGTATCTCTGTTTTGTTGGGGGGTTTGTTGTTGTTTCTTTTGTTTTGGTTTTTTTTTTGGCTTGTTTTGTTTTAATGTGTCTGTTAATGTTGGGGACGGTGCCATGATGTGTCATCCCCCATTTGCAACCAAGCTCTTGACTCCCGCCTCTGATTCATCCATGATGCCAGCCTCTTTTGCCTAACTGCTCAAATTTCAAACAAACTCCTTTGCTCTTTCTCCCATGGTTCTCCTGACCTCATACAAATGTCCACAAAGCTGCCTCATTATTCTCCAAGTCCTCCTTAAAACTTCCCTTTGTCCTGATGCCAACAAAAAATTTGAAAGCTCGGCCGCTAGTATGTTGAGAACACTGCCTATCATGCTAACCAGTATTGTCTCCTTGTTTTCCCCATCAGTTTGTCTGTATCCACCTGTTGGCTCTTGTCCAAAGTGTAGATTGTAAGCTATTTGGGGGAAGTCTTGTCTTTTTGTTCTTTGTTTGTGCAGCACCTAGCACAATGGGGTCCTAATCTGGGTCTGGTGGTGATAGAAATAGATGATAAACTGAACATAAGTCTAGCATTGTAGCTTGGATGCTTTGAGGGTGAGGTAACAAATTTCTCCAGAAAGCAGACCTTGCTTTAGGTCTAATAAAACCCTTGTATTTCTGGAGATCCTGGTCAACTCAGTGGTCTATATTATGTAAGAGAGTTTGTCTCAGTTCCTCACTCACGGGTTATGTGTATGCTGGGGCAATGATCATGACAGATTAACTCCTATACATCATAGATTACTCAGCAGTGACTTTCAGGCTTGAATTTGGAGGAAAAAAAAAGAGAGAGAGAGAGAGAGAGAGAGAGAACTGTGGCCTTAGGCTCTAAGAGGAGGCCTAAATGTTCACATAAGTTGGAAAGGTGGTGTGGTTGCAGAAGGGCTCCCAAGGAAGCTTTTAAAAAGGGAGAAAAGTTGGGTAATCCTGTAGCAGCCTTAATATAGGTGGAGTGGGGGTGTGAAGGTTAGAGAATGGGAGACCTAGGGACTCGTGTAGCATTCAATCGCTTCTGAAAGCTCTCTGATTGATACTGCCCATCCATAAAATCTCATACAAGGAACTGCAGGCAAATGACTCAGTTTTTCATAGTTTTGTGCTTTCTGCATCTCATCTGTACAGCTGTGCAAATTAGTTTTATAGTGCTCCTATGTTTCTAGGACAGTGTGTTTGCTCACTTATTACTAAGCTTGCAAAACAAGCTGGCCCTTTGCCACACTCTTCCACGGTTAAGGTAAATAGCATGCAAGACCACAGCACTCTGAAGTCAAGGTATCCACCCTTCTATGTGCCCTCTTTATCAGGCTCTTTTAGACTGTGTCCGACTCTCTCTTTCCTTTCTACGCATAGTACTTAGTTAGAAATGGTGCAGTTTACAAAACAAATCGTATCTGAAGTGAAACTTTCCTCCTGTTTACAGTATCTCTGAAAACAAATCCCAGCATGGAACCCTGTTTGTTAGAAGTTACACATTCATTTGATGTTCTGAATTTTTGCTATTGCTCTGGTTTTTTAAGAGAGCTGGAGTTGATGAGTGAACCCTCTCTCTGTTAAAAGGATCTTGCAGCAAGCTCTGTTTCCTTGGCAAGTTGGTGGGAGTTAGTTTTTTCTTCTCCTTTGTAACTAGCTTCATTCTATGTCCTGTGAAATACTTATCAAATGCCAGGGGTGTTGCTGGCACCTGGCACACAGGGCATATGCTCTGAGTCCCAGCACCAGTGCCCCGAATGTCTGGGGAAGCCCCTGCTGCTTCTGTCCCCGTCCCTGCTGAAGATCCTGGGCCCGGCCACCACTGCTGGCACCTGCAGCTCCCAGCCAGGTCCCCGGCCAGGAATTCAGGCCGGGCTGCCTGCAGCTGGGCCCGCATCTCCCGGCCAAGGCACTGGCCAGGGATCTGAGGCTGGATCAGGCCTGGGCAGAGAATCGGGGCCGGGGGGTGAGGGGGGCCTGTGCCCGTGCCCTGGGTCTTTCCCTGGGGCAGCGATGCACCTGTCAAATGCATTAGAAATAGTTCTGCTGGTTCAGAACTTCAGCACTTAGCCATCCCTGTTACAGAAAAGGGAAGTTTGAACTACTGGGGACAGGGGATGGGAATACAGTGCAATTGAGATGAATGGATTTCCTTTCCCAACTCATCAGCCTGTGAATTCAATTAACAAACAAACCTTTTTGTTATAGATACACCACACTCTCCTACAGAGCTCCAGAAATGGTCAATCTGTATAGCGGCAAACTTATTACCACAAAAGCAGATGTATGGGTATGTATGAAAGTCAGTCAAAATTCACATCACTGACTTGCAGCCTTGACTATAACACTCTGATTACATGGTAACTAGTGGAGATAGCTAAATAGATATTGTGTGTATATATCTACATACATATGATTATTATTGATGAAGGTCTGTGTAGAGAGAATCTGCATTTGATCTTGAAGTTATTTTGAATGGTGGTGGCCAGTGCATAAGACATGATTTCTTCTCTATTCTGCTCCCTCTTACGTTGCTTTAATTCAGGGCTGTATGAAATTAATTGGCTGCAGTTTGTACGCATAAGTGTGAGCCTTGTTATGCTTCCCATGAGTTCACAACTTAACATTTTTTATTCTGGGTTCAAATAAATCCCCAAATGGAAACAAAACATCCAAAGCTGTATCTGGTTTGGGGTCCTGACCACATGAAATAAAATTAAAAGCTATACTGTATTTAAAAAACAAGAAGTGTGACATGGGTTCCTACCCAAGCCAATAATTTGGCCATGGATTGTCAAACCTGGCCAGTTTTTTATTGATTGGAAAACCAGATTTTTTTTTTTCCCCTCTTCCAAGTTTTTGCACCATTCTGTTTCTAGCGATGACTCCTAACCCTGTTTGTGACTTGTTTTCCTGTTGAAGGTGAAATGTGACTGTTGAGCAATGCCTAGATTTATAGCCTAATAAAATACAGTAGGCTTATCTTCACATCAGAAAGCCCTGAAAAAACAAAACAAAAAAAAAAACCAAAACCCTGTCTATGGTGTCACAGCACAATGGTGTTTCTGTAGAACTACTGTGTAGAAGAGAATAGAATGTGGTAGTTTAAACATTTTACTTGGGTGTAGCTAAGTGCTTTATAGACTTCTTAGCTAGGTAATAGGCAGTAACTGGGTGCAGGAGTTGATCTGTCACCTCAGCAGCTGCTCTGCCTGCACAGTTCAGCCTGTATGAGAGGAGACACCCCTGGGTACAGTACATTCTCCTGGGCAAGAGACCATTTTCCTTGTGACGAGCTCACTCCTGCAGAAGTTTGCCCACTTGAGTTGTGCCATGGAGTTTCTCAGTATGCTGTGTTTAATTCACCTCTAGGACTGGGGCCTGTGATCTGAGGAGCTTCTGGCTTGAGAGGCAGTATGGTGTAGTGGGTAGAGCACAGAACAGGGAGTTGAGGGGTCACGCAGTCATGGTGGCATAAAAGGGCTATAAGAGCCTTTGAGTCAACCAGGAACGAATTCTTCCAATTCAGATTTTGTGCACAGCAGCTCACTGCTAACCCCAGCATAGGGTCAACACTGTGGGACCTGAGTGATGCTGCCAGCCATAGGCAGCCTAAAACAGTCCCTCCCAAAGCATCCTACATTGTCAGGGCCTGATAAGACCCCTGCAGTAACACAAGAGCAGGAGGGTGCAAAATTTAAAGCTACCCCAGTATACTCCTGAGCTGAATTACCTTCTTGGATTCTATTCCTTGCTGTGCTCCTGACCTGCTGTTAGGCCAATGACTGGGCTAAGGTCAGCTTAGTGCCTCTTTGTCTCTTCTGTGTATTCAGAGTGTACACTTTCTGAGGCAGGGACTGGCTCTTGGGACAGGTCTGTGCCCCAAGCATCTCCCAGCACAGCTGTCAGTCAGGGAGTGAGTGCTGACCCTGACAGACAGCAGGGTCACCAGAAGCCCCTCGTGCAGCTGTAGTCAGGCTGCCGCTTTCCCTGGTGTATCTTGTTTGGGTCTGCGAGGTGTAGTCATGCCAAAGAAGGCATGGCTTTGCCAATATTGTTGTATTCATGCTAGGTGTCCCCTGAGTTCCAGACTAGAGTGCTAACCATTGGACCATCCTTCCTCTATCTATGATGGTGATGGTTACTGTAATCTAAACATTTCCTACTGTTCTTTCCTTTCTTCAGGCCCTTGGTTGTTTACTGTACAAACTGTGTTACTTTACATTACCATTTGGGGAGAGTCAGGTGGCAATTTGCGATGGAAACTTCACCATTCCGGACAACTCTCGCTACTCCCAAGACATGCACTGCCTCATACGTGAGTATATCAGTTTCAGTAGCTTTGTTTGGTTCCATGGTAAAAATAAAGCCCCACTGTTTTTGTAATTCCTGATTATTTGAGCCAAGCACCTGGAGTGTCTTCTCTTCTCAAGAGACCTATTCACGTGCAAGGCTGCACTAAATGAATTTATAGTTATTTTAGCTGATGTCTGTGCCAAAGATGGTCATGACAGTCGAGTTTCTATTTGGATGGACTGTGATAATCTATGTGGTAAACTAGGGAAACAGAGAACCATTTGGTTTAAGAGTCCTACAGAAACTTGCACAATAAGCCTATTTATATAGAAATGTTTATCCAGTAATAAGTTTGCATAAAGAGCTGAAAAGAGCCACAGTGACATACACTTGTGATAAGATTGACTTGAGAAACAGAAGTAAAATGGTTATAAATAACCCACTGACTAAAGTGACTGTATATTTAAGCATACAATGCATTACTCTCAGCAAAGCTGGAATATCTTGCTTACGTTCAGTAAAACATTTGGTTTGTCAGCCATGAGCGTGAGTAAAGCAGACTCAGGTGTATCTTCAGAATAACCTGGTACTTCTGTACCATTCTACGTGCCTTGGTTTGACCAGATATTACAACTGAGTTACTGCTTGAACTTGAAGTCAGTTTATGTAGGGAACAAATCAGTGCAGATATTTTTCAGCTGCTCTTTCATGCAGAGATGGGTAGAGTGTTAGACATGTGAACCTTGCTATAATCATTATTGTACCAATTGGATGCAACAGCTGAGATCAGGTTCCAAAGGGGCAGCTGTGTTAGTCTAGTTCAGTAAAACAAATGAAGAGTCCTGTGGCACTTAAAAACTAACAGATTTACTTATTGCATGAGCTTTCATGGGAGAAAATCACACTCTGTTAGAAGATCAGCTGAACTAAGATCAGGGCTCCACCGTGCAGAGTGCTATACAGACATGTAGCAATGTATGATCCTCACCTCAAACAGCTTCCTATCTAAATAAAGAAAATCGAGGGCAGGAGAAAGTTTCAGTATCACTGATTTACAGATGGAAAACTGAATTAAATATGGGCGACATAACTTGGCCCAAGACATCAGCTGACTTTTACTGTAGATGCACCATTTAAAAGTTGAATTTGTAGATGAGTATGCTTGTCTTGACTTTCTTAGGGAAGTGAACTGACTTGGTATCTTAATTAAGGAACTGCTGCTGACCCGGCTCCCACTGAAGTCAAGGAAAACTTTGCTACTGACTTGAGTGGGGAGTACAGGGGGGCCCCATGACTGCAGTTAGAGACTTCATAGACACCGTGAGCCATGACATGTATGCTACGTAACTCCATCAGGACCAGGGCAAGATTGGATACTCCAGTCTGTTTGTACAGGATACATATAGTTGCAATAGCATAAGGATATAAAGTACAGAGTCTCTTGATGCGCAGTGGAGATTTGCTGCCTTGAAATCCAAACTTGAACTGGAAGGTGTTCATGTGCAAATCTGGTAGAAATGAGCTACATGATTATCTGTGAATCTGTGTCTTTTAATATTTGTCATCCAAGTCCTCTGATACTTTCCCTCCTCAGGTTACATGCTTGAACCTGACCCCGATAAAAGACCTGATATTTACCAGGTTTCTTACTTTGCCTTCAAGTTAACGAAGAAGGAGTGCCCTGTCCCAAATGTACAGGTGAGTACTTGTAGACTCCTTCAGCAGAGTTGGAGTCAGAAAGCATCTGAAGGTCCTTTGTATTACTATTCCTTATCTCCATTTAATTTAGGCTGCTGGAAAAATCTATTGCTTTAATTTAGCTTGTGGTTCTGGGATATAAGAATGGCAGATTCCTTGTCTGAGAAGACTGAGGGTCAAAGAACACTTCCTTCCTAGTGAGTAATACCAGTAGATGAAAAGCTTTCTGGGGAAGATAACTAGAAAAGTGCAAGAAAGGAAGTAATTTTGCTGCTTTCATGGTAGCATCCATCCATCCATCACCATGTCTAAAAGCAGCAGCAGAAGGGTTGATGAGATTTGACAGCTTTTAAATTATCTGAAAATGTGTGAGGCTAGGAAAGGTAAATCTCTCAGGGTTTGACTTTACAGGCCCAAGAAAAATAGGTGAACTCTTCCTGGCTCAGTCTTATCAAAAGAGGCTGTGAAAACAAGTCTCCTGGAAGGATAGAAAGTGGTGAGAAGGAGGGATTTAGGAGAGTGTCCTTCTTTTATGCACACTTCATTGTTGATACAGGAGCACAGGCAGGTAGCAATGATGAAATCCCATGGGCTATCCTTTTTCTGCATTATAAGAATTTTGCAATAAAGTACAATTGGGTGGTGATGAGTGGGGGATGGGTTTCTGTGTATAGAACTACACCAGCAAGGGCTCTCCGTTCATTACTGGCTTGTGATATTGGGAGGTAGGGAAGGCTTTGGATGCTGGCAATGGCTATTAAAAACATATTTATTGGAGATGTGAGAGAAGTGGGCAATTTGAAAGGGAAGCATGTCTAAGAGGAAAAACAACTGAAGACAGTTGGCAGTTTTTAAAGAGACAGTATTAAGGGTACAAGAACAAACTCATGTAGAAAGGACAGGAAGTATGGCAAGAGACCACCCTGGCTTAACCAGGAGATTTTCAATCATCTAAAAATAAAGGAAGGATCCTACAAAAAAAGGAAACTGGGACAAATCACAAAAGATGACTATAAACAAATAATGCAGTTATGTAGGGGAAAAATTAGAAAGGCCACAAACTTGAGATAAAACTAGCTGAAGGTATAAAGGGTAACAAAAACCATTTTTTTAATACATTAAAAACAAGAGGAAGACCAAGGGCAGCATAGGACCATTACTCAAAAAAAGTAGGAAAAATGATAACAGAATATGTGGAACTGGCAGAGGAATTAAATGATTTCTTCACTTTGATTTTCACTGAGAAGGTTGGTGGTGACTGGATGGCTGACAAAGGGAAGGGCAGTAAAAATGGGATAAAATCAGAAGCTAAAATAGGGAAAGAACAAGTTTAAAATTACCTAGACCATTTAGATGTATTCAAGTCACCAGGGCCTGCTGATATGTACCCTAGAATATTCAAGGAGCTGACTGAGAAGATATCTGAGCCATTGGCTATTATCTTTGAAAAATCATGGAAGACTGGAGAGGTCCCAGAGGACCTGGAAAAGAGTAAATATAGTGCCTATCTGTAAGAAAGGAAATGAGGACAGCCCAAGGAAATAATCAGCCAGTCAGCTTAACCTCTGTACCAGGAAAAATAATAGAGCAAATAATTAAGCAATCCATCAGCAAACATGTAGAAGACAATAAGGTGTTTAAGTGATAGTCAGCATGGATTTGTTAAGAACAAATCATGTCAAACCAACCTGATAGCTTTCTATGATGGGGTAACAAGCCTTGTGGCTAGAGGGGAAGCTGTAGATGTGGTATATCTAGACCAGTGGTTTTCAAACTTTTTTTCTCAGGACCCAGTTGAAAAAAAACATTTATGGCCACAACCCAACAGCTACATCTTTGAGCAATGTATTCCAGTCTTGGTAGCAGAAGCAGGGGATGTCGTGACCCAGTGCCTGAGGGTCTGTGACCCAGTACTGAGTCACGACCCTAAGTTTGAAAACCACGGATCTAGACTTTAGCAAGGCTTTTGATATGGTCTCGCATCACCTTCTCATCAACAAACCAGGGAAGTACAGCCTTGATGGAGCTACTGAAAGATGTGTGGAAAAACTGGTTGGATAACGGCTCCCAGAGAGTAGTTATGAAGTCTTCACAGTCCTGCTAGAAGGGCATAATGAGCGAGGTACCACAGGGATTGGTTCTGGGTCTGGTTCTGTTCAGCATTTTCATCGGTGATTTTAGATGATGGCATAGAAAGTACACTTATGAAGTTTGCTGATGATACCAAGCTGGGAGGGGTTGCAAGTGCCCTGGAGGATACAATCACAATTTAAAAAGATTTGGACAAACTGGTGAAATGGTCTGAGGTAAACACCATGAAATTTAAGTAAAGACAAGTGCAAAAGTACTTCACTTACAAAAGAACTATCTATTGCATGTATACAAAATGGATGGCGACTGCATAGAAGGGAGCACTGCGGAAAGGGATCTGTGTGTCATAGTGGAACACAAGCTAAATAGAAGTCGACAATGTAACACTGTTCCAAAAAAACCAAACACCATTCTGGGATGTATGAACAGGAGTATTGTAAGACATAAGTAATTCTTCGGCTCTACTCCGCCCTGATTAGGCCTCAACTGAAGTATTATGTCCAGTTCTTGGTGCCTCATTTCAGGAAAGATGTGGACAAATTGGAGAAAGTCCAGAGAAGAGCAACACGAATGATTAAAGGTCTGGAACATTTGACTTAAGAGGGAAGATTGAAAGAGCTGAATTTGTTTAGTCTGTAAAAGAAGCGACGCAGAGGGGATATGATAACAGTTTTCAAGTATCTAAGAGATTGTCATGAGGAGGAGGGAGAAAAATTGATCTCTTTGACTGCTGATGATCGGACAAGAAGCAGTGGTCATAAATTACAGCAAGGGAGGTTTAGGCTGAACATTTAACAAAAAATTCCTAACTGTCAGGGTGATTGGCACTGAGATAAATTGGTTTGGCGGATTGTGGAATCTCCATCATTGGAAGTTTTATAAAAGCAGGTTAGAGGAGCACCTGTCAGGGATGGTTTGGTTGTGCCATGTGCAGGGGACTAGAATTGATAACCTCTCATGGTCCCTTCTAGTTTTGATGATTCTATTATTCTATTTCAGAATAGATTCTGTCACTTGCACATTTTAGGCTGAAATCTTCAAAAGGGATTAGTCAGACCTATGGGAGGTGACTCGTGTTGGGGATCTTCAATATTTAGGCCTTCATCTTTTTCAGTGGATACTTAAGCAATATTAAATGACTGTGCAGGCATGTTATCGACACAAGAGCAGGCAGCAATAGAAATTGAGCAGGGCTGGTATGAAAACGAATGGCAGTGCTACAGTGATTTATGTGACAAAGTGAGGGGGACCCTGAATATGGGTGTTGGATAGGAAAACTGACCTATTACATCAGCGGGTTCCCAGGCCTTTAATTAGCAGAAGCATGTGCTGGTTTGTTTGATTTGGTTTAGTTCCCTGCTCCCCATAGTAAAAATTCAGCCCTCGCAAGTAAATTGGTAATGGTAGTAAATAAGGTAATGGTGCAAACTAGGGGAACTTCTGTAGGGATGTACATGCACATGGCAAACTACAGTCAGACGATGGTTGTGAAACTGTTTTCCAAGCAAATTCACTGTAGCATATGTAATCTGTACTGCAGCTGGATTTGTGACTATGGTCTAGCTGAGATGAGCCAAATTACATTTAAAATGCATAGTAAATCTAATACAGTCATCTGATAATATTATTTTGTATATCTTCTTAGAATTCAATTCAAAACTGTAGTTTGCAGGTTATTTATATAATTTTAAGGATATTTGTGTGCGATCCAACTTCCATCCAGTTGCCTAAAGAGAATGGTTTGGAGACTGACTTGTTTTTCCCATTCAGCTTTCAATTACATTTTCTCTGGCTCGGGACATGTTTTCAAACTTTTATTTTCATCATAGTTAGTGTATGTGAACTTTCCATACCAATCTTAACAAATCTTATAATCTACATTTGTTAGCTTTAAAATACCCATTTATTTCATGACAATCTCCAATCTGTTTATTTACTGTGTTCACCATTTTTGAAACTTGATGAAACATGCTAAAATGGATTAGATCCTGATTTATAAGGTTGTCTGTCCTCTTTCCATTGAAGGGGTTTGCATACTTTTTATCTATACCATTGATGATGGGGTAGTTGTCCTTTTCCAAAAATGACTTAATTTGACTGACTCATGATCCTAAATTCCATTGACTTTGCCTTGGCTCCTTTGCAAACTTTACTGATTATTCTGTATGATTTCTAACCTGTGGTAAAACAAACAAGGAGTCCTGTAGCACATTTGAAGACTAAAAAACATTTGTGGGCAATACCAATATATAAACCCAATGGTTTTTGGATTTGCAGAATTCTCCAATCCCTGCTAAGCTCCCAGAACCAGTGAAAGCCAGTGAAGCTGCTGCAAAAAAGAGCCAGCCAAAGGCCAGGTAAGAATGTCTGTATTTAACATATTTCTCTTTTCATCTGGGACCCTTCAGGTTTTGAACAGTGTTTCCATTTAAAAACCACCAGTGTATATCTTTTGAATCACACTGTCGAAAACATAAAACTTGTACTTTTTAAAAAAACTAACCATTAGAGGGCAAACAAACGAGGAGTCCCGTGGCAAATAGTAAGATGAATGAGAGTTCCTTCCTCATATGGCCAATACTGCATGAGTCAATTACTAGATATTGTAAACTAACGGTACTGTTTGAATACCTATGCCAACGGTTTATTAGTCTGTGCTGTAGCATCCCTGCTAAGGGCCTTATCCAGTATAAAGTTTCCTATTTATTTTAGAGGGCTTTGGTTCAGGTCCCTAGGTTACAAACCTGCACAGCAACTACTTTCACTTTTGTAAATGTTTACAGCCTGGAGGACCCAGTACGATCTAACGTGACCTCCTGCAGAACACAGTCCTGAGAACCTCACCCAGAGCTTCTGTCAGCAGAGATGGATCAGGAACTGCAGAGCCCCTGCCCCCCCCCCCCCGTGGGTCCCCACTCATTGTAGGGTCTCCCTCCCTGCCAGCAGGCCAGTGTTGGGGGGGAACTGGGGCCAGAGGTCAGCCCACCCTGGCTAGTTGCCCCTGGGGGGAGATGGGACTGACTGCCATTCATGGTGTGGCTTCAGGTTGCATCAGACCCTATGCTGCATGTGCTGGGGACAGAGTGGCCTGCCCAGGGACAGGGTGATAATGGGAGAGCTTGGCCTGTGGGCTGACTCACTCTGCCCCTAGTGGCAGATCGGTCAGCCCAGGGACAGGGCAGGAACTCAGACCCCAGCCTCATGCCAGCCTGCCCCGCTCCCTTTCTCGGTGCCAGGCTGCTGGCAGGGCAGAGGGGCCCAAACATTGTGGTGGGCCCCTGGGCAAGGGCCCTGTTGGCCCATGCAGTAATCTGCCCCTGTCTGCTGGAGCTAAATCATAGCTCTTGGCAAGACAACTAATCCAGATCAGGAGCCTGCAAGGAATGAAAAATCCATTATGTAGGAAGCATATGGCTGTAATGGTGGCTGTTCTGTTCCTTGTGGTTCTAATAGCCTTGCTTGGTGTGTCATGACTTGGATCAGACAGTAAACTCTTCAGGGCAAGGACAACATCTTTTATGTTGCTACATAGAAACTAGTACATTCATAGGTACTGTAAAGATGATAATCCTCTTCAAAATCTGAAAGAATGCCTCTTGTGATGGTATCTACCTAGTGCCACTGAGCCCCACAAGTCCACTTTATTTTTAAATCTGACCTTCAGTTACCTTCATAATAATAGAGTAACTTCTTATCTAGCTCAGCAGTAAAAATACTGAATGGCATTAAGGTTTTAAATTTCTCTTGGTGCATTAATGTCCTGTGAGTTTGCAGTGTTATGGTGGGATAAATATGAAGCAAAATTGGTTCAAAGGGAAAAGTGAAAGTACCTGATACTTTAGTTGAAGCCAACACTGCATGTTAAGAGTACTTTTTAAGATGCCAATCTGTACAGTTCTGCCGAAGGATGCCAGCTGCCATAGAGCTAATTCATTATGCCCTTCATCTGCTCTTGCATAAATCTATAAAAAGTCCAGATTTAAATATGTTGTGTCAAACGTTTGAATGCATTAAGCGATTCTGACAAGTTCCAGCTGTCCAGCAAGAGGAAACGCCATAATCAGAAGAGCAGGCAAAATGAACGGGCTGGATTAATTCTGCAAGTGTATTTGTTTCAGCTTCCATCTGATTTGCGGTAGCCTGTGCAGGAATGACTCGTGCATTCGCTCCAGTGTCTATTTCACTTTGTTTATCTACTTGCTACTTAAGCATTGTTGGCAACAGCCAAAGCAATGCCAAGGAGGGAGTTGCACAAACCAGACAAAGTAGCAGACGGTGAATCAGGAGGGATAGGGGCTCTTCCTTTCTCTGCCACTCCCTGTCTTGGTGACCCTTGGCAAGTGCCTTACTGGTCTGCCTCAGTTACTCTCCTTGTTAAAATGGGAATCGTGCTATTGATTTCTGGTCTTGGTAAAACACTTGGAAAAGTATTGATAAAAGCACCATGTAAGTATTACAAAAGAGTGTTTTTACAGAATAATCTTATTTTTGACCATTGATTTGCCTGAATTTGGCAGGTAAATTTACTGCTTTGTTTCTTAGCCCGCCTTAGCAGGAGTCTGTCAGGGGCTTTGATCTAGATCGTGGTGCTGATTGTGGTTACTTTGTTTGTCAGACCTACATACCTATAGCAGTTTGGGGTCACTGGGCATGGTGTTCAATAGCCCAGTTAGCCATTTCTCATTCAAGCAGCTTATCTCCTATCAATGTTTTGTTCTCCCATAACCCAGGTTGACTGACCCCATTCCTACAACGGAAACCTCCATAGCTCCACGCCAGAGACCTAAAGCAGGACAGACACAACCCAACCCTGGAATTCTGCCCATTCAGCCAGCCCTTACCCCTAGAAAGAGGCCTACTGCCCAACCCGCCATCCAGCAACAAGGTGAGGTGATTTTCTTCATGTTGGGCCTTTTTACAAAATACACAGGGCACTACTGGATCATGGTCA
This sequence comes from Podocnemis expansa, assembly GCA_007922195.1. Taxonomy (NCBI): domain Eukaryota; kingdom Metazoa; phylum Chordata; order Testudines; family Podocnemididae; genus Podocnemis; species Podocnemis expansa. The sequence continues at coordinate 51,543,844 of ML681972.1, read as the reverse complement.
AAATCTCTTTCAATTACCTTAGTAAATTGATTCCCACACTGCAGTCCTATGGCCAAGCCTCATAGAGAAACAAAGCCAGTAGTCCTAGTGAAATTGAACAGGCTCCTAAGGAAGTTTAGTTGAACTAGAGATAGCCGAAGATTTTTTCCCATCGAAAAAGTAATTTGATGAAGAGGTGTGTGTGTGTGTGTGTGTGCGCGCGTGCGCGTGCGCGTGCGCGTGCGCGTTTGTTTTGTCTTTTTTATGACCAACACTTTTTTCCAGAAATCTTTTATCATGATCAACATTTCTAGTTTTGTGTTTTATGGTTTATTTTTAAGTAGAAAAAAAATGAAAATACTTTGATAAAGCTTTTTTTTAATTCTTTTTTCATTTTTGTGAAACAGAATTTTTCACAGGAAATTTCCAGAAACTGTATTCTATATTTCCTGTGACAATCAGTAGTGCTGTTTGACCTGTTCTGAGCTCCTTGGACAAACTAGCTGAGAACCTAAGGATTTTTGGAGCCCTCCCACCAAATTCTATAGCCAGAGATACAATTCCCTATTAAATCCTGTGGGATGCTCCCAAAGGACAATAAGAAGATCCCTATCCTTAGGACTCTTCCTAAGGAGAGGCTGAGTGTAAGCATTGTTCCTGAACCTTTCTGGAGCTGCAGTGTGCAATGGGACCTCTGCATACACTGATCCCTGTGTACAACTTCTTCTTTCCTTTCATAGTTGCAGGACCTACTGCCTTGGGTGGTGGTGGCAGCCAGGCCTCACTTCCTGCAAGCATTCAGCAGCCTAAAGTGCCGCCTCAGCAAGTTCAACCCCAGCCCAAGCAGCCGCCCACCCCTCTGCAGACCCCAGTAGCCCAGCCGCCAGTCCCTGTTACTCAGCCACAGGCCACTCCACAGCATCAGCAGCAGCTCTTCCTGAAGCAGCAACTATTGCAGCAGCAGCAGCAGCAACAGCAGATGATGCAAGCTCAGCAGGTCAGCAGGGCTGTCTCTCAGATCATCTAGCACCTGTGCTGGGCCATGATGCCATGAGGCAGCAAATACAGATGTCTCCAACCTGCACACAGCATAGATGCAGAAAAGTGCAAGGGGCGGAGGGGGGTCCTTTCATTTGCTCTTCTATTTTGTCAGTTTCTTGAGTCATCAGCTGCTCTCAGGGCCTTATTGGGCTCTGCAGTGTAACCGAGCAGGGAAACATCCCTGAAGAATTCACAGTCTAAAAAGGCAAAGGGTGGTATGCAGGACAGAGAACCTGAGGTGAAGTGAGAGTGTGCTATAAACACGCTGTGTCAATCTCAGTGGGGGCCAGTGCAGGTGCAAAATTCCCTAAGACAGGGCTTGCTGGTTGGGCAGGTGGAAGGGGAAAAGATGTTGATGTTGTGTATATTGATACAGCGACTAGATGCTTGTGGCTGGCCCATGTCAGCCAACTCATGCTGTTTGATATCATCATGTGGACATCTGGGCAAGGGCTGGAGCCAGGGATCTAGGACCCAGCAAGGTTTGAGGGTTCCAGAGCTCCGATTCTATCCAGACTGAGCCCAGATGTTTATATGGCCATGAAACAGCACTGCAGCCTGAACCTTGTGAGCCCAAGCCACAGGCCAGCTGCATTTTTTTTCTCTGCTGTGTGAACAGACCTGATGTAACATCAACATGACGCCAGTGCCTACTGAACAGTTGGGAGGGGTTAGCCTTTGTTAAATTTGAAGAGTCAGAAAAGTATCAAGATCCCAACAAAAAGATACCCAGAAAACCAGGACAGAGGCCATGAGGTGTCTTTTTAATATTTTATGAAGGCAGGGAGGAATAGAAAATGTTACTCCATTTTAGGGTGCAAGCCCTGGTTTTACAGAGGGTCTCCAAGTCACTGAAGCGGATTTGTTTTTTAGTTCACCAGTTGCCATGACTCTTGTTTTTCTTATGGTGTCACAGTTCCAAGCCATGCAGCAGGCAGGTCAGCAACCAGCCATGTCGCCATTCCAAGTGATGCAGCAGGGAGTGCCGGCGCAACAGCAGCTGATGCAGAGCTACTACCAGCAGCAGCTGATCGCACAGCAGGCAGCCATGCCACAGAAGACGGTGGGCGCAGTGGGTCAGCAGAAGCAGCAGGCTCCAGGGCCACCTCAGCCACAGACACAGCAGGCTGCAGTGCAGCCAGCATCTGGGCAGGAGCAAGTGGTAAGAACCAGCAAGGTCTTAAAAGCTGCAAGGGAGAGTGGTGGGGAGGAGAAGAAAAACGTGTGCAATATAATGCTGCTCACTGGAGAAGTGCAAAGCACTCCCTGGGCTTGAACTAAGTTTGCAGTCTTCTAGGGTAGTTTTTGCAGGGGACATCCTCTTGTTTTCGTTCCCCAGGATTCAACCCAGAGGGGCTAGGGTATAAGACGTTCTCAGGAGACCTGCAACTCCAGTACTTTGGACCAAGCCATAGCTGTCAGTCAGGCTCACTGCTTCAAAGATGCTTCAAAAGAGACTGGGTCTCATTTGGGCTTTTGCCTACTGGTGGGGGGGCCTGGATTCTCTATGGAAACTGCCTCCTGGACCTCCTGTCTACTATAACAGAGCAGTGTTCAATGAGGTATGAGAAGGGAGGAGAGTAACTTCCTCTTGTATATATCATAGCCTTGTGGACATTCTAGGCAGTGATGGGACCACAAATGCATGTACATGACAAAGCTATTCAGTCTGGCATGAGGTCAGCCTTGCCTGCACTTCACAGATGAGGTATGGTGCTGAGGCATAGAGATGGATACTGCAAGTCAAGAGAGGAAGGATAGAAGAGTGGTTAGTGTGCTAGCCTGGAACACTGGAAACCTCCGTTCAATTCCCTGCTGTTACTTGAGCAAGTCACTTGGGCTCTCAGTGCCTCAGTTCCCCCCCCCCCCCCCGCACCATGCAGACAATAGCACTTCTCTGTCTCACAGGAATATGTGAGACTACAGACATTACAGCTTTGTGAGGTACAGCAGTGGGGGTACTGTCTAAGATGGAAGTGGAGCACAGGATTCCTGCCTCGTAGCCCCTTGCTCTGAAAATCTGTTTGAACATCACACTCTATTAGGAGTACGCAAACTTGTTCTTTCATGATGACTGAGGATAGGATCAAAATTCAAAATGATTTGAACAAACTGGTGAAATGGTCTGAGGTAAATAGAATGAAATTCAATTAAAACAAGTGCAAGGTACTCCATTTAGGAAAGAACAGTCCATTGCAGGCATACAAAATAGGCAATGACTGCCAAGAAGGAATACTGCAAAAAGGGATCCAAGCGTCATAGTGAACCACAAGCTAAATATGAGTCAACAGTGTAACACTGTTGCAAAAACAGCAAACACCATTCTGGGATGTATTAACAGTATTGTAAGACGCAAGAAGCAATACTTTTGCTCTACTCCGCACTGATTTAGGCCTCAACTGAGTACTGTGTCCTTTTCTGGGTGCCTCAGGATGGGGACAAATTGGAGAGAGTCCAGAGAAGAGCAAAATGAATGATTAAAGGTCTGGAAAGAGCTGGGTTTGTTTAGTCTGGAAAAGAGGAGACAGAGGGGACACAATAACAGTTTTCAAGTATCTAGAGAGGTTGTTATTAAGAGGAGGGAGAGAAATTTTTCTCCTTAACCACCGACAATAGGACAATAAGCAATGGGCTTAAATTACAGCAAGGGAGGTTTAGGTTGGACACTAGCAAAAAAATTCCTAACTGTCAGGGTGATTAACCACTGTAATAAGTCACCTAGGCAGGTTGTGGAATCTCCATCATTGAAATTATTTAAGAGCAGGTTAGACAAACACCTGTCGCTGGCTTAAGACAGTACTTGGTCCTGTCATGAGTGCAGGGAGCTGGACTAAATGACTTTTCATGGTCCCTTCCAATTTCTATGATTCTATGACTTTGCCTGGAAACATTTACACAGAGGGAATCCTGATGTACAACATAAAACTAACCTGTTCCCTTCCAGAGACTGGCTGACCAAGTTCAGTGGGTAGCATTGTGCCCATGCCATGTCCCAGCATCCGCCTCCTTGGCAAAGACTGTCAAATCTAACTAGAATTGTTGAGTCCCAGACTGAGGCTTTAGGGACTTGGATGTGCATTTTTTGGTTCTGTTTTTTCCACAGAAATGAGGCGCTAAACATTTCTTGAAAGTCAGTCCCCTTTAATGCATTGCTGCTTGATTCCAAGGCGGAAAGGAACCATTGCGATCATCTGGTTTGGCGCTCTTTATTACACAGGCCACCAAGTTCTCCCTCAAATTGGGCACTTGCCCACAGAAGCATCCAAAATTAGGATTCACTTCTGGGAATTTTGACCAATTGTTTTCTTGAACCCCAGATGGCAAGAGCAAAATGAACAACTTCCACTTTGCTTTGATTCTAATGAGTGGGGTAGATATCTTTTTTTTTTTTTTTTTTCCCCCTGGCTATGTTGAAAAGCAGATTTTACAACACCATATACGCCCAAAAAAACCCACATCCATGCTACTTATCCTCTCTGCTTGTGCCCAAAATAAGCGCTCTTTGCTTGATGGGAAATACGGCTCTCCTTGCAGTGAGAGAGCAAATGACTGTCTGCCAGCTTAAAGCTTTGGGAGATGTGCCAGAGAGTGTGATTCCCCCATTGCCAGAATCCTTGTGGTTGCAGAGGGAAAGAAAGGACACTTGGCTTGGGCAGCAATGAAAGACTTATTCATCCTTGACCTGCCACTCCCCAAAAGACAAACATCTCCTCATTTGTTTTTATGCATGAAAAGGAGATGTGCCCAGTTTCTGTGCTGTATCTTGTACAAGTGTCAAATAAGTGTGCTTGTGTCAATCAGTTCAAATACAGAATATTTGATTCAAAATTAAGGGCCAAATCCTGCTTGGCCTACTTGTGAGCCCAAGAAGAATTACTCATATCTTCTTTGGTGTTGCCTCTTTGAAGCTGATGAAATGTCATCAGAGATACTTTGGCAATAAACTTTGACAGAATTACTCAAGTGACTAAAAGCTGGGTCAGTGTGCCTCCCTCCTCTCCTTTTGGCTGTGTCATATTTGTTGTTACCTCTGTGTTTCATTTGCATCTTTAGCTGGTCATTGAGTACTGGGGACAGAATCACAAATCTTGTACTCCTGGCTCTGCCACCAATTTGCTAGGTGAACTCTCTGCTCCAATATGGGTCTCGTGCAAAGTTGATGGGGAGTTTGACAATTCAATTCAAATGGGCCTTGGGTCAGGCCCATTATTATCTAGCAGGTGAAGGTCTGCCATGATCCAATGGCTGGAAGCTGAAGCTAGATTAGTTGAGACTGGAAATAAGGCATATTTTTTTTTAACAGTGTGAATAATTAACCCCTGGAGCAGTTTATCCAGGAGCATGGTAGATTCCTCACCACTGGCAATTTTTAAATCAAGATTGGATTTTTTAAAACATCTGCTCTTCAAATTATTGGGACAGTTCTCTGGCCTGTGTTGTACAGGTGGTCAGACTGTGTGATCACAATGGTCCCTTCTGGCACTGGAATCAATGAATGAGTCGATGAAAGTTTCCACTTTTATTGCAGGAGAAAATTCCTGGGACTCATTAAAGAGCCTTTCTAAGGCCCCATGGAGATCCTTTGACACAATTAAATTACATGAAAATATTCTTAACTGTTTGTTTAAAAAAAAAAAAAAAAAAGCCTGTGAAAATTATCCCATCCTCCAGAAGGCTAATCAGAACTGATGTGTGCAGTGCTGCTCCCATTCCTGCAGCAGCCACGATAAAGCATTAATTGTCTCATTTAAAAAATGAATAGAGAAACATGATCTCTCTGTAGCAGGCTCTCTCAGCAGAAAATGCCAGGCTTGACCCAGCCAAAGCCTTTTCATGTTGCGTAACTTTTTTAGTGTTATAAGCCATATATGTTTCTGCAGAGATTTCAATAAAAACCTTCCCTCTCTTCTTCTCTCCCTGTACACATGGTTTTGCTGTGACCTACATAGAAAGGTTGAGTGTGCTGGAAACGGTCAAAGCGGTTCGTTTCTCAGCAGCAGTCTAATATTAGGCTTAAAATGCAGCAGGAGAGAGAAAAAATAGCTCTTGATTGTCTTCCCCCTGCCACTCTGAGTGTGTGAACCTGTGGCAGGTCAGCGCCATGCTGGGGGTGTGGTGGTTTGTTTCATTTAGTTCTGGAGGAACAAAGAGGAAAATGTCACCTTCCTGGATGATGAGGGACCAAGATGCTGCTGTGCACTGGAGCAGAGGCAGAACAGAAATATCCAGACTGAGGAAATAAAATAGACAGGCTTCCCATCTCTTCCCCATCCCACTTTTCCCATTTTTAAAATCAGGGTTGAGCTATAGCTGGATTGTTAAGTCATGCTTGTCAGGCTGACTAAAATACCAAGTGTTGACAAATTGTACTAGTATTTAACAGTACAATATTTTGAGTGGGTGTATGTGTGCATGTATATTGACTGATTGACATGGGCAGAAACTAGTTTTGTGAAACCTTTTGAAGTTCTTATTCCAAAGGCTTAAAAGTTGATCCCAAAATGTTACCATCTGGCATAACACCCTTAAGCCACTCTATGCAATTCCTCCGTCCTCTTGATGTTCAGACCTTTCAGATACTTCATTACACCACTTCCTCCTGTCCAGCCCTTCCTTGGTCAAGCACTGTGTACTCTGTTTTGTCATGGTTAATGGTGTTGCTTCCCACAGCCCAGGGACAGTTTTGTGTCTTGCCAGCTACATCCTGTATCTTGCTATCCAAGTTACAGAATGCAAGGCCCATCTCTGCAGCCAGCTCAGAGGATTGCTCCTTTGTATTTCTGAGTTTTGGAGTTGGAGGTTCTGGGTACTGCCATCCTGGGGATGAGAGCTTGAAATAGTTACATAGCCAGTCCAAATCAACTGAAGCATGTGGCTGACTCCTATTCTGGAAGAAGTTTTGCATCCTGAGCTGTGAAGAAACTATTACATACACATTTTCTGCTGCAATCCCATTGAATCTGTGTGGCTCCAACCCTTGTGAAAGAGCTGGCAGATGTTTTGCTCCTTAAACCTGTCACACTACAACTTCTAAACTGTCTGGCTAGTCTACACGGCTTTGGCCTCTCTAGTGTGAATTTTTTTAGCACTGATTGTTTAAACCATTATGCCTCGTTATGTTGCAGCTGCCATTTCTCCTATAGCAGCACACTCTGAATCCATCTTCTTTCCAAGATCTCCAGTGCAGCAATGGAGAATGCTGTCACTTGTGATTACGTTTAAATGGGACCCTAGTACTGTAGATCAGGGATGCTTTTTCAGATTTGCCCTGCTCAGGAAGTCAGTGCCCTGAAGTACAGTTCTTCAAGGACAGCTGTTGTTCAAGGATGAGTAGCTTATACGTTTGCTTCCCTTCCTAGAAGCAGGCGCCAATAAGACAACAGCAAAAGCCTCAAACTACACCGCCTTCAGCTGTCCAGGGCCAGAAGCTGGGTTCCCTAACTCCTCCGTCCTCCCCCAAAACACAGCGTGCGGGACACAGGAGGATTCTGAGTGACGTGACACACAGTGCTGTTTTTGGGGTCCCAGCCAGCAAATCTACCCAACTCCTGCAGGCAGCTGCTGCTGAAGCCAGTCTCAACAAGTCCAAGTAGGTGCCAGTTCGCTTTGTGACACGGGTATGGAGAAGGGGGAGAGATGTCTGTTTTTAAATGAAATGCCCATGAATTGGGGTTGGGTCAGACAGCCTGGGACCCCAGTTTGGTAACCCCATACCATGCCCAGAAGCCTCCTTTTAGGCATCTTCCTTGCCCAGAAGGAAGAAACCTTCCAGCTGCTTCTGTTTTCCTGATGCACTAAGCCCTCACCTCTTGTGGACTACATGGTGGCAGAAGGTAATCAGTAGCTCCTGGATCTTTCTGAGCATGGGACCCAACCCATCCCTTGACTGATGTTAAGACTGTGGCACCTGTACCAATGCTTCCCCAAAAGAATCTATGTTCCACTGGTACCAGGGGTCTGCAGCCTTCGGCTCTGGAGCCACATGGGACTCTGGCTGCCTGCTTGCAGGTCCAAGACCCCCACCCCCACCTCCACACGCACACATGCTGAGGGACCCTGCAGAAGGTCTGCTTATCGTTCCACATCCCCATCTCCTGCCTGCCTGTTGCCCTGGCCCAGCTCCCCCTACTCCCTACCAGGAGTCTACACCTATGGTGTCTCTCAGAACACTGGGTTATTGAAGGAATTTTTAAAAATGGCTCTTCTTATCTTCCGGGTTGCCGATCCCTGATCTGTACCATCAAACTGTCTGTAAAATTGGGAGGCTGCCATGTGGCATGTTGCAGTGGTGACAGAGGACAGAACAAGGAGCAATGGTTTCAAGCTGCAGCTGGGGAGGTCTAGGTTGGATATTAGGAAAAGCTTTCTCACCAGGAGGGTGGTGAAGCACTGGAATGGGTTGCCTAGGGAGGTGGTGGAACCTCCATCTTTGGAAACTTTTGAGACCCTAGTAGGGTTGATTTAGTAGGAGTGGTCCTGCTTTTATCAGGGGGTTGGACTAGATGACTTCATGAGGTCCCTTCAGTCCCTATGATTCTATGTTGGCTACAGAGCTTTATTGTAGTTCTCAAAGTGTGGGCTGTGTGCCCTCCCTTTAAGGGGGCACAAAGGAACATTTAGGGGAGGCATGCAGAAGGGCTGGGGTCACCCCCACAGGGGATAGGGAGGGAGTGCCACACTTGCAGCCGTGTCCCACCTCCAGGCCTAATTCTGCCTTGAGCCCCAACTCTGCTTTCATCCCAAGTTCTGCTGAGGAAGCCTTGGGTATCAGTGGTAGATAGGGGGCGCAGATGTATTTGTTTACTGGGGGGGGGCATGACAGGACAAGTTTGAGCACAACTGGAAAAAATGAATTTTCAAAGGGTTCTCTAACTGCACAAAAATCCTGCTCTTTGTAGAGTTCTGTGATGCAGGGCCTGGGATCTTCTGACCTGTCAGTGTACTGCTTAGTGTGCTGCAGCCACCATGGATTAAAAAGGAAAAAGCCTCAGTGCAACCCCTGGGAGTCCTTGTCTCTAACAGTTTTGTTTACATTATTGTTTGCTCATCTTCTCCAATCCCTTGCCATCCTCCACGCCCGGTGCAGCTGTAGGACTAATGCACTATTATTCCTTCCCACCTGTATTTTGTGATCTTACGGCTGTTTCCAGGATACCAGATGAAAGCCAGTTCCTGTGGAAAGTCATCAAGGATATTGCTGTGACCTGGGGTGGGAGACACTTAGTGTCACATAAAAAGAAAATCAACTTGTACAAAGAGTTTATAGGTGTTTGAAGCCAGAAGGAACCATTACGGTCAGCTGATCTGACCTCTTGTAGCACCGAGTCTGAGCTTCAGGCCAGAAGGGAGCACTAGCTTATCTAGCTGTCCTTCCGTATGTCACAAACCACCACCAGCCCAGTCCTTCCCCACTAAACTCAGCAATGGAAATGAGGCCAATGAGAGACTTAGACTACTACGTGCCAGAGATTGAGAATAGGACAACTCTACATGCACTAGTGCCCAAGGCCTCTCAGTGGCAGGGCAATGATGAAATGAGGTGGACCCAGATAATTCTGGCAACCAGCCTGCACCTGGACACTGCAGAAGTAAAAAGAAACCCCCCAAGATCGCTGCCAATTTGACCCCAGAGGGAAATTCCTTCCCAATCCCATGTATAAAAATCGGTGAGACCCTGAGTATATGAGCAAGAACCAGCCACCCAACACACAGGAATGTTTGATGCCACTTTAGTGTCCTGGCCCACTCTGCTTGTGGCCCATCTCTAGTCATGGCCATCCTTGATCCTTCAGAGGAAGGGAATAAAAAAACTTCCCAGAAGACACTAGAAGCAAAAACAAACAATTCCTTTCCTGGCCCTTTCTGGTGGCCAGCTTAAATGTGAGTTTTAATAATGTAAGACCAAAACTGAAAGTGAGTCCCAGGGCTGTTGTGCCTTGCCCCCCACCTTCTCAAGCACCCCTTAATCCAATTGCTGAGAAAAAATTTCCAGTTGACTCACCCAGTTGGTTGTGGGGGGGAATGCTTTTAGGTCTGCTTCCACAACACCGTCCGGCTCCCCCAGGACCTCACAGCAAAACGTCTATAACCCACCAGATGTCTCCACATGGAATCCGTTTGATGATGATAACTTCTCCAAACTCACAGCAGAGGAACTTTTGAACAAGGACTTTGCAAAACTGAATGACGGTGAGTTTACAGTTGAGCATTCTATCAGCTAGCAACTGGAGTTGGTCCCTTCTGGACCTGGGGAAGTGGGAATGGTGTAACAGTGGGTGGATGACTTGTATCTAGAAGCTTCTGAAATGTTCCTGTGGCACTTAAAGACTAACCTGATTTATTGCATGAACTTTTGTGAGAGAAAGTCCCACTTCCTCAGACACTTTCAGATGGGCAATCTTATACCTTCAAAGCGTCTGACAAGGTGGGATTTTCTCGCAGGAAAGCTTGTGTGATAAATACATTTGTTAGTCTTTACGAGCCACAGTTCTTTTCCTTTTTTTGCTCACTAGACTAACACGGCTGCCTCTTTGCAACTTGGTATAAACTTAATAACTCCATTTACTCCAGTTTACACCAGCCAAGGATCCAGTAGCTTTATCTCCTGCTTTCACTGGGCATTTGGCATTTGGTAGAAGCCCTCCAGAATTTAGTGTTCATATGGTTCTCTAAATATCAGCATCTAGATTCTGCCACCCTTCCTCACCTCTGCTAGTGCTTTTTAGCTCACTGAGATTGGGGAGAGGACTCAAAATGTAAGATAATGCTCCCTGTGAGTTAAAATAGTAGACTCTGGCCCTCCTGCAGAAAACCACAGTATATCAGTGACATTGCTGCATGCAGGTCTGTTTCATGGTTGTGGGAAGTATGAGTAAAAATAATGATCTGCAATGGTATTTTCAAGCTGTTTAAATATAGGTAAGTACATCAGCTTAAAAATGGGAGCAAGGTACTCTTAAGTGTAACCCACCATTCTGAATTTTCAGGTAAACCTCCAGAAAAGCTTGGCAGTTCCACGGAGAACTTGATTCCTGGCTTCCAGCCACCTCCATCTACAACACAGGCAGATGCTTTTGGTTCCTCTTCCTTTACAGCTGGATCAGGTAAGCATGTGAACATACACTGCAAGAGCCTCTCCTCAAGTTAATAGAAGTAGTAGCTAGAGGTGGTTTTTCTGCAGCCTTCTGGAGGCCCAGATCCGTTTGACTGACCTTGTTTCTTCAGCCAGTCAACTTTTGGGGCATCTCAGTAGCAGATACAGAACAGACTTGGTACCTGAATTGAAAAAGGATGGCAGGAGGGACATGTACTAAGAAATATCCTATAATGGGAGACCTCAGCCTGGGAATCCTGTTTTGTTTGTCTGTTAGCTAGTGAACACAAAATGAATGAACACAGTGAGATGCCTCTTGGTGGAGAATAGACACTGAATAACCCCCTTAAAGTCTGTAGAAAAGATGGAACTTCTTACTACTAAGCATCACGAATAATACAATAGCTGTATTATTTCTTAATACTTTGTATTAATACTTAAGAATTTGTCTGGAACAGATGAGTTGAAGGGAATTTGTTGGTCAAAACTTGCTTGACTCCTTGAGAGAAATCAGCCTGATGTGCTGGGTGATTCCATTTCAGTTGGCTATGATGAGATACAAAATCACAGAAATGTGGGACTGGTAGGAACTTAGAGAGGTCATCATTCAGGCTTTCTAGTCTATCCTTCCACACTGAGGCAGGACTAAGTCTACCTTGACCAATGGTTTTCACACTATGGGTTGGGACCCAGTCATGGGTTGCAGAGCCTCAGGGACTGGGCTGCAGCACCCCCTGCTGCAGCCACCACAAGACTGGAATGCATTGCTCGAAGATGTAACTGTTGGGTTGCATGCATAAATGATTTTTTTTTCAACTGGGTCCCGAGAAAAATAGTTTGAAAACCACTGACCTAGGCCATCCCTGAGAGTTGTTTGCTTAACCTTGTTTTTAAAAACCTCCAGTGACTGGGATCCTACAAATATGCTTGTTCCAGTGCTTTACTATAGTTATAGTTAGAAGGATTTTCCTAATATCTAACCTAAATCTTCCTTGTGGCCAACTTAGCCCATATCTCCTTGTTCAGCCCTCCTGAAGAACCACAGTTCACTGTTCTCTTTATTAAACAAAAAAAGAGTCTAGTGGCACTTAGACTAACAAATTTATCTATTATATGAGCTTTAATACAAGAAAATCCCGTTCATCAGGTGCTTGAAGATGGAGAACTGCAGATGAATGGAAGGAAAACAAATGCCTAGACTAGACTGACATGGCTATCCCTTTGGAACTTGTTCTCTTTATGACAACCTTCTACATATTTGAGGGCTGTCTAGACTATTAAGGGGGCAGGGCTGACAGCATCAACTGACCTTTTCACTCTTTGAAAACTGGCTTAGTTGAGTTAAAACTCCTTAAAGCTTGGGAGCAGAGGAACTTTCTGTATTGGGAATTTGCTGTGAGCATATGTGTGTGTGTGTGCTAATGAGAGAACCAGGTTATGGGTCTGGGTCTGGGTCTGAGTCTGATTCCCCCCCACCCCTACCTACCCATGCATCACCCTAAACTAGGATCTTAATTACACTATTTGGGGAAAAAAATGAAGAAATCCATTTTAAGATGACTTTTAAATATAAGTGGGACTTAGAGAAGCTTATAATTGAGCTTGGTAGCTTTACAGTGGCTTGCATCTGCTAGCTAGAGAGCTGTGGAACAACAGAGTTATTGTGTTGCAGATATTTTTCACTCACCACCCAACATGTCACTAGTGTCAATCAATATTCCACTATTGACCATAATGGAAAATTGCCAGTTTACACCAATGCAGGTGCTGGACCTCTACGTTTTATCATTTAAATGTCCTAAAACAGGAGCATCAAACTTATGGCCCATGGGGCTCATCCAGCCCACCAAGGGTGCTGATCTGGCCCATGGAGCCTCTGGCTGAGGTGTGCCTGGGAACTCTCTGTTATTTGCTGCTGGTGCTGCAAAGACAGGCTGCCACTGGCAGGGCAGGGCTAAGTGTGTTTGTGACTTGGATTGTGTGAGTGAGTCAGAGCGCAGTGGAGCAAAGGAAGCATTCTAGCCCATCCGGGCTCAGTTCTGCTGTGGTCTGCGAACCAATCAGAGTCTGTCACAGCAAGCTGGGTTCGGCTGCCAGAGAGCCACCACACTGCCCTCCACCCAACCTGTTCACTGTCAGTCAGTTGGCATGCTAATCTGATTGTGCAATGTGCAGTCAAACCACAAATAAAAAAGGGGAAAAGTGGCTGGGGCCCACATGGTAATGAGCCAATCAAAGGCCTGCTGGGATTGAGCCAACCAAAAGCCACGATGCTGAATGACTGACAGTGAGTGGGTGGGGTGGGGGGGAATGCAGGAGACCAGCATGCCTGTGGCTGGCAGTGTTCCCTCTAATTGTTCATAGACTGTGTGCGCAAAAAAATTTTTTTGTGCAAATGTTCAGAACCACTGTCCAAATTTGTGTGCCCTCCAGTGAGTGTGGTCAAACTTGCAAGCGCAATGAAGAAAGTATGTATGATGCAAATAATATCTAAATTTTATTTTGATATGGTGATGGAAATGATGTTATAAATTACAAAACTTTATTTGAAACATGCTACTTGAAACAGCCTTCTTAAAGTAGCATAAAAATATTAGCACTGTTGAATTTTTTATGTGCACATTTTATTTTGTTGTGTGCGCAGGCTTTGCAACCTGTGTGCATGCGCACACACGCACACCTTAGAGGGAACATAGGCTGTGACTGAGGATGATTGCCTTGCCACCACGAGGGAGGGGAAGTGGAAGGAGAGGGGGGGGGGGTCTGGGGCTGCCCAGCTGGGGGGTAGGTCCGCGAGTGGCCAAGCAGGGGAAGATCCAGGGGCTGTACAGTATGAGAGGGGTCAAGGAGCCAGCATGGCAAAGGGGAGCCCACAGAGCAGGGAAATAGGAAGGTGTTGCAGAGCCTGCTGGGTTGGGGATGGGGAAAGGGGAGAATACATGCTGCTCTGAATGTGACAGCGGAAAAGGTTGGGGAGCCCATGCAGACACATGGCCCGTGACAGGTGTCCTGCTGTCTATTGTGGCCCTCCCACATGGAGTAAGTTTGACACCCCTGTCCTAACACATGCACGATAGGCGTGTATCTTCCAGGTGCAAAGTGCCCTTAATTTTCATTGCGTCACCAGTTTCTAGACTTTTCCCATAACATGGTAGTCTGTTCAGTCCTCTGAACACAGATGTGACTATATTATTCCATCTCTGTGAAAGACTGGTGGGAGTTTTCTTGATGTCTTCTCTACAGTATTTGAGATTCATGGTTAAAAGATGCTTTATAGACATGTTTAGTATTAATATTATAAGAGGAAACACGGTCTTGTGGGTTAGGTGCTGGACTGGGATTCAGACCTCTGTTTCATTGCCTGGTCTGCAGGTATGCAGACCTTGGATAAGTCTCTTTCTTAAACCACTTTTTTAGCCATCCGTATAATTCAGATAATGTCTTTTCTCCTTCCTTTTGTCTTCTCTACATCTTCAGGGCAGAAACTCTCTCACTTTGTGTTTTATGCAGCCCTGATCTGGTCTATTGCAGTCCAAATAAATAGTGAATTGATGTTACTCTGAGGATCTCTTTGGCCTTTGTACTCTATAAATTTCCAACTTTGTCCCTAGACTCTCCATGCTCTGATATGTGTCACTTAAGGCATGCCTCTCAGAAGTTTTGTTGGTGCTTCCACAGGGATAGAAAATGTGTGTTCACTTTCTTTTCTTTCCTTTTAAGTGTGAGCAAAGGGGTAGTGCTGGTAAATCTGTTTGTGTTTGGTCAGCATGTGAGAAGTTTAGTTCTTCATAATGCATAGGAGTGTGCATTTTGCAGGGAAGCAGTTGATCAGGTTCAGTGGTTATGGCATTGGGGACTGGGTTTAGCAGACCTGGGTTCTATCTAAACTTGGGTTCTAGCTTTGGTTTCCCCATTGGTAAAATGTCTCTTTTGTAAAGCTGAGACATATGAATTAAATGTGCAATGGAGGAGCACCATGTCTGTCTTACTACTAACTTTTCCATAACAAAATAGCCTTGTCTTGCCCAGGCATGGTTTTAAATCTCTTACGGTCTATCTGTATCTCAGTGCTGCACCATTTTGGCTTGACATTTTTTGTTTCTCTCTCTCTTTCTGGTTTCTTGCTGCCTGTCCAGCTGAAAAAACAAAAGATATTCTGAGTCTGGACACTAGCCCTCCACTTCTGACTGTGCCTGATCCTTTTGTTCCTCTTCCGTTATCCGACACGCCAGGTAACGAGCACCCAATGTGTAGTTTTAATATCAACATTTCTGTCATTTTTCAGATTTATTCCTTGGGAGATTTTAACACTGGAGCCTATATCAAAAGCCTGAAGGGTTTACTGAAGTCTCTGGGAATCATAGATGGGTGTGTATAGTTGTGGTTGGATGGATTTCCAGAACCTAGCACAACGGGTTCTCATTCCTGATTAAATCCTTGGATGCTATTGAGATACTACTACTGCTACTACTACGAATTTTTATCTATAATGTATTACAAGATTTCAGCTTACACAGTAGTTTTAAAGAGTACTCAGGTATTTAACCATACTTTCTTAGGCTTTTTTTAGATCAGTCTCTGACTTCTAGATATTAAACATGAACCTTCTGCACCAGACAATTGATGTTTTCTTCCGGCTTTTTGGGTAGCTCTAAAATTGCTGTAAACGTGCTTCATTGGAAGCAAAGAAGTCTTGTAACCATCACCAGTTTGGGAAGTCTTCAAGCTCAGGTGGTAACTGATTCCTTTTGCTTCACAACACTTTGAAAATTAATGCTGTTTTTGCAGTTCTAGAAGCTGGAGCCGACCCTTTCAGGCGTATGGAAAAGATGTTCAAAGGTGCCTCAGCCACACAGGCACATCTGAAAATTTTATCCTTGGTTTCTAAGTTACCTGCTGGTCAGTATGTATTTTAGATCCCCATCTCTGCTCAGTCTACTGCGGACGTGAGGCTGTTAGAGCAACCAGCTACCCGAGCCCAGCACTACAGCTTAAGTTGTAGAATCTCTGATTTTTAGCTCTGGGGGACCTTGGTTCAGTCATGGGTGTCGGTTGACATGGTGGCTGTTGCACACTAAGTTAGGCAACTCACTAAAAGTGGCCTGACTTGGGTATGCTGAGCTCTTTCAACTGCAGCCAAGAATCTGTGGGAGTGACAAATGCTCATGTCAGTTGAAAGCTAGGTCACTTTTAGGACTTAAATTTCATTAAATTGTAAGTGTGCAAGCTTAAGTTCTGAAACACATAACTTGCCAAACTCTACCTACCTCAAGAGCTGATATCCTGTTCTATTAGGAAACAGTTTGCATTTTCTTTTTTTCTAAATGCTATTGGAAGTGTTTTGCTTTTTTTGGTTCAAAGCCTGTTGGCCTGAAGCAATTTCAAAACTCTCTGCCCAGTATACACAACAGCAATGGCAGGAGCTACCATACTGAGACAGCACTTTTCATATTGCTTATTGAATTTCCAGACTGCATAAGCAAGCAGCGTTGGTGGACTTAGCTGCCAGGCAGTTCTTTCAGCTCTTTATAGAAATCATAAAGAGGAAACTGCTTTTCAACCCTGTCGTTGGGTGTGAATAATCAGAGGAGGGATTATTTGTAGTTTCTGAGCTGTTGGGCTATATGTGTTGTATATTTAAAGCTAGAGTCCAAGTGTGCTTTTATTAATTCATTGCATGGATATTTATAAAGTTAGGGTGCAAGTGTTTGCAGGCAGTTAGCTCTGGTCTACATTTGGTGTGAGCTAATGAAACAGTTTTATGTTCACACTACAGTGACTTCAACTCTCTGATTCTGGTAGAAAATTTGCTCAGGTCGCAGCAGGCTTACAGACTTTTCTAACAGTGTCTGGGACAACCTCATCCTGCAATTTGAAAATGGAGATTGCTGCCTGAGCCTCTAAAGTTAGCCTTGAAAAGAATTTGGAAATGGACCTTGGCTGACAATGGCTTGAATATCAGCAGGGCATGTCCTGCTTGCTCACCTATACCTATATTGCCTCTGCCATGCTTCCTGCAAAAACACATTTGCAAAGCAAGCATAACTGGCAAGGGGAGTGAATGCATGTAGTTGGAAGGCAGCCTTTTTATACAGCCCATTTTGCCAAGTAAAGCCAGGGTGGAGCTAATTTGAACCTATTTGTATATAAACCTCTATGTAAATAGCATGGAAAAATTTGCTTTAGAACTCCTTAACTTACTGTAGGACATGCTAATTGCATATTTGTATTAAATTAGTTTAACTTCTCTGATGGGGGTCAGTTGGCAAGTACAGCCACATGAGTATTCTCTCTAAATTAATTTCTGCAAGTTTTTTCCAGAAGGGCAGTGGGGAGGGAGTAAACAGCAAATATTTTGAGCTGTAGAATATTTGTTGTTTTAATCACCTTGTTTGCTTGACCTCTCAAGAGATTTTGATCCCAGACCCTTCAACGTTAAAAAGCATGTGGCTCTGCAACTTTAGCGGCAGGAGTAACTCTCCCTTAGAGTCTGTCTTCACTGCAGAGAGAACTTTGCGGCCTCTTCAGGTGTGGCTCCTAATCCCTCCACACCCCAGATCCTGTCACCCAGGTTTGGTGGTACCAGTCAGGCCAGATATCCTGGATTAAAAGTATGTCTACACTGCATTTGGGAATAGGCCTCCCAGCTTAGATTCACAGACTTTTTTTGTGTGGTGAGGCTCACACTGCAGCACTAAAAAGTGCTGTGCAAACATTGTGGCTTGGGCCTTGGGGAAGGGAGTCAGAGAGAAGATAGGGAGCCTGAATGTCAGCCCAAGTTGCAACATCATAGCAATGTTTCTCCAGCTCTTTTTAGCATGTGAGCACAAGTCTCTGAACCTGGGCTGGGAGGCTTGTTCCCAGATGCAGTGTAGGCAGACACGCTGAGCCTTTGAGCCTGGGTACCAATTCACTTGGGCTAATGTAACCACTTTTCAGTGAAGATGTAAGCTAAACCTCTTGAGTCTCCCAACTTCTCTGTATTCCTCAAAGGACAGACAAGTTCTCCTGCGTGTGCTCAGAAAGAATCCCAGAGTGGCTCAGTTTACTGCAGCTCCATGAACCATGGGACATGCCTGCAGATATCCTAGACACATACACAAGAAATGCAGCGCCAGGCAGGGTCTAAAGTGCAGCTCCTCCTACTTGGTCTCAGTTAACCCAGATTCTGATCATCTGAATTAACTCTGCAGTGAAGACACAGCCTTAGATGACTGATGTAGCACACTTATGTGGATCAGACCCTGGAGATGCAAAATCTCTTAGTGGAGAGGGGGTTTTTTTCATTTAAATAATTTAAATATCTTAATGTTTCCTCAATTTAGGAATAGTTCTAGCAAGACGGGGTACAGTGCCCAATTCAGAAACAGATTAAAAATTAAAGCAACAGTTTAGTGGAAGTTGGATTTTCGTTAGCATATCTCTCTCTTTTTTTTTTTCTGTGTAAAAGGACTACAGTCACTAATGGAAAGATGACTGGTAAAAGAGACTGGCAAGAGAAACCGAGATAAAAATTAAAGCAACAGTTTAGCGGAAACTGGATTTTCGTTAGCATATCTTCCCCCCCACCCCCACCCCAACCCTGTGCATAAGGGCTACAGTCACTAATGGTAATGTAACTGGTAAGAGAGGCTGGCAAGAGAAGAATAAAAATATAGCAAAACATCTGTTAAAATACTGGAAAATGAAATATTCATGCTGAAAACATTTTTCTTTGTGCCAGCGTAGGAAACGAGCCAAGTTCTTCTTTATAAACTTATTGCGTGCTTCGCTGCTGATTAATCATAATGGAGAGGTTGATCAGAATGCTATTTTTTTTTGCTGTGTGTAGCTATTTGATTCATGTCAGTACAAATCTATCTTACACTGTATTATTGGAAAGGAAATTTTGCACAAGATATTGTGGAAGATGTAAATTAAACTGAGTTATGAAACTTGAAGACAGATTTTTGCTTTGTTGGGGGGAAAGAAGTCCTCCCCTATAATGACATTACCTCAGGTTTTTTATCTGTGACCTACATATACAGTAAGAGTTTTATGCATCCTTCTCTTCTGCTTAGGGCCTGGCCCAAAACCCACTGATATGAAAAAGCTTTGGATCTCATCCTTTACACTCGCTTACCAAAGTACTTACACAAATGCTTGATTTCAAGCATGGAAACAGTACTGTTCTTAGGCAAAAGTTCTTTGGTGAAAAGGGAGAAACTTCTAAACATGCTTAAGTTTTAAGAGCGTGTATCAGGACCTTGGTTCTGATGTCGCACCATATTAGGGCATATTGGAATGTTTACCCACTTTTTTACTGAACACATGTAGTCAGATTTACGTGAATTTATGATAACCTGAAATGTGGGGCTCATGAAATACCCCCCCCCCAAGTTCTTATTCCCAGGCACAGATTGAATCAAATTTTTCCTCCCAAATGAACTTCCCTCCTCAGACATGCTGTACTGGCAGGCATCTTGGCTTTTCTCCTTTCTCTGAGGAATTGAATGATCTTTTAGGGTCAGGTCAATGGTTCCATTAGAGAGAAATGAGGGGGAGTTCTCAAGGAACAGTTCATGAGCACTGAAGCACCCCCCCCAACCCTTTATTCTGCTACTGGTTGGCTTCTTGTGACTGCAGGATGGTGGGTATTGATGGATGGACAGATCACAGCCTTCACATTTAGTTATGGTATCCCTTTTAGGTGTCTTCTGTCCTGGAATAGAAAAGTATTGTCCATTCTTAAAGGATAACAAGATTTTTTTTTTTCTTTTTTCAGATGTGCCACTCCTTCTTAGGGCATAGCTTAAATGTCATACAGTAACCTACCACTCCGCAAAATGACAGAGAACCAAATTCTGCCCTTTGATACATGGTTATTTGCATTATAACAATGCCTACAAGCCCCAGCAGCTACCAGAGCTCTGTTGTACCAAGTACTATAGAAAATATAGTGGAAGAGTCCCTCCCCAAAGTGCTTACAATCTAAATAGAAGAGTGGTAGAGGAAAGGTAGGCAGAGAGCATACATGTGCTGTCTGCAACCTTGAGCAGAACTGGGTTGGGTCCTCAGTGTTTGTTAAATATGTCCCAACAAGTAGTGTTGCTTTTTAAATAAAAGTTACCTATTTTGTGTCTCTTGGAAGCTTTCAGCTTGTCACAAATCTCTTCTGCCTTCTTTCACATGAGCAGGAGCCCCCCTCCACCTCCACCTCCCCCCCAAGTCTCCCACAGGCATGCACACGTGCATGCACACACACAGATTTTAAGCAATAATAAATTTTGGATTCTTCTTATGTCTTCTGAAGTTTGAGCCTTGACTTGAGATTCACACAGTGACAAGACTGCAAGAGCTTGAAAAATACAAAGAATCCAGAGATTTTGCTAGTAGGATGTACTGATGTAAGGGATTTGGATGATCAGTTCCCATTAAAAGCTTAGCAACTTGTACCACAACAGGGAGACTGAAAAACCCACCTTTCTATAGCTATTGTTTTGATTGGTGGTTTTAAAATTCTTGATACTGAGTGATTTTTTTTTTAATGGACATTAAGGCTTTTTAGCAAAATGGAGCAACTTGTGTTTAAATCCAGGGCACTGGGAAATAGAACTGTTCACCCAGTGACCCACAGCAGCATTATTCAGTGAAGGAGATATGACTCCTGTTCAGGGCACAGTCGAGGCCTGCAGACCTCTTTACCTATGGATGATCAAGAGCATCAATAGTGCTTAGTGCTGGCTCTTTTGCACAGAGATGAATTTCACCCTGAGTTATGTTACCTGATAAATAGTTCTAAACCTGACATTCTTTTTCCCCACCTTAAAAAAAAAAAATCACCTAATTTTTCTTTTTGTGCTACAATGTTCAACATATATTAATTTAGGTAAACAAAAACTCTACTGAGAACATTAAAGTCTGTTGCCATCCTTTTGATTAGTCAGCACCTAAGAGAGAATTCTGAAGCTGAATCATGTTGAAGTTTTTCCTTTAATCTTTAATGCTTGATTAATCAATAGGAAGAAAGCTTCGTGAGCAACTAAGCTATGTTTACTTCAGCTATATTGACACGTGGTCCCCTCTGACGTTAGGATTCTATGATTGGCAAGTCATCTGTACCACAGATGACTTGGCAGGATTTTTACAGTCTTGTTTTTCTTTCTCAGTTGATACCCGAAGAAAAGGACTCTGCTGTGTGCTCTGTTGAAATATCTTTCTTTTTGCTTTTCCTCCATGGTAGACGAGTGAGTAACGTTCCTGTGGTGTGCAGTGCCCGGCTGTATAGATTTTTGTCTTTGAGATGCTGCAGCTTGATTGTTCAGAGTGGTATTGAACTATTGTGGAACATCGTAGAGAAGGGCTATTTGTTTTTTGTTTGTCTTTCCTGTTTGATTTGAAAGTCTTAGGAATCCTCTCTCTCTCTCCTGCCGCCACCCCCCCCCCCCCCAGCCACCCCAATGGATTGCTCCATTTAAAGGTCAATCAGTGTCACCAATTCCTAGTGCTTTATAGCAGTGCTTTTAAAACTCATTGCTAGACTAGGACATGCCAGGGCCATGTTGTCAAGGATGGACACAGCATACAAGCCTGCAAAAATTTTCTTTAGCTTTGGAGTTGGAAAAACCCCAGTTCATACAAATCAACCTAATAGCCCTAAAGTACCTGGTTCACATACACCTGGTAGGATGTAGATTTGCAGGCACAAGCCAAATTGTTCATACTGGATTATGGTATGTTATATTCGTGATTCCATATTTGGTCTCGTTTCTGGTCAAGAGTAACTCTGCAACTCCCTGGAACTCCAGTATCCATTTTACACTGGTGTAAGTGAGAGGAGAAGCAGGTGTTTTAGCTCCTGAATAAATAGTTAGGTTTTGAAATATATTGAGACACCAGCATCTCCAATGGATTTCAGTGCTCAGAACCTTTGAAATGGTATGCCAGGGTCATCAAAGGCAGGTGACTGTTGGATGCTCTGCTTTTCATGCTACATGCTTTTCCTTGCTGCACCCCCAAAATGAAACAGATCAGTAGCTTTACATGCTTTTTTCTTTTAACATTTAATTTCAGTTTTCTGCTGAATTTGAGCTTCAGTACCTCTGGAAAAGGGTCTGACAAAATGTTACGGTCTCCCCCCCCCCTTTTTTTTTTCTCCTCCTCTTTGGTAAACTCTGGCAAGATGTGTGTTAAGACGGAAGGATGAAATTTGCATACCCTGCAGCAGCTTTGATGATGTAATGCCAGGCCCATAGCCATGACGTTAAGAATCACTCTTCTCCAGGCAGGAATGAAAAATGGCCACATGAAAGCGAGCAGAAAATAAAGCACAAGTCAGACTTCAGCTGAAGGAAATAGGATCACTTATGCTGTGATGGGAGGATGGAGGGAAGGGGTAGAGAGAAGCCTATGCTTAAACACTGTATCAGTACAGCAGAAGTGCTTAATTGAAGGGGGCCCTCTGCTGACAGGAGAGCCTCTCAGGGGCGTCAAACTTAGGGCCTGCCAAGGATGCCGATCTGGCCCACAGAGCTGCAGTGCAGGGTCTGTGATTGGGAGCTTTCTGCAGGTGCAGCACAAAGACAGGCTGCTGGCAGAGGAGGGCGAGGGGCACAAGTGCATGCATGCGTGCGCGCACACACTCTGACTCTCACACATGATCCAAGTCACAGCACAGGGGAACAAAGGAAGTGCTCCAGCCAATCCCAGCTCAGCTCTGCTCTGGTCTGCCAACCAATCAGAGTCTCAGTCACAGCAGGCTAAGCCAGGCTCCCAGAGAGCCACCCCACACCCCAACTGTACACTGTCAGTCAATCCGCATTCTGTTTTGATTGACAGCACATTGCATGAATCACAAATAAGAAAGGAAAAATTGGCTGGGGCCCTCATGGGAATGAGCCAGTCAAAGGTCAGCTGGGACTGAGCCCAACCAAAGGCCAGCATGCTGAATTAATGACAGTGAGTGGGCAGGGAGGCAGGAACCCAGCCTACCTGTGGCTGACTGAGACTCATTGCCTGCCACCACCTGGTAGGAAAAGTGGAAAAGCTGGGGGGAGTCCAGGGGCTGCCCAGCAAGTGATGGGAGGAGGGTGAGGGAGGCAGTGTGGTAAGGGAGAGTCCACAGGGTAAGGAAAAGGGAAGGTAGGGGAGGGGAAAGAGGAGCCCATGCTGCCCTGAATATGGCAGGCGAAAGGTTTGGGGAGCCTGTGTGGACACATGGCCCATGACAGGTGTCCTGCCGTCCAGTGTAACCCCCCACATTGAGTTTATCACCTCTGGTTATTAACTAAGTTAATCCACCTCCTGAAGAGGCTGTGGCTATGTTGATGGAAGAACATAGTGCAAGCTGTGTTGGATGGATCCTCATTAAGTTTTAAGCTGTGCTATAAAAACCAGAATTTAGCAGAAAGCTTGTTGTAATGAGCCTTCATGCTGTACCACAAAAATTTCAGTGACTTCTGTTTTCACATTCAACTTGCTGCTATTCATGTAACTAAACTCGCCCTTTTTGGCCTCTACTGTAAGTTTCACTAAATGTTTAGAGCAAATATTTTAGTAACTTACTTAAATTTGATCAGACTTTAAATAGATTCCTCCACCCCCACCCCGCGTATGTTGTAGAGATTTTAGGGGTGGATTTTTCCAAAGCACAGATGGCAATGAGGTGCTAAAATTCCCTCTGTATATGAGCAGGAGTTAGGTGCTTGGTTGCTGTTTGTAGCTATGAAAATCTCTCCCTTGCTTATCTTCTAGCAGAAGATTTCATCAGTTGAGAGTAACAGATCTATCACAACATTATAAAGAAAACTGGGATTATAGAATCCATCCCATGTATTATAATGCACATTTCAACTAGCATTAAGTGTCCTGTATTACTAAAGTGTTTGGCAATTGATTATTACTTCACGTGTGAAAGGCAAGTTTTATATGGAAGGCTGGATGATGATGATGATTTACTTACCCAACTAGCAGCTTTATTAATGTATATAAATTGATGAGGAAGACTGGGTTACTTTAACAGTCATACAAACAAGGAGTCTGGTGGGACTTTTTATTTAAATAACTAAGTAAATAAATAAATTTGTTAGTCTTTTAAGTGCCACAGGACTTCATGTTTGTTTTGCTGAACTAGACTAACGCAGCTACCCTTGTGAATTTAACAGGCATGTTTGTACAGATAATGGTATGAGAACATGAGAACTCCATTGACATTTTTTCCTGCAAATGCTTGTCTTTCTTCATGTATGATCGTTCCAATTTCAGTGTAGGTCTCTGAAAACACTGGTTTCTCCCCACCAATAAGTGACCTCAGATCCACTCCATTGAAATAACTTTCCTCTCTGAAATAAAAACTAGTGTTTAGCTCAAAAGACGCCTCAACAAATCTGTTTCTGGTAGCCATAGGGACCAGTTTTAGTAGCCTGTCACCTAGCTCCACTACAGAAATGTAATTGAGGAGTGCCCTCTGGCAACCAAAAGTAAAATGGCTGGCACCTAGCTGTCAGCCAGTTTGGTCCACCTGTGGCTCAAAAGTTATTTTATTATTTTGATGGATGGCAGCTTCATGTCACTGGAGAGGCTAAATGAGCAGGGAGCTCTCTCTTTCTAGGAACACTTACTGAGGAACTGCTGCTACCTAAGAACAGTGCATAAGAAGCAGTTTTAATTAAAACCTAGTTTCCCTCTGTATGTATTTTTCTTTGACTGGTGTCTGTGATCCAAAATGCACCCTGGTGAAGTTAGGCTGAAGAGTTCTGGATTCATTAACCTGTGTGTGCTGCTGCAAAGGCATGTTCTTGTGACTGGATGATGATGATTCTGTCAAGAAGTCAGGCTTGTGGTTTACGCATAAGCATGTTATCTTAAATAAACTGCCCTAATCTAACTGTCAGAGACATCTCTTTAATAAAGCAGTGCTTCCTGCTGCTTATCGCTTAACTACAGGTCAGTCTACATAGAAATCATTGAGCACGTAATAGGCTCTTAAGGAGCTCTCATGATAAGCAAGTTTAGGACACTGTACAACATAAAATAGACCCTATGGCTAGGGCTCTTCAAACATACTCAAATGCTTAAAAGCTACTGGGACTTGTGTTCCAAAATCACTTAGCAACTTTTGAAAAATCTCACTCTGTACATGTTTTAAATTAGAACACGCAATACAAATACTGTACAGTAAGCAATCACATTAATTTTTTACTTTCTTACCCAGCTCCCTTCCATGTGTGAGTTTTGCATAGCTTAGATTGTAAGTCATTCGCTGAAGGGATGTAGTCCTCTTAAACTTATGCTCAGTGCTGAATTCTTATGAATGCTAAGTGATAGTTCTGACCAATCAACATTGGCAGTGAAAAAACAAGAAATTAAAAACAAAGAGATTATGGCAAAGAACTGTTAAAGTTTTTTTTTGTTAAGCTGAAAATTTTCAAAGTTGATGGTGGGTGGGAGAGCAGGGAATCGGAATAACTTCCCTTTTGCGGGGATAGGGAAAGGCTTTTACTAGTTTAAAAAAAAAACCAAGTTTGTGTTTTGAAAAATGTTGATCAGCTCTCTCCAACTCTGTGTTCTCTCAGACAAATACTCAATGACAAGAGCTTTTGTGGGAGAATATCCCACATTGTCAGACACTAGAATAATAATAACAATAATCACCAGAAAATGTTTCAATGAATCAGTTTGTGGTTGCATGTCTGCTAAAATTATTGCTTGGTGGCAGACCAAAGAGAGATCCTTTTGCATGTAAGGGTGATGTGGAAGATCTCTGTGTGGTTTCCTTTTTCTTTTTTCCTCCCCCCCCCCCCTTCGAGTGGAGGGAGATCATGGAAATGAAGGAGAAACACATTTCACTAAAGAACTAAGAGAGTGGAGCTGATATGCATTAAGTGGTCAAGGGATGGTGATGGAAGAGGATAGTTTCAGACGATCATGGTTGCTTTCCAAAAGTTTTGAGTGTCCAGGTGGAGACTGTTCAAAGGGGCTTCAGAGGGCAGGTTTTCGTTTCCTCTGGAAATAGGAATAACTGAAATGATGGGTCTAGCTCAAAATATTTCAAACTTCATAATGTTAACTGCTGTACTGTGTAGAGTTTGTACAGTGATTAAGAAAATAAGTTGAATTTTATGGGAAAGGTAAAATAAGAAAAATGGTCTACACCAGACTTCCACTCAAGCACCACAGATGGGGTCTGATTGATAGTTCTCCACAGTTTTGTGTGCCAGGCTGATTTCTAAGTGAATACAACTTAAGCCAGCTTTCCAGTTTGCCTTTGCTAACTTGCTACCTCAGCATTGCCCCTGGCTGAATCATTACGCAGCAATGGAAATTGGAGGCATATCATTGCCAAGAACTTGACAGCTGATTAAAAATCTGCAATCTGAAAAAATGTGTTTGGTACCTGGACAGCTGTATAAGCCAAGGTTAAATTTGTCAGGCTTGGCTTGGTAATAGGCTAATGTTTCCCAGTTTTATTTAGCCAGCCATGGCCCTATGGGTACACAGTTCTCATGACAATTAATGGGAAGAGTATTCCTAAGTCCCTTAAGCAAATTTGAAAATCTAGGTCCTTTTCTTCTCTTTATGTAAAGATTCTAATATAAGTAAATATCTTCCTAATACAGAAGGAGGTAGAGGAAGCTTTGCAAGCTTTAAACTGTTCTGTGGTTGATGGGTACATAGATTTTAATGGTTTCAATGGTTTTGAAAGACTTGGCTCATTTCTGTTGTGGTGATTTCCTGGAGGCTGCATGACCTGGTATTCTAGAGTAGTGGTTTTCAAACTTCGGGTCAGGACCCAAAACTGGGTCACGGGATCTGCTACTGAAGATAGCTCAATGATGTCATTGTTGGGTCATGGATGTAAAAGATTTTTTTTCAACTAGGTCCTGAGGAAGAAAGTTGGAAAACCACTGGTCTAAATCAGTGGTTTTCAAACCATGGATTGGGACCCAGAACTGGGTCGCAGAACCTCAGGTACTGGGTTGCAGCACGCTCTGCTGCCACCACTGAAAAATTGAAATGTGTTGCTGCAAGATATAATTGTTGGGTCATGGGCATATATTATTTTTTTCAAGAGGATTCCAAGAAAAAAGTTTGAAAGCCACTGTTCTAGAGTGGGTAGGGGGTTAGAACACAAGCCTGTTTGTTCTGCTCTTCCACTGAATTGTAGACTGACCTTGGACAAGTCACTTTGGGCCTTGAGTTCAGGAAAGTGTTCAAGCATGAGTTAATCTCACTGATGTCAGCATGACTTGAGCACCTGCTTGCATGGTTACTCAATTAGTGCTTTAACCTCTATAGGAGTTAGTTTAACTTTAAATAAAATGGGTCTGTTAGATACTTCTGTGAAGCACATGGAGATCATTGTTTGTGGGGGTGCTATATAAGCAGGGGGTGTTTGTTCTTGCATAGAGCCTTCCTTATACGAGACCAACAAACTAACATGAGCAGTCCCATAGAGGAGCAGCTGTTTAATGTCTTTTGCTTTTTTCTTTTGGCTTTCTTTCTGCTTCTTTCCTTCCTTCCCTCCTTTTCTGCATACCCAAGAAAAACTGATCGAGGGTCTCAAATCTCCTGAGACTGTGCTTCTGCTCCCTGATATCCTGCCTCTCGCTGACCCCTTCAGTTGCACCTCTGATGCTGTGAATGGTAAAAAGAATAAACTATAATTTGTATGGCATGTTCCCTTCCTGCATGTTTATGCGATAACCACATATGTTTATGCTGCTGGGCATAGATAGGTGAGCAGTGGTCACAAAATATGCCTTGTTTAGAAGACAGTATGGGCAAAGGGCCAAATTTGCCTCTCGAGGTAAAACACTCCTTGACACCAGTGGGAGTCACAGCTGAATAGCTAAGGCTAGATCTGCTTTACGTTTACCATATTGTCATAAATAACATAGAGCTGTGACAGTGTCGTGTTTGGGCCATGTGTAGAGGGAGGATAGTGCGCTAGGCGAGGGAATGGATGTAGGAATTCTCCCTAGAGGATGGGTTTTTGGGGATGAGCTTTGTACCCTTGGGAGATCTGCATTCAAGTTCCTGCACTGCCACAGAATCCTGTGTGACTTGGGGCAAGTCACTTAGCCTCTCAGGGTCTCAGTTTCCCATCTGTAATATGAGGTTAATGGTATTGCCCCATCTCAAACAGTGTGTGAAGATAAATGTATTAAAGACTGAGAGGCACTCAGATATGTATACGACCCCCTTACCAAAGAGCAAGAGCATTTTAATGGGTGATTTCTTGACCCATTTTGGCCAAAACTTAAGAATAATAGCTACAGACTCTGGGTGATTCATGACTGGTCATTTTCAGTGATTGGTTTTTATACTTAACGTGAGTGTAATATCAAGCTGTCACATTCTTACCAGTGTAGCTGACCTGTGTATATAAGAGGTGCTTAAAGATTCAGACAGTCAATTTCTCAGCTTCTACCTGTGTTGTATTTAGTAAGCTAACTTCTCACTCTCTCTGCTCGCATATCGTGTGTGTTCGGAAAGGAAAAGATGACATAGCTGTTGAGAGTCTCATACCTGGCCTCGAGGCTCCACTGTCCCAGCACCTCGCCTCCCAGACCGACTCAGTTGCTTCCAACAGAACAGGTTGGTGAGATGCCCCACACTGAAAAGGGCGGTAGCATAAGTGTGATCTGTATGATATCTTTATAGTAACTAGGGAGACATTATCCACTTAACTACCCTGTTCTCTCTCCCACCTCCAGCTCCATCACCAGTTTAAATTGACTATTTGTTTATAAAGTTAAATTCAACAGGTTCTTACAGGCCGATGTTAACCTGCCAGAGAAGGTAAATGCTCACAAAAGCATTTGATTATTCACCATCACCCTCTTTATTCCAGAGCAGATGTTATGATGGATTGACAAGTGCTGCTCCTAGAAGTGTTACGCTATTTTTTTGTTTCAGTATGTATGGATAAAGAAGCCTCTGGATCTTGAGGGCATAGAAGTGTGGGTATGTCTTCACTGCAGTCAGAGATGTGAACTGCAGCATGTGTGGATGGGTTTTAGCTAGCTCTAATGCCAATGGCAGTTAGGCACTAGCAGTGCAGACTAGATGCCTGAACACAAGCCCACCAGGACCTTGGTTATGTATTGGAGCAGCTAGCCTGTGCTGTCAAGCTAACTAGATCAAAGCTGGATCACATATGCCTGTGCATGCAGCAGTCAGCCCCCTGATTGCTGTGTTGACAGACCATGTCTCTCTGGTTTGTTAATCCACTAATGTCTTTAACACATTAGAAACCAAAAGTCCCCCCAAATTAGCCTCCACTGGAGTTCTGTGTGTCTAGCTATAGACCCTTGTTTGGTAGTGTGTGGCTCACGTGAATGTGAAACTTCCCTTGCAATGTCTAGTTTTCTGCTGAGATCTCCTGTGGCCATTATGAATGCTAGTCTGCAGTGTCCCCAGTATCTCATCTGTGTTCTGTAGGTAGCAGGTCATCGCTCTGCCTTACCCCATATGCCCTGATCCTGGAAATCATTTCTAGAGGCAGAGCTTTAGGCCTTCTTGGAGCCCCACTGACTTCAACAGGGCATTCAGCACTTGGCAGGCTAGGCCCCCGCTGACTGTGTCACAATGTGCCACAGGAAACTCATAGTTTTTAGCTACCTGAAACATTACTTGGCATTGCTTTACAACAGAAATTTAATGCTCTCTAATCTGGTCTCCGGCTAAGTCTCTCTTCAAAAAGCTTAGCCCATTTATTTATTTATCTTGAAAAGGTTATCGGTTGTATTCAAAATGCCAAGCTTGCAATTCCTAGCTGCTCCAAAATCACAGGTTCAAATCCTCCTGCAAGCGGCTCAGTTGTTCTTTGTTAAATAAACAAATGAGTTCCATAGAGTGTGTGTCCTTCAATGCCCTTAAACTATGCCAATAATAGTAAGAGCCTCCTAGTTTTGAGCCTTGACTTACACAATGTAAAGAGCCCCTAGTGCAGAGGTCTCAAATACGTGGCCCATGGGCCACATGCGGCCCCTAAAGCTACTTCCTACAGCCTGCAATGGCACAATCATTACCAATATTTGCAATATGATTGTATGGAAAGGTTTCAGTGGTGTGGCCCTCAGGCTACCATACTAATCCTCATGCGGCTCTCTACTAGTCCTCATGCGGCCCTAGTGGTGGTTTTGAATTTGAGACCCGTGCCCTAGTGTATGTTTGTTGGGGTGGGGACCTATCATTCTCTTGGCTCAAGTCTAGTCCACTCCATTGTGCAAGATTCTGACTTTACTGCTGCTCTCACAGCTCCATAGGTGGCTGCCATCCAGTTGTGAATCTGGCCTAATGAATGTAGATTGTTAAAACACTTTGGGATCCTTCAGAGCTCTCTCTAATGGCAGGAAGGTTCCCCTCCAGAAAGATCTGGCTCCAGTACAGGTTCTGTAAACTACCCTTTCAATACTAACCAGATGGTAACAGGAACGTGAAAATATTAACCTAATAGTGTTTTGTGCACTGTTTAATGCTGTTGTTGCTGCGGCCTGATGGCTGTTAATCTGGATTCAGAGTCTCTCACGGGGGAAGATTCTCTGCTTGACTGCTCGCTGCTTTCTAACCCTGCTGCTGACCTCTTGGATGAGTTTGCTCCCATAGCTATTTCAGCTCAAGCTCACAAAGGTAAACTGCCCCTGGGCATTTTTTGTCGTATCTGTGCCTGACATTCTAACTTGTTGTAAGGCCAGATCCTCAG
Source organism: Podocnemis expansa (assembly GCA_007922195.1). NCBI lineage: Eukaryota > Metazoa > Chordata > Testudines > Podocnemididae > Podocnemis > Podocnemis expansa. The sequence continues at coordinate 51,513,044 of ML681972.1, read as the reverse complement.
TGGGTGTAAATTGAAATCAGTGGAGCTATGCTGGTTGACACTAACTGATGGTCTGTTCTGTAATCTTTACTGGATCCTGTTGCCTTGTTCCCTGAGTTGGTGACACATGTTCAGGGTGGCCTTTAATAGTTGGGGGGCAGGGGAACAAATTAAATACCAAAGAACACAGTGGTTTAAAATGACTCTGCATATCAACACATGTAACTTATTGTATGTTATTGTGTACATGTGTGTAATAGTACTTGCCTTATTGCTGCAGTGTTCATAGATGTATTTATTTTAAAGCCAGAAGGGACTATTGCAATCCGTTCTTTTGAAATTTTTGTGTCTCCGTTGTCAAATAGCCATTCTTTGATTTATATGTAGCATAAATCCTCTGGGGCACACTATTGCCAGAATTGGGGAATATATGCTCTTCGCAGGAATGGTTTACAAGAAAAGGGCCCTTGAACCAAGTTCCACCAATAGTGGACAAGAATAGATGTTCAGCCAAGTATAATATACAAGCCAAAATGTTTAGTGGGCTATTGTTTCGGGAGTTAGGATAGGGAACCTAAGCTGCAGAGTATTAATGGGCCAGTGTGTTGTGGCTATTAAGTACTGCAATTCTGGAGCTTAGGTAGCGTGTCCTGATCTGAATACTGTCTAGAGGTTAACACACATGCCCTAGTGTGGGATATCTGTGTTCCCTTGCCAGCTCTCCTTTCTCCTTTTTCTGAAAAAGTTATTTGGTATTTTACTTATTGTCAGTGCTAGAGTGTGAATATACATGAGGCCTGAGTTGCTGACCATCCATCGCTCCAATGAAGTCAATGTGGGTGAAAATTAGGTCCCACATCTATTTGGATCTGGGATGTCTTGCTATCATTCCTCAGTTCAGAACTTAAAGTGCTGTTTTTAAGATGCATTTATCCTGCTGTGATTTTCCAGTCTCTTGCTCTGTGCAAAGGTGATCACTGTATGTGCATGCTCCAAGAGCTATGAGAAAAATGCTAAGCAATGAGTGATATGCAAATAAAGTGTGGAGTATATCTTGGAGGATAAATCTCTCTACAGGGGTATTTCCTTCATTTATTGCATTGAAAAAACAATCCCAAAAATGAATACTAACTTGGATTTAAACCTCTGGGTTTTGGTTCACACTGAGTTTTTTGTTCAGCTCAATAGATGAGCATCCCTATGGCAACAGAAAATTATCAGTCCTTAGAGGAAGTGCAGTAGAAATTGTGTGTAATCATTTTTTACAGTCAATGGCATTTTAAAATGAGACTGAATTTTTTTCATAACACTTTTTGGTTTTCAACAAGTAATTCTCCTAAATATTCGTTGCAGCAATGAACTTCCATGCCACTTTGTTCTGAGTAAATAGCTTGAAATGTATGGCTATTGCCTATCTGTGTCTGGAATTCAGCAAAATGGAAGCTTAAAATTTTGGACTTCAGTGAGAAAAGAGACTGAGTTAACAGAACTCTGCCTCTCTTTCCACAGAAAATGTTGCTGTTTCCATTGCTTTGAGGGCAAACTTGGAAATCTTACTTTCCCTGTCAAAGTTATTGAGGGTGTGAAGGTTTATATCTTTTCCAAAACTTGCCTTTGGCTTTTATTCATAATTATAATTATAGCTCTGAATGTTCTAATTATCCATATAGCAGTCCAATCCTCTTTTAATCTTAAATTCTTGGCATCAGTGAACCCTGTGGCAATAAGGTGCACAGACTGATAGTACACTGCATGTGCAAGTGTAATCATCATGTGGAACTCAATACCACAAGATAGTATTGACACCACAACTGTGCCTTAATCACATTTGCCATTGGCTCAGGAGAACTTTGACAAATACAGAAGTTTATTTTAAAAAAAAAAAGGGGGGGGGGGAGACACTTGAATAACAATAAAATCCAGAGATGGGTTGATGTTTTCTCCAAACTGGAGAATTCATATATGTTGCTAAATTGTATTGTTTATCTTGAGTTGTAAATTAGAGTCCCTTAAATCTTGCTTGTCATTACTTTCCATTTATTCAACAAAAAAACTGAAGCTCAGATGTGTGGGATGGGAAAGACTATAACAGACTAGTGTGTGCTATTACTATGAATAGCTGAAACAGTGAACTACTGAAGAGAAAATTCATTTCCTCACAAAACCCATACAAAAGTACGTACTGCATTTTCCTTTTCCTGAGAAAATGTCTAAACGAGTGAACAGTTCAACAATATTCCATTAATGGCTGCAGGTGTAGATGACTAAATGTGTAACAACAATTAGCTCAGCATTAACAACCGTTATGGAATGAGCAGAAAAGAACATCTGCTGACTTTAAAAGGTGCTTGGTTACGATTAGTGAAGAACACAAGACTTCTAAGACAAGCCAAAGTCGACTTGCATGAATCTGTCTCTTCTGCATATTCATTCTATAGAAATGCGTGTTCCTATTATCCTCCTAAAACCAATGTTTTCACAGGGTTTCCTTCATCAGCACAGCCAAAATCTAGTACGTTATCTATCAACTTCATCTAAAGAAACTTTTTTTCTTCATCTGAGTTGGGGGAATGTGTCTGGTTAGCAGAACCTATCTACTTTCATTCCCTGAGCCAGACTTAGAGAATATGCTTTGTATGCCAACTTTTCCAAGTTATTGAATTACCAAAAGAAGCAGAGAGGCATCTATTGGGATATTCAAAAAATCCCTAAGCAGTTACGCACCTAATTCCCATTGATTTCAAATCACTATTTACTTTCATTTCCAAGAGCAATAATAGCTCAAGTGTCTTGGCTCAGCTGATTAACTGCTCCTGGGTCTTTTACCTACTTCCCTTGTGACTGGCTGCCATCTTTCACCTGAAAATCTACTTTTCTGTATGTCCCCATAACCAAAGAGGTAAACTGTTCCCTGAAATGATACTCATGTTTGAGAGAGCCTGTGAGATTAGGCAAGAGAACATTTTCATTCCTCTTTGCCTTCATCTCCTCTGCTTTCTCCTCTATCCACTGTTCTTGCTGGCTGTGTTAGTATAATCTCAAACCCATGTTTCTAGCACAGCTAGGTTACACGCTAATTGCTAAACCACTGAGTTGGCCAAATTTTATTTTGGTTCTCATTGTTGGTGCAGGTGGGGGGTGTGTGTGTGTGTGTGTGTGTGTGTGTGTGTGTTGGGTTTGGTGGTTTTGTTTTGTTTTTGTCTTTGCTTTTGAGTTTAATTGGTTCTTTTGCCTTTCTTTGACTTACCAACTCTATTTCAACTTTTTTATTTAAACTCCTGCTTTTTAACAACTACTTAACATTAATAAAAAAAGCACCCCTAACATTGTTGGCAATTCTAACATGCTTTTTCTGCTATCTTTGCTTCTTTACCTTTGTTTCTCCTTTATGCTGCAGAAGATACTAATCTGATATCAGGCTTTGATGTTCCTGAGGCCTCTGAAAAGGTGGCAGAAGATGAGTTTGACCCCATCCCAGTGTTGATATCCAAAAATTCACAAGGTAAGCCAGGATTTAAAAAAAAAAAAAGCATATGATGGCAACCTGTTCATTGTTGAGCAGTCATGTTAGGCTATATCAAAATTAAACCCAAACCATATCTCCTTAGTGATCAGTAACCCTAATTCTCCTCTGGCTTACACCAGTTTGTTCTACTGCATTGGTTTTTAAGTTACTCCTGATAGTTGAACATGGGAGAAGAGAATCAGGCCCAATAAGATGGGACAGTACAATAGTGAGAAATATTCATTCACCACTGGGTCACAACACTGTTCACTCAGACTTGGCTCAGCCACCCTTGCATCATGAATGAGAAGGCTTGCCATGCCTGACAGGACAATGAATGGGTGGAAACATCCAGTAATTCAAACTTCTTTTCATCTCAGTAGTCAACCACACATCCCAGGTCCTGTATGTGCCCTGGCGTGGGTCTGTATCAACTAGTTTACACAAACATTTTATGGATAGTTAATATAGCATAATTTGCTTTTTAAGGCCTTGATCTAAGGCTCATTGAAGTCAGTGATAAGTCATGCGGGGACATCAATGGGCTTTGGACCTGGCACAAAAAAAAGGAACGAGAGCCTGATCTGTCTTCAAACCCCCTCAAAAGTGAATTTCTCATTTCTGATTGGGATTTGCAATAGTACCTATGGGAGTTAAGTGCCCAACTTCTGAAGAATTCCTATAGGAGACAGGCACCCAAATCCCTTAGGCTCTTCTGAAAATTCCAGCTTCAGTCATTAGGATGTCATAGTACAGTTCCACTCTTACATGTTCATGTTAACAGCTTGTGTACAAACCACTGTTCAGCCTTATGTAAGGCTATAGCTATTAAGAGGTATGGTTCCTTGGGGGGGGAGGGGTAAATGATGCTTCATTAATGGGTTTCTTAGGGACAGAGGAAGGCATTTTTTTTGTAACAACTCCTGTCAAACATGACCTGTATCTGCCATCTGACTGCAGTGAAAACGTTTCTGAAGTTTCTGGTGAAATAGCATAGACATCTATAGTAGGATCCAGTATTCTTTTTTTGACAGTTGAGCCCTTGCCTTTTGTAACTTTCATATATCCTCTTTCAAAGCATGGTGCATATGCCTGCTCTGCAGCTAATGTTAGCTTTGAACAAATGACTCCTGCAAGGAGAAGTCCTCAGTCATGTAAGGGTGGGATTTTTCAAAAGTTCTCAACATGGCTGTTTATGTTCTGTTCCCATCTGAAGTCAATGGAAGTTTTACCACTGACATGAATGAAAGGCAAATAGGGCAAATGCTGAGTGCTTTAGCAAAGCCCTCCCTGAATAAAAAAAATCTCTACAGAAAAACAATATAAATGCTATGTCATTTTACAGGATAACTTTAAAAAGCCCATGAAATGACGGTAAATAACTTAATGGTGTCTTGCAAAAGTTGCTCTTCAATTTATAGAACTACTCATAAAGATGTAGTACAACAGAGAACATTGTCCTTCCTGTTGAATTTTTAACCCATCCTACAGAAGCATATAATTCTCTGTACAAGTCTATAGTTGAGTTAAAAATCCCATAGAATCCCTCAAATTTGATACTAGTAATATTATCCAAGACAGTTCCATAAAGGCAATATTATGGATAAATCTTGCGGATGGCTGCTATTTTCTCTCTCACACCAACAGAAGTCGGCATAATAAAAGATATTATCCCATCCAACTTAACTCTCAAATGTCCTGGCACTGAAATGGCTGAAATAACGCTGCATCCCATAGTACTTGTAATATAGACTAGTTTAGCTCAAGTTTGCTTTCTCTGGTTATTCTTTCTTTGCTTGTGCTTGAACGTCTGAAACTAACCTTTTACGTGTCCTGTTCAATACTGAATTCGTATCTCTCACCCTTTCAGGTGGGCATTCTAGAAACAACAGTGGAAGCTCTGAATCCAGTCTTCCCAACCTAGCCAGGTCTTTACTGCTGGTGGATCAGCTCATAGACCTGTAGCAGACGCAGTTTCTGTAACGTACCTAATCTACGTTTTCATTTCCAGAGGAGTTAACCTTCAGGTTTTGGGGGGTTTTATTTTTAAAAATATTTGCAAACAGAAGGCAACAACCCCCTATGTTCCCATCTCCCAGCCCAGGAACGGATTCTACTCATGTCTCATCTATTCCTATAGTCATTTCTTCAGTTTATCCCTGATCAGTCTGCTGTGGTTTCTTATGCGCCTGTCTCAAATGCCATATGTCTAAAGGAAACACTACTCCTCATTATCCACTCTGCTGAGATTTACACATAGCTCCACTGAAAGCTTAACTGTAAATGAATAAGTTAATTGTAGTCTATGTCCTTGCTACAGATGGCATACAACACATTTCTTTTTCATTGGGCTGGTGTGTTAACATGTATGTTTAACCTTTCGGGGGAGAGAAGGGAGGTAATTCCTGTGAGTGGGCAAAAGGAAAGGACACACCAAATCACTAGTGCTGTTCATCCCCTCGGTAGGAGACAAGTTAAGAAGAGATATTTTTAAATTGTCACTATATACTTCAGAGGCTTTTGTTTTGTTTTTTAAATTGGGTTTTGCTGCATTAGACCTGCACAGTATATAGGGTTATGAAGTAAACTGAAAGGGTTTTCCATACCTGACTAAAAGTGTGCTGTTTAATGACCCTGATTATGAACGCATTGTGCTGTGTCAAAAAAATAAATCCAAAATGTTAAGCTGCAAAAATGACCCTCCCCCCCCGGTGAAATAATTCAAAATTCAGAACCAAATACATGCGAGTATGACTGTCATGTCTTTATACTGGATGAAAATTTGACTGAAATGGGCCTTGTAGTGGCAGTGGGTGTGTCTGTGTGTGAGTCTGTGTCTCTGTTTTAAAAAAAAAAAAAAATGTAAATTGTGTACAAACCAAATTTTCCAACAGTTGTTTGTGGTTATTTTTAAACCTGGGTTTAATTCAGATGTCTTGTATCTGTTCAGGGTTTTCCTCTTTTCCCTTGTAACTTCACATAGTGCAACATAGTTAAGTATGGAACCATTTTTCAGTAGACAAGTTACTGTAAACTTTATTCAGATCTTCAATCTTTGTAGAACAAGTATGCACTCTCTTCAGACAGCTGGACGTGAGTGCTGACAAGCTAGATACAACTTGATGGTGGTATTTACCTTTTTCTTTTTACCTTTACATGCTTAGTTCGTCAACTAACTAGATACGCTAAACTTTTCATTGGCTTATGATCTTAAAGTCCAGCATTCCTGTCATATATTTGAAAATCCTTCCTGAATAAAAGGACTCTTCCTCTGTAGTGGAATAATTACTGGCTTCCTGCTAACCTTGTGTATGTGTATGTAGCTGTATTAGTAAAAGTGCAGATTCTCATATGCGAAAGTATGAATGGCTAAATTATAGATGTATTGACCTTTCCCTGCGTGGGAATGACATTAAAGTCTGTGAGTATTCCTCTCATATTTCCAGTTTCCCCATTATTCCCCCAACAACATTTAGTTTAACAAATTCTGTAAATAGAACTAACCATCAATTGTGTCTGCTCTACGTTAACCTTCTTTTAAAATCTACACTTCATAATAAAAGTATTGCCTAAATGTGTTGTATCATTACATGTGTAATACTGCACTTTCCAGAGAAAGCTTTACATGAGAGAATTATGGAAATAATCTTAGTAAAATTGTCAATAGAATTTTATTTTTATTGTTTTTGTTTGTTTGGGGCTTTTTTTATTCCTAAAGCAGGTGAATTGGACTGGAGAACATGAAAAAGCTTTTAGATAGAAAGTTATTGTATAGCCAGATACTGAAAATACATGAAAAGAGAATGGATTTTAAAAATAAGTAACCATCTACTGTATATTAGAAACAAGAGTTTTCTGTGAATTAAAGTACTTTTAAAGAATGTTTAAGATTTTAAATCTAATAGAATTTGTTCAAGGGTTCTGGAATCTAAGTTATAAAAGGACTGGGTTGTTTTGGAATATTGCTATTAAATGAGCAAATATGAGTGGTTTTTTTTATTGGTTTTTAAAATAGCTGTTCACAGATGGGAGGGAAATACAACACAATGGGAGCATAATTCTTTATAAAGGTGTGTGGTTTAGACCCTGGGCATAAAGAAAAGACTTCATCTGATAAAGTAAATGTTACAGAAGAGATATGTTGAATGAAAAACGCAAGCAAAATATAAAGAGTTGTTTCTTTAAAAGAGATGGGGGATTAATTTTAAAAATATCTAAAATTGTCATCAGTTTGCATACATTAAGTTAATATGGTCACACTGCACAGTTGGGAAGAAGCTATGTGAAAATTGCTAACAAGAAGAAAGGAACACTGTGACCTGTCGTCTAGTTTCTGTACCAAAGAATTTGGATACCCATGATCCACTGAGAATATAGATTCATTAACCACCATAGAGATGTTTTATTAATAATCATTAGAACAAGAGCAAGGACCAGTCAAATGCTGCTGATCTGTCTGATGCACATTGAGACTAAGAGGTGTTCTGTCTCCACCAAGGGTTGTTCTTCCAGCTTTTATTCCACAATGGGTAGAAATCAATGCTGAGTAAAATGACATGAGATGACTCTCCTTTCTCTGGTAGCATGTGCTGTTGATTCATATAACAGTGATGAAGGAACTGTCATGTCCTGGTGTCCTTGAACTGCTAGTGCAGTTCTTGACAAAAGTTTTCCCGCTTAATGTGTATTCCTACCAAACTTAGAATTTTGCATCCCTTGTTATCACATCAGGGGTAGGATTTATTTATGGACTTCCAAGTTACTGCACAAATCAGTGAATGGTTAAACTCTGAACCACTCAAAAAAAAATGGGTGAGAAGGATTCCATTAGCAAAGGTGGCTTTGTGTCAAAGTTTCTGGGTTCTGTTCCAAACATTACAATGTGCACACTGCCATTCCAGCAAATCCTTCTCTGGAATACATCTATGGTCTGGAGGGGACTTTGCATACTGATGGCCCTGTTACCATTTAAAAAATCTATTGTAACTCGAGTGGGGGCAGCCCATCTCCACTCTCTTCTCCACAACCACCATGAGGTAGCACTGTCTAACATGTCTTCCCAGGAAAACCATTTTAAAAGTCTGCATCACTGGAATGCAAGCAGATTTGAATTGGATGGCCCAGCAAACTTCAAAAAGTAAGGAGTGCACTGGGAAACCCCAAATACAGAGGCAGTGAACCACAGACCTCAAAAAAGAGAGGGACAAGCATAGGATAAAGCACAACTGTTAATGATATGGAATTAATCAATCAATCAATCAAATCATAGGGCTGGAAGAGTTTTTTTTAGAAGTATTTTCACTAATTAAATTTCCCAATTTAAGAATTTATTGAAGGAATTTATGAGAAATCAGCACTAGGTTGGCCTGGGACTGTGGCAAATCTGGGTCTGAAAGGGAGGGATGCTTTGAAAGATGTGGTGGTGAGTTAACTTGGGTGTAAATAATCAAAATTAATCATGTTGCAGCTTTGGACAGATGCATGGATCCTGCATGTGTTGCTTCAAGCTAGCAGACAAGTGGGTTTTAAAATAATGAGGTTAATAGTCTCATTAGAAGCGTTTCTTGTATATTAAAGCAAACTGTGTATCACACATGGGATTAAATTCACTTATGTGCAAGGGGTCTGCAAAAATCTTAGGTACCACTTAAACACTTTTTTTTAAAGGGATGGAGTGGTACATAGGCCTTGGGTTAATGCACACTAGAAGAATAAATTTTACCCATACTAAATCAGCTGGGTGTTCCTCTGAAGCAATCACAACCTATTCTTTAAAGCTGAATTACATGAGTTTTACATAAAGCTGAGAATATTAGATGCTTTAGATGCACAATCTAAGTAGGCTTTCTTCTCCACTAGTGTCACTTAAACACATGCAAACTGGAAATAAAACTCTACCCAATCAGAATGTTTTAAACCCCCTGATTGCTCACTTTTTAGCAGAATAAGTGACTCCCCAAGATGCCAAACAGTGGAGAAACAAACCACTATCTTTGGCATAGCATGGCCTATAGGATACAGCAATGGATTGGCCCTCAGAAGACCTATGGTCTATTCCCAGCTCTGCCACTGATTTGCAGAATAATCCTGGTCAAGTCACTTGATCCCTCTGTGCCTAAATGTACCCGCAGGGAAAATGATACTGTTCTCTTTTTATAATGTGCTTTTCAGATCTACAGGTGAAAAGTGCTATGTACAAGCTAGGCATTTATTTATTTATTAATGCATCTTCCTTATTTTAAATCTTGATGGGCATTAAAGTACAAGGAAAGAATCCACCATCGTCTCAGTGAAAGTGAGGAAGGGAGGCAATGATCGCTTTTTTTCCTTTCTTTTTTTTTTTTTTTTTTAAAGATCACAGACAAAGCTAGCCAATAGCCATGTGTTCCAATTACAGAATTAGATTTATCCAGTTGATATCAAATGATAGTGTCTTCATGGCTTTATCTAGATAAAATGTTTGGGATAAAACAAGCAGAATTATTCCATAGAAAGGCAACCTCAGCCTCTGGAAATAGCTGTATTTTTTTCAGATTCTAATTGTGGGGCATAAGACAGTATCCTTTAAACTCAGTGGAAAGTCACTGGAATTCATATTGAGTTAGACCCTGATCGCATACAGCAAAAGGTGCTTAGTGCATGTTTTTAGTTTTCTCATCCTAATTGTTCAGTGACTGCAAGATACTTATGTGTTCATAAAAAGAAGAAAACAACTTGTTACCTTCTAACAGGTTAGAATATTATCTCTACCCTCTCACTCCACTCTTTACATAAAACCTATAATAATCAGCTAACCTATGCAAATTAAAGTCTCGATGCAGCAATTATCACTTAGTTCATGTTTTTGTTTACACGTATTTTAGCAATGTGAACTGTATCTGTTTGTTGTGAGTATTCAGTACTGAGGTATTGTGCAGATCCTTATGTATTCCTTGCTGTATATTTTTTTCAATATTTATCTTCTCTCTGAAGAAGGTAAAGAGTATTTTCTTTAGTACAAATGTTTGAGTCTAAACATTTGTAGTAAGTATTATATAGGAGGTGGAGGAGGGGGAATAATCTAAACAAAGAACCATCTTATGTAAATGTTTTAAAGAATTGTTTAACTGTTACTAATGAGCATGCTTAGAAATGTAACTACAAGTAAGAACTACTTTTCTCATTCGGTAACATGCACATCATGGGGAGGCGGAGAGTGAACTGCCTACAGGTCACATATGTCTTGTCATGCTAAGGTGTTGAGTATCATCTCCAAGGAAACAAAGATTGCGTACATTTCATTCTTGCACAACTTTGTTATGGTTATCTGCTGAAATTGTAGATAATTGCAAGAAACCGGCACATGGAGATTGGGAAAGTTCTTTGTGTTCATAAATGCAGCTGAGCAGTTTGTGTAGCTTACTTCCCAGTAGTTAGTGTGAATGGAAACTGGGCCCTGAAATAGCATGGACAGAACTGGAAAAGAAGCAGCACTGTCGTAGAACTGCCCTTTACATTCTAACCACAGCTACTTCTGGGGCACTCCTTTGCATCCTTCATGCATGACCTAGAATGAAATTGTTGATACCCTTTTTAAAATAAATCTCACCTTCGCTTCAGTGTGTCAGTTACGTTGGTTTCTTTGACCTGGGATGAGAATCATTGGACCATCTACTAGGTCAAAGACCAGGAGTGGCCAAACTTGTGGAACTTAAGAGCCATACAAGTTGATGACTAAACCTTCAAAAGCTGCACTGAGGCATATAGCCATATACTTTTACCTACTAAACTGATTTGCTGACGTTCTTCTGCGAGCCACACTTTTTCATTCAAGAGCCACATGCAGCTCCCAAGCGACAGTTTGGCCATGCCTGTCATAGACTATTCCCAGGAGCTAACTTAAAAGACCCCCTTTGCACTGCTGTTTACATTGATTGATTGCTCATTCCTCCAGACTAATCAATGGCAAAACCGAAGACTTGAGCCAAATATGACAATCCACTGACTGCTTTTAGATTCTTATCGTAGGGCTGCTTGTTAACTTTTACATCACCTTCATGCAAACTGAGCATTTCAGAGCCCTACTGTAACTTGATCTACCCTCTCTTGTTTTTATTCACTTGCTAGTTTTTATATATCTGTAGGAATAAACCCATTGGCCAATTGCCCCCACCCAAAAAGACACACACCCCTTATTATTTTTTTTAAAACTTCACTTCTTGTTTAGTTAGCTATAGGAGTTCAGCATTAGCTGCTCTTGTAACTGCCTTTACTCTGCTGGTGGTGCTGGTGAAATGCACTGAGTGAACCAGAGAACTTTTAACAGTGTGAACCTGGATCCTTCATTGGTGTTGGAACTTCTGTGGTGCTGAGTGACTAAAAAAAATCCATACTCTTTCTTCCTTCAGGAAAAGATGCAGGAAAATTTTCCCTGCTAACTAATGATGGTAGATCTTTATCCTCCTCCATGAACAACAACTTCATAATTAAAATAATTGTCTTGTAAAAGCATTAAACCATTGGAAGTTGCAGCTCTTGGACAGCACTGTTTTAGCTAGGCAAAGGTGTCACCTTGGACTTGTATAACTTGCTAAATTTCTGCTCGTCTTCCTTTGTCATGTGATAGCAATACGCTAGAATACAGCGGGTGGCCATTTCAAAAAAAGAGAAGGTAATATCAGGACAATTTTAACACACAACGGTGTTAGGTAGCCAATTTTCCCCACTTGTATTCAGAAGAGGAAATAAGTGGCGGTAGCATAGATACTGGTGTGGTAAGCTTTGGTAAACTCTGAGATTCTGATGGCAACCACTGTACACCTCCCTGTCATTTCACTTCTACCAACACATAGCGTCTCAAGGGGCATACCCATACACACTTATTTGTTTTTCAAATCCTTTATGCTTTAATTCTTGTAGTACCTTTCTGCAACTATTAGCACAGGCTTAGAGTGAAACTGGCCCCCTTGTGGGAGGCCAGCACAAAATATAGGCACCCCGTAAGCATTGTTTGGGGCATTTTAAGTCTCACTTGTTCTGGCTTTCTGCAGATGGGTGAATTTTACTCCCAAATGTGCAAAGCCCTGCACATTTAAGCCTGACTATGGGGTATTGAGGAGAGAGGAAGGCATAGTGGCTATCCAGGAGAGCTTCTGCATCTCTTGCATGCACCTCTACAGAGTGTAGGCTTAGTCAGAGCCCACCAATCTTGTGTGAGCTGAAAGTACAAACAAGAGCTGCTATGATAGCCCATAGTTTGGAATAGCTGTCCAGAGCAGCTGCATTGCCTGCCCACAGCTAACAAGGGAGCAGAGAGCAGAATGGCATGGAACACATTTGCTAACTTCATAACCTTGGAAATACACCAATGAACCTAGCCAGTGCTGCCTCCATGTTCTGTTGAGATGGATGCTGCTACTGACCTTAACTGATAGGGTCTTAAATCATATTGAATCTGTGTTTCCTTCTGCCTTTACCTTTTATAGAGCATAGTCAGTACACAATGATTGTAGATACAAGCTTAGTATACAGATAACGCTATAGGAAAAATCACTCTGGTAAAATTATTTGTCTAATGAAATGGTGGTCTACTGAAAAACTGAATAGCTTGGATTCTAACATAATTAGCTTGCAGATTACATCTGTAATGATACATGCTCATGGCCCTCTTTTCTTCCCCTTATTTTCCTGTACCATGTTAAGTTCTAATGGGACTGCATAATTCACAAAGGCTTTTGCATGTCACACTCTTTGTCAGCCCTTGTTTTAAAAATTGCCCAATAGCAACCAGTTTTGGAATTAAATATGTAGTCAAACTTTTGGAAGGGGGAAAAAATAGATAGATATATGACCTTTCTGTTACTGTAGTCAAACTGAGACTAGAATTGAAGATTAAAGAACTGCTGACAACAAGCTTCAGAGAAGGTAGACAGAATTTTTGTACAGTATCTGATAAAATGCTCACCTATATTACACTGTTTTGTTTGACAGTGTAATGTACCTTAAGTGAATAGCTTCCTAATAAATAATTTGGATATCTATCTAATGAGTATTGTCTTTAATTATGAGGGTGCATGTGCATGTATGTGAGCGAGAGAGAGAGAGAGAATTTCTTGATAAGTTTTATGCCCTGAATGTGTGTGTGCATGATTACATTTTTAATATCTGCAAAGATTGGGAGATGATCATGCAACTTTGCAAAACTGTGAGACGTGTTGTTTAAAGCAAATGGAAGCATTAGTGCATCTTTCTGTTCCATCACTCAGTGAACATCACCTCCCAAAATGTAAATCTTTTTTGTCTGGAATCTATACTACTTAGTTTTTCTTGTGCCTTTTTCTTATCCTCTTGCTAACATGAGTCCAATGACATACTTCTAACCTGCTAATAGTTCTTTGAAGGTAAGATATCTTGTATTCTGATAACCGTCTGTGTGATTCATAAGGCAAAAACAAGCCAACTCTTGGGCTTCTGTAACTAGGGAACAGCAGGGTAGCAAGCCTCCACTTTTCTTTTATTAGTTACATCTTACTAATACCCACAACCAAGCTAGTCCATTAGGTTCATGTTAGACATTTAATTCAAAATTATATAGGGTTGTTCAAATTTAACCTTGCTGTTTTGTAATGGCTCCAGTACCATAGCAAAAATTACTAGATTTTATACAAAATTGTGTGGGATATCTCTCTAAAGAAACTTTTATTTTAAAACACATACTGCTTTCCCAGTGCAAGAGGTTAGTTAGTGTGTATTTTACATGCCCTACATGCAATGCTGTTTTTCTGTGAACTAGCTTCCAGAAATAAAAATTTTAAAAATGCCAAATATCACACAGTAGAACCCCTATTTGAGGAACTAATTGAGAATTGAGGAGTTCATGAAATTGAATAGCTCAAAATTGCAGTAGGTATGATGCATGTTGTTGTATGGTGCACCACATTTTTTTCTTGTTTTTCAAACCAGTGCAAAGTGATTTGCCACGCATTGAAGACATCAGAATGTAAAGGATGTCAACCTGTTCTTCACTGACTTTTTTTTTTTTTTTTTTTTTAATGATTTCCCTTCTACCCCTCTTTGGGAAAGCTGGCTCATAAAAGAGATTGTTTGGAAGATTGGTATTCGTAAAATTGAGGTTTTACTGTACTGCTGTTAGCATTTAGAGTGCTGTTGTGTCAATAGGCAGTGTTGAGTAAAATGACACTACTACTGAGAACTGTCCATTCACTGCTACTTCATTCATGGCAGCAGTTTTCTGAAATGAAAGCCACATTAGTGGTGGTTCTTGCTGATGACACATAGAAAGGATCCTCATAGAATGTTGTCAGGAGGGAATGTTGAATGTGAACATCTGTGTATCTAACATTTTCCATCTCTTTTTAACACATTATACTTGCGGTGTCCTGAACTGTGAGGAAGTGCTGAGTTGTGTTCCAGTTTGTGTGCAGTGAAAATCTTGCCTATCTTTTTATTTTATTTTACCCATTTTCCATGTGTGGCAGTTTACATCTGAGCATCATAACATTTCTTATGTGGTTAAGTTTCTTTTGTGTTTATGACTAAGTGGATCTAGCCTATTGATTAATGCCTTGTTTTATACTTATAGGTTTGCAGAGAGAACTAGCTGTCTATCCTGTTGTAACCATTGAGCACAGTAAGCCATCTGCTGCTAGCGATGGACTTCCTCTCTACAAAGGCCAGCCTGAGATGCTCGAAGTGAAATCTCTGCACAATTCAGAATCTGATTACTTAATAAAAGATGGGCCTTCAAGCAACAGTTCCTTCCACAGCAGTGAGGGAGAGGGGACAGACCATGAGGTGGACATCTTGGATTGTAGTGGGTCCAGACCTTTACTTATGGACTCAGAAGAAGAAGAGGAGTCGAGTAAGTTATCGTCCACACTTGTGATTTCCAAAGAAGGTTCCAACACACAGCCTTCTCAGAGCGAGATGAGAGAGACTCTGTTTACAGCCTTTGAGCAGCTTCCTGGAGAGATTTTCAGTGAGCCAGATGTCTTTGCCACGGCTCCTTTCCGAAGTTCAAGAATAGTGCATGACGACTTGGACATCTTTACCAAAGCTCCCTTCATCTCCAAAAGCTATGTCCCTGTCAGGCAGCCAGAGGAGGCAGATGTATTTCTGAGTGCCCCTTTCACTAAAAAGAAAAGCTTGGAAGAGTTGACTTCTCATACCATTGCTAAGGAGCCTCACATTCCCACCTCTTTCCTAGGTCAAACTGGTGATACCCAGCATGTAGATAGCCTTAAGTTCCAAAACATAGACGCAGGAACGGGTGGGTTGTCTGT
Source organism: Podocnemis expansa (assembly GCA_007922195.1). Taxonomy (NCBI): domain Eukaryota; kingdom Metazoa; phylum Chordata; order Testudines; family Podocnemididae; genus Podocnemis; species Podocnemis expansa. The sequence goes on along the minus strand of ML681972.1, from coordinate 51,497,279 downwards.
CTCATCTAGACCTCAGTACTCCAGGGTAGGATTTATTCAGCCAGCCAACCTTCCATCTCATTCCATAAAACCAGTGGAGACTCAAGAAGGCATTCCTCCCAAAGGTACATTCAAAGAGTATGGTGGTATTCCTAATGACAGAAACCAAGGACATGCACTCCCACAAGAAGCCCTCTTGAGTTCAATGGTTAGTAAGCCTTTCCGTCCACAGTCTTTATCAAAGTATTCCCGTCATTACAGTCCCGAAGATGGTCAAGGTCTGGAAGTCCAACCTATAGCAGCATATAAAGTGGTTTCTCAAACCAAAACGCAAGCTATAGCAGGATCCGTGTCTATTGCTTCTCTTTCTTCCAGGACTACAGAGCTACCCAGCATTGATCCATTTGCTTCAGCACCCTTTCCTTCCAAATCAGGGAAGCAAAAACATTAAACGGTCTGCTGAAAGATGGGTGATGTGCATCTCTCATAGAACCCTTCAGTCTCTTAGTTGAAATGAGCAACATACCATTATTTTTTTCTTAGTTCAGAAATCCAGTTGCAGTGATATTTAGTTGAACCATTTTAAGTTATGTTAGATAGTGTCAGGATATTGAATGCCAGACTCTTGATGTATTTTACATCCCTTTAGTTATGTTCTCCATTACTTCTTAGATTCTTATGTAAACCAGTAATGTTTCATACTTTCTGACTTCAGTGGGGGAAAAGACATTGGGGCAAGATGAATTACTGTTGATAGTAGCATGCATTTAAGATGACAGCAAATCAATCAGGATAAGCTCATGTTCTGGAGAAGAAATGAGTTTGAAGTAAAAAGGTTGTGGTGATTTCCCCCCCCCCCCTTACCAATGGGAATTCTGGAAGAGACCAAAGTGCAAGTTTCTCACGTGTTAACCAATGGCATCACAAAACCAGTAGCTGTCGATTGGGAATTTGATAAACTGTGTGCGTGCATACGTGTGTGTGTGGTTCATGTTGAAAGAAATTGACATGTCTACCACAAGGCCTATGTGCCACAGAAGTTCTGTTTAAATATTGCATAAGCCTTGCACCGTGCTGCTCAACTGTAGGCAATTTTCACTCATTGCAGGCATAAAGCATGAAAATGAGTATTTTTCTATGGCATGGATCCAAAACATATTGAAGTCAATGGAAAGCCACCTATTGCTTTCAGTGAGCTTTGGATCAGATCTTTGGGATCAGGTCCCAGATGCATATGGATGAAAGTATTGGCAAAGCCATCTTTCAGACACATTCTTCCTGTAACATTTTGTTCCACTCCAGAAATACCATGATCCTACTGTCTTAGCAAGGACAGTTGCTTAGTATTTATAATGTAATTTAAAATGCTAGTCTAGTGTATCACACTTGAGTTTGGAGGAAAATGTAGCTGTTTAGTATAGAAGTTAAATTTGATGTTTGTTATGTGTTACTTTTGGCAGCTGAGCAAGACTAGAGTTGACCTGTTTAGGAATTTAGTCTTTTTCTTTGTCCCTTATGTCTTTTCGCAAAGGAAAGAAAAAGGCAAATGTTATTAAGTACCCATATTTAATGGAAAGTACCAGCTAGCAAAGCAGAGCCTGCCAAATCTCTTGTTTTCAAGCTCTTTCACTCCCAGAAAATGCTTCTAAAATGTCAGAATATAGGCATGCTTTTGGCTACCTATCATTAATAGTACTGTCTTTTTTATTAAATGTCTTGCACATCTCAAGCAGTTCTTCTGGTGGACATCGTAGAAGAGGGCAAATCTCTGAAAGGTCTCCATGATGTTTTCATCTTCTAAAGACCTGATCTTATGCCTATTGAAGTCAGTTCCATTGGTATCAGTAGTCTCTGGGGCAGGCCTTTAAAAGCTTAGCTGTGACTTTGTTGCCAATTTAATTTGACCATTTAATAATAAATGATGTAGAGCTTTAGACTGAAAACAAAGGGAGAATTCTGCCCTTGGTTACACTCATAACATCTGAAATGCTCTGGGCTTGTAACAAGGGAAATCTTAGGGCAGTGTTGGTTTGCTGAGGTTTAAAACCTTGTCAGTAGATGGGGTGGGACTGGTCTTGTGTTTTGCTGTCTTTCAATGGATATATGCTCCCCTAGAAACTCTTAGCTTTGTTTTATTGAACAGAGTATGTAGTGGGAGCTTTCCTCACACACTGGTGTAAAGCTGGTGTAACTGAGAGTAGAGTTGGGTCCAGTCACTAAAATATGACACTTACCAGTCTCACAAGAAACTGCTTTGCAAAAGCCCAGATCTATAACTTTGAGTTCCCAGGTGCCCAAATAGCTGTTAAAAGAATATAAAAGGCACATTGAAACTATGTATGAGCAAAACCCTTTAAAGCAGATCTTTGCCATTCAAAGCAAAACATGTAGTCTTACAACTCACTGTTAACATTACCGCGTAGCAATGCAAGGGAGGGGGAATTAGAATAAACTCACCTGCTACCAAATAGGAGAGGACTAATTCACTCATTTCATTGTACCTTTTCCCCCACCCAGTCCAAATGTCCTTTATCATACTGCATTCTGAATGACAATAACATGAGCCACATTTTGCTGGTGCAGCTGTGACTTCATTGGGGCTGTATGAATGTACTTGGGTAAAAAACTTGACCTGATGTGTTTAATACTCAGGTAGAAGAGGGAAGAATACTTGAAAATAAGGAGCATAGATTGCTGGCAGTCAGTGATGTGGTTCCCCTCTCAGGTCAATCAGAGCCTTTTAGAAAGTTGTGCAACTTCCTGCTGCTTCTCAGTTGTGTTTCAGGTTAGATTTCATAGCTCTGTGGTGGCAGTTTGGCTTTTCCTATGCTGGCCTTGCCAGCCTTTGTAGAAAACTGAAGTACTGTAGATGCATTTCTTTGAAACAGCATTTTTTGCTTAACTAAACCAAGGATATAGTTTGTGTGTGTGGTTTCTTTTTTAATAACTTATCAAGCAAGTTACCACAGAATTGGAAGAATGAGGAATGCCAGGAACATCTGAGATATCAAACTGTGAAATATAAGAAATATAGAGTAGGTGTAGTGTTAATGCCCAGATTTGTCCCTGCACTTTTGCAACTATTTTATGGTCATTTGTGGGACCTCAGGACAGAACTTGGCCCTGACCTATTAATTTCATGTGGGGAGGTGGTGGAAGGAAAGAGAGACCTAGATTCTAGGGAATGAATCTAATCTAAATGAAGAGTCACTCCATGGCAGTTAATAATTACATCAGCATAAATGACGTGAGAACTGGATGCATTTACTTGTATCTCTGATAACTGGATTCTGAAACCCAGGTTCTGTTTTTATGCATGTGGTGTTATTTTTTTTTTTTACTTGAAAAAGATACTTAGGAGCTCTGTCACCCTACATAATGGCTGCTGCTTGGAACACTTGACATTTTGTGAAAACTTTTGATGGAAAAGTATTAGCAAGTCCTTCACACTCCTGCTAGATCCAGCTCCTTGCTTCTCTCTTACAAATTAGTATTGGCAATGAAGACAGGAGTTACAAGTCTAGCTATCCTAGACTGCCACACAGGATAGAAAGGGAGACTGGGAAATGTACAGTAGTTATGACATTTTGAGAGTATTTTCCTCAATTCACGTTTTTTGTTTAGGTTTATTATGGATTAATTTTTCCAGCCAGGGTGTTGGCAGTGTACATCTGATTCCTCACGTGTTTTTAATGAAAAGCAAGTTAACTCTACCCAAGAAGCTCGCAAACCCAACAAATGCATAATCTAACTTTCTATATCAACTAACTTTTTCTTCCCACTCTCAAGTAGCCATCATAACAACCTCAGCCTGATCAATTAAATGTGAAGTTGTAATCTTCCTACATCATCTAGAGATCATGGCTTTTAATGCACATGGCAGAATGTACTATGGAGCTTCTGGGTTTTTTGGCAACGTTGATTCCATAAGACTTCCACTTTTTTGCTGTACAGTACACAGCAATGAACAGTACAAAAGCAGCTATTTAAATTACTTTTCTGGGCATAAGCACTACTTAAAAGAAATAGTCTAATAAATTTCTATTTCTGCTCTTCCCAGTAGCCAGTAAAATGGCAGCAGTTGGTTTTCAGTCTTGGCCCGGACCAAAAATATTGTAAATCCCTTTTCAAAAGCAACCAATACCCATTGAATTTTAGGGAACTTAGGCTCCTAAGCTCTCTGGGTCTTTTTGAAAATCACCCCCCTTCCAGTCTTGTAGCTTGATCCATGCAGACAATGCCTACTGGAGGTCCCATCAAAGTCAGTGACTTAGGGATCCACTTGCACAAAACAGGGCCTTGGTGAGCTTCATGGTTGGCCTTAAGCAACAGCAGAGCCAGAAGCTAATACTAAGCTCTGCAAGTCATTGACTGTCGCAGTTTGACTCTCTGGGAGAGAGCTTTCCTTTGCGATAGCAGTGCCAGCAGGATGAGAGGAGGTCATTTTTGTTCAGATTCTTCTCCCAGTATGTACTTGGAGGCACAAATCAAAATATCTCCTGGTTGTCTCCATATTTTAGTCCGTTCCCAAATGCATTTGCAGCACAGAAAGATCTCAAATATCCTTTCAGACTGTTGTATAGACAATTACTATTCAGACCTGTGACAATCTTAAACTTTTGTAGTTCTCAACTGCATGTAGGGGGTTCACTTCCCAGCTCACTGCCCATTTGAATTTGAGGTTGGTTAAACCCTTTCCTTTGGAAAGGTTCGATCAGCACTTTTGCACAAAGATTGAAGCAAAGCACTCAATCAGCCAGGCTGCATGCATCTCACTGTCATTGCATTTTTATGATGGTCATAGCCATAATGTCAGCTGTGTTAGCATTGGCCTGCGTCTTCTGTATCGTATTGCTTCATTTCCAAAACTCGTGACTGCGTCTGCTCTCCTTTCCAGCCACCACAGTACTACACTGTATGTGATAAGTGTTGTTTACAATCTTATTCTCTCGAAGCCAATGCGCACTCAATCTGCAATCGACAGTCTGCATGGAGCAAACAGAAGATCCTCAACATGCAAGAAACCCTTGTAACCAATCCTGAAACCCAGTAGTGGAGCATGTTTTCAGTTACCTTTAATATAGCAAATAATAGTGAGTGAGCTCTATAGAACTGAGACTTTCAATCACTCCGAAGCAGTAATCAGTTGCATTAACTCAGCTTCCACCAAAGACTGTCATGTTGGAAAGTTGTGTGGGTTTTTGATTTTTTTGAATGGTGTTAAATCAAGGCCTCTGCAGGACACCCAAAGACTCTGAAGTATTTTTACTACAAGTATTTTAACTATGTAACGTTATTCTGGTTTTGAAACACATTCCTGAATTATGATCTGCTGTGGTGGTGATCCTGATAAACCACGGCCTTTAGTTTTTGTGCTATGTGTACTGTAAATACTGTTACAATAAATCTAGACCTGTCATCTGTGAAATTAGTGGGGTAGTCACTGATTACTCCCCCTCCCCTCCAAAAGAAAGAAAATAGAAAAAGGGATTAATAATTTCGTGTAGGTATAGGGAGGGTAGATGGATGTTCTGGGTGAGGGAGTCTGATCAGGAAACATCCAATGGGTCTGAATGAGGAAGACTCCAGTAACCATTGTCCAAGACAGTGGAAGAAACTCTTAATGTCATATTCAGAAAGACAGTGGAGTCTTTCTTGTGGAGCAGAAAGCCTGAGCTGAACATGTCCATGTTCTCAGCTAACTGGAAATAGTCTCTATGTGACTTTAGGCTATGTATTATAAAACCAGAGCTTCATTCCAATCCCAGTTTTTACTTGGGGTGAAATCAGAGTGGTGTTGGAAATAGCTCTGACTTGCAGACTTTTGGAGTAATGTTGCACTCCAGGTGTGATTCATCTATGTTTCTGATAGTCTTGATGAAGAAATGTTGAGTTGTAAACTTATGTACATTTTATTAAAAACATGATCTGATTAAAATGCAACTTCTTGTTCTGTGTTCCTTACCATGAAATCTCCAGTGAGCTGGATGTGAAGCATTTGGTTTTAAACAAGTCTCTTTTGTCACTCTGGTGTGAAGAAAACCTTTCCAGAGAGTTGAGTTTCTGTATATTCAAGTGAACCAAGGTCATAGATACCAAATGCTAAGAGAGAGAGGTAGCTTTCTATCTTTTTGAACCAGGAAAATCAAACTGGCATAGCCTCTGTAAATATGTTCAAACAATGGATGCCCTGTATTTGTTTTAAAGGGATTCCAATTTGCCCAAACCAGGCTGCATAAATAATACATTTCCAAAGGGATAGCTGTGTTAGTCTAGTCCAGCAAAAAAAAAAAAAAAACAAAAAAAAAAACCAAGGAGTCGTGTGGCACTTTAAGACTAACAGATTTCTTTTTCGCGTGAGCTTTTGTGGGAGAAAAAAGACATGATGGTTTCCAGCTAATCTGCAGTTATGCAGCATCAGACATAGAACTAGGACTGCCCTGCAAAAACACAGGCTGTGATAGAGAAGCTATAAAACTCACTGGCTGGGAAGTAGAGCTTCTTAGCTTCTTTTTGTACATAGCCACTACGGGGCAGTGTAATACCCTCAAGTATACACCAACTACTATGTTACGCTGAGCATATTGATTTGGGGAAAAGATCAGAGAAAATGCAGACATTTAGAAGAGCATTGTTGCCTGATGCAGGAGCCCTCAGTCTAAGAAAAATCTACCACTGCCTCCATATCTCTTGCAGGCCCATCCTTCAGGGCACAGTTCTTTAATTCAAAAACACAACTCAGAGAGGATCACAAAACAAAGCTATTTTCCTGATTGGCTGCAGGGCTTTTTTCTTCTTCACCCTTTTCTGTTTCAAGGGCCAGTCCCTGAAACTGAACTCTCTCCTGCAGTTCCCCTCCTAAACTAATCCACTTGCAGTCTTTTATAATTACCTAAGTGTAAGCAGGGGGATGGACCCGCTCTGTGGGGAACTTCCCAGATTTTGTATACCACCCTGGTGAAGGTGGGTAGCAAAAGGATCTGAGTCCCTGCTCCCACTTCCTTTACCCCAAGGCCTGCCTGACCTCAAAGGCTCACCTCCCAATCTCCCGTTTGGAGGAGTCTCCATAACCCCGACAAGGCTGGGCCCCAGGATTTCTGGGGGCTCGACCCCCACTCTTATTGTGGTCTCTCAGGACAGGCCTAGGGTGTCCCCACTCCGGGGTGCTGACCACACTGACCACTCTTCTGGCCCACCAGTTACTATATACACTATATACAATTTATTTAAGCATACAGAAACAAAAAGAATAACCCAATAAGAAAATAGAAAAAAGGTGAACAGTAAACCCCCAGCGCCACCGCCTGGCGTGGGAGCACTACAAACAGAGTCTCTGGGGCCTGAGGAACAGTCTCACAGTCTGTCCTCCACGTTGCAAGCCCTCTGCCCAGGCCTGGCTGTGACTGGATGATCCAGGGAACCAGATGCAGGCTCCAGCTGTGGCCACACGTCCCCAAGCTCCAGGGGCAGGGCCCTTCTTCCCAGCGTCAGCCCCCCTTCACTGCTCCCCAGCTGCTCCCCACACCCAGCTCCAGATGGCTGCAACTCCGGCTCCCAGCTGCTGCTCAGGTTCAGTGGGGCTCCTCCGGCCCTCCTGCCGTGGGGCTGCACAGATGAGCTCAGCACCTTGGGCTCCTGCCCCAGCTTCAGGCACCTCTGGCTCTGTCACTGCCTCCAGCTCTGCTCTGCTCAGCTCCACTTGGCTCTCTGCTGGTCCAGCTGCTGTGGGTCTGCTCTGCCCAAATCAGCTCAGCCTGGCCTCCCTTCCTGGGTCCTCTGGCTCCCAGCTGCTGGCTGCTTAGTGCTTCCTCCTTAGCTGGGCCCCACACACACTCACACACTGGCTTGCCCAGGCGTGTCCAGCCTGCAGTTTCAGCTCAAGGGCGGGGGAGCACTTTCAATCAATCAGGCCATCCTGGGACACTGGCCTCTCCCACTGGCCCTGGGGCTGGCTGTTTCACAGTCCTGCTTCCAGGCGGGAGTGGCCAATCAAAAGGCCCATTCACTCTCAGTAAGGGGCTATCAGTCCCCTTACATAAGCCCTTCCCATATGGGGCTGAGAATTGAAGAAGGCTGAAGAAGACCCATAAAAGAGCAGACCACACTGTTACAAGGAGGCTTCATTGAAGAGGACTTAATCTACATCAGGGGTCTCAATCATGCGGACCGCATGTGGCCCCTAAAGCTATTTCCTGCTGCCCGCAAGGATGCTATTGTTACAGATATTTGCAATATAATTGAATGAAAAGGTTTCAGTGGTGCAGCCCTCAGGCTAATGCACTAGTCCTCATGCAGCCCTCGTGGTGATTTTGAGACCCTTGATCTACATTAACTTAAATGGTGGACAAACAACAACAAACATGAGCAGAAGATAGGGAAATTGATTTGCTTTTGTGCCAATGAATTGCTCCTCTTTTCTGAATGGTCTGAAGCAGAAGGAAACAGCTCTGACAAGCCCAAATGTTGCTGCTGTCCTGTTCAAATTTGGCAGTGATAAGTTATCATTGCAGAAGAGTCCAAGTTTACCATAGTGCCCCTCAGATTTAGCAGAGGTGTACAGACTGTGATAATCTCAGTAAGGTTTAGGATTCAAATGCTTACCTGCCCCCCTCCCATGCACTTTTCTTTATACAGGAGCACAACTGTACACAGTACTTCCCAGGGGGTGAAATCTGCACAACAGAAATCCTTTGGGTCAAAGACTATGCCATTAAATGAATGAGTTAATGCAATACACTAGTCTCAGACCAAGTAAGTCTCTGGGAAGCTAGCTAGAGGAGGGTCTCATAATCAGGTGTGTTCAACATGTCTACTCTGCTGGGCTGTCTACCAAGGACTGTTACCCCTTTTTGATTCAAACAGTTAGCCAAAGTCCAGGACCCTGAAGGTTGTTTTCATTAAGAGGAGAAATGGATGATGGTGTCAGATATTGCTGATGTGTTCCACTATTTATAAAAAATGTACAAAGTTCTATTTGCCAGAACCCAAGAGGAATCAAACAGCTGGAGACAATGTCTTTGTTCACAGTGCCATATCTCTTTGAGCTAGCGCTCAGTCCAAAAAGCTTTCTGTAGGCAATATAAAGAGTGTGCTCAGTGCTGGCACTTCCTTGCCACACTGCCTTCTCTGGTCTTTCTTTTGTTTCATACATACAAAGTAATGTGAGTCAGCAATACCTCTCTGCCTATGTGTGCCTGCTTTGTGCCTTTCTTGGGGTAGTGACATGAGTCTGTACTTGGAGTCATTACAGAGACAGAGCGAGCAAGGTAATATCTTTTGTTGGACCAACTTCTGCTGGTGAGAGAGACATTCCAATTTACGGAATGCTGTTCTTTAGATATTTGAGTGGGTAGCTACTGTTGTTTCATCTACCTGCTTATGCAAGAAAGCATAATGCCTTCTTACAATGATCTGAAAAGAAAGGGGATTGGTAACTGATATTCCCTTCCCAGAATCTGATCTGGTGTTTCTCTGTGATTCCCCCCGCCACTTGCCACTCCTGAATCCTGATTCACCCTCCTATGCCAGGTGACCACTCACTCCTGTGTCAGTCCACACCAACCTCCTGAGTGTAATCAGCCTAGGCAGTGAATGTGCACTTCTCAGCCACTTAGGGGTTGGTCCCCCAGTAATTCCCCCCCAATTGCCACAGCGGGAACTACCACCCTACGGGGATGGGGATCTTTCCCCCCAATAACTGTTAGGCTTATGGACTCTGGTTTGTCCATTTATTAATTAAATGAGAAGGCCAGCCCTGCTCATTCATACTTTTTGAAATGTACACAACTTTAGATGAAACAAAAACTAATTTATTGATTACCATATGATTTTAAGTGAGTATAGAGCAAATCAATGCACAATCATTTAAGAAAGGAGTCAGGAGTTACTACAATCAAATAAAAGATACAAGACTGGTGCTAACTGTTATCACTGTCCCAGATTACTCACAGGATCTGACTAAATGATGGTTTAGTGGTGAGTCTCTGCCTATTCCTAGCCAGGGCCAAATCCTTCTTGCAGATGTTTCAAGATGGAGAATCTCTGGCAAAAAGCACCTAACAGTTCCATGGCTTGGTTTGTTTTCAACTCCCCTCCCTCCTTGCTTTGCCTTCCTGGTGATCTTTGTTTAGAAAGGGCAGGAGATCTTCCCCTCTTTTTTGTGGCTGTGTGATTTACTTTGCTTCACCTGAGCCACAAAGCTCAATTTGCATTGTCTTTGTCATGCACCTCTCCAGTCACTGTGCTGATAGCTCAGAGTCATGTAAAATATCTGGGAATATGCTTCACATATGTACACATGCAATGCTGCAAGAAACATGATATAATAATAATACAGAACATGTTAGAAGCATCCACAAAGAACTCCTTGCATGGCATATTTCATTTGGCATCAAGCCACGCAGTTACATTGCAAAAGTGAACAGTATAGTCATAGGGGGTCTTAGTGGGTGGGCAGTGCAGGCAGTTACCCCGGGCCCTTTGGAGGGAGGGCCCCCTTCACAGCAGCTTTTACTTGGCTGTGGAGCCACACCAGCCAGCAGCCAATGGGGATGAAGAAGTCACAGGAAGAGATGGCAGCCAGATCCTCTGAGGACTGAGGGGACGCAGCACCCCCTTCCTCCCCCCACCATGGATCATGCTCACTCTGGTCCCCAGATTACTGGCTATGTATATTACTCTGTGTGGATACAAAAATATGGAGCTGCATCCAATCTGCATTTGCTCAGGGTCAGTCTGTATCCAGTCTAGGATTACCATACCAAGTTTTATGTCCAGCTGCACCATCCCCATCCTCCACCTCGCAGCAGCTCCTGCTGTTTCCAGTTATATGATTTGGTGGCAGGCAGTGGGGAAAGGGGTGTGGATAGCTGCCCATCACCAGCTAACTGGTGGAGTGTGGGGACTGGCCACCCGAGCTCCTAGAGTCAGAGGCAGGACTAGCTGGTAAATTGAGCTCCCCTTTGTGACTGTCTCTGATTGACTGACTGGAAGCGGAGCTGAGCTTGGATTGGCTAGAGCACTTCTTTTGGTCCCTGCTATTTCTGTGCTGTTTACATGGCTCACTGCTCTCAGCAACTGTAGTAGGGGCAGCAGCTAATGCACCCTGGGCAGACACCAAAAGAATCTGCATCTGAGGTCCAACCCGCAGCAGCGGGTCTGCTGATATCAGATACGGATACCTACAGATCTGCAGGGCTCTAGCTGTATGGCCTGGGCTTCTCCCTGCAACATCAACACAGACAGGGCTCAGTTGCAAAGGCAGCAGGAGAAGTCACCTATGGTAGCTCATGGAAGGCAAAAGAGCAGCTGCCAGGGCAGGAATCAGTTGCCTTCTGCAACCAGTAGGGAAGAGAGCTAAAGCTCCCACCACAGAGAGAAAAGGGGGCCTGGAGGGAGGTGGCAAGGCAGGCAGGGGTGGGGGTAAGGGGAATGGGGTGGGAAGCAGCAGAGTGTGGCCGGTTGTGAGCAAAAATCAAAGGGCAGGGGTGGGGGGCCATCCTTGATATTTGCTGAGGGCCCCAAAAACACTAAGATCGTCTGCGAGAATAGTTACATAGACCCTATCCGAGGGGTGTATGGATGTGCATCCCATGATGGTAACATACCCTGGTTTCAAAGACGTTGAAGTCTAACCATAGTAGTATGAAGACTGCCACTATACAAAGTTCTGAATATGTCCAAATGTGGTAAGCTTCGTTAAATCCCAGTTAAAGAAAATGGGAGTTGAGGATACTCAATCCTGATAGGATCTTACTGGACACTCCTCTCAAAACATAAATTCAGTGGAGTTCAACCTTTTATCAGGGGTAGGCCCTTAAAAATTTTCAAATAGTGCTGTAGATCCCTTTGGAAATCTTAGACATCATTTGTGGCCCCACAGGGGTTTGTGGACCACCGACTGAAAATTAGTGCACCCATCTTCGAAGCATCTGAGGAAGTGGGATCTTCTCCCACGAAAGCTCATGCAAAAAAATAAATCTGTTAGTCTTAAAATGCCACACAACTACTTGTTGTTTTTTTACTGGACTAGACTAACACGGCTATCCCTTTTGAAATTGCATTAAGTCAGCCTGCAATATGAAACATGAAGTGGATTTGTCCTATTCATTTTCTTCTTTCTTTTGTTCCACAGCCAGGAATCTGGAGGGGAAGGGATCTTCCCAAGATAACATACCAGTGTCATGGCAACTTGGAAAAGGGAAGCTGTGACTGCCTCCTTCTAAAAGTGTAGCTTTAAAAATAAATAGCGTTGCATTTTTTAGCACATTTTTATTAAATAACTTTGTCATACACTCACGTGTTAACATTCTATCTGAGTTAACACTTTTCATTGAATTACACTGTCAAAATAGATTTGAATTAAATGTCAAATGGATTTTTTCTGTTAAAATAACTGTATTACAGTGTTGGAAGCTCCTAGAGGCATAAGCAGTAAGTGACTGAACAGAAATGCTTATTGTCTGTTGCTGTATACTTCTTTCCAGATATTGAGCATAGCTGGAGTAAAGTCTATACTGTTCTTGTCTCTAAGAATAGTTCTTAAGCATAGCTGCTTCCTACACATTGCACCCTTGAAAGCACATAAAATGGTGACTGGGGGCCACCTTTAGGAATAGAAAATGAAAGTACTAAAATGGAGAGTCCCTGCACTCTTACAGGTTTCCTGAGATAAGCAATAGTAAGACAGAGGCACAGTCTAAAAAAGAAAAAAAAGTTGCTTTTAGGGTTTCTTAACCTATCGTTCCAATCTGAGTCATATTTTGGTTTTGCCAATGTTCCTTAATACATTTCACCTCGATCCTGCAGAGCTTCATTTATGCTTAATTTGATGCATTTAGACTATTTTAATCAAATACTGAAAATATAGACAGTTTATGATAAGAGGTGTTGTCATACTTACAGGCATGGAGCCTTACTAAGATCAGGGCCCTGTTATGCTATGTGCTGTGCAAACATATAGTAAGAATCATAGAAACTAGAAGGGACCATGAAGGGTCATCGAGTCCAGTCCCCTGTACTCATGGCAGGACCAAATACCCTCTTAAAACATCCCCGACAGGTGCTTCTCTAACCTGCTCTTGAAAACTTCCAAAGATGGAAATTCCCACAACCTGCCTAGGCAACTTATCCCAGTGGTTAATCACCCTGATAGTTAGGAATTGTTTCCTAATGTCCAGCCTAAACCTTCCTTGCTGTAATTTAAGTCCATTGCTTCTTGTCCTATCATCGGCAGTTAAGGAGATCAATTTTTCTCCCTCCTCAAGACAATCTCTTAGATACTTGAAACTGTTGTCACGTCCCCTCTGTCTCCTCTTTTCCAGACTAAACAAACCCAGCTCTTTCAATCTTCCCTCATAAGCCAGGTGTTCCAGACCTCTAATCATCCATGTTGCCCTTTTCTAGACTTTCTCCAATTTGGCCACATCTTTCCTGAAATGAGATGCCCAGAATGGGACACAAGACTCCAGCTGAGGCCTAATCAGGGCCAAGTAGAGTGGAAGAATTGCTTCTCATTTTTTAAAGTACTTCTGTTAATACATCCCAAAATAGTGTTTGCTTTTTTTGCTAGTGTTACACTGTTGACTCTCATTTAGCTTGTGGTCTATTATGCCACCCCAATCCAGAGGCGTCGCTGGTGCTGGGCACCCGGGGCATGTGCCCCGAATCCCAGCGCCGGTGCCCCGGATCTCCGGCTCAGTCAGGCCGGGGATCTGGGGCCTGGCCACCCGCGGCCAAGGAGGGGTATACGGGGCCCGGCTGCCCGCGGTGGCAGCAGCCCCGTCCCCAACCAGGGATGCGGGACCCCGCCGCCCGCGGCCACTTCCATCCCCATCCCCAGCTGGGGATGCGGGGCCTAGCTGCCCGTGGCAGGGCCCAGGGGGTGGGGCCTGCGGGCTGGGGTTGGGGCCTGTGGGCCAGGGGCAAAGCCTGGGCCCGTGCCCTGGGTCCCTCCCTGGGCCAGCAACGCCCCTGCCCAGACCCCTTTCCACACTGCTCCTTCCTAGGTAGTGGTTGTCCATTGTATATGTCCAATGGATTGTTCTTTCCTAAGTGGAGTACTTTGCACTTGTCTTTATTGAATTTCATTCTATTCACCTCAGAGCATTTCACCAATTTGTCCAAATAATTTTGAATTGTGATCCTATCCTCCAGAGCACTTGCAACCTCTCCCAACCTGGTATCACCAGCAAACTTTGTAAATGTACTCTCTATGCCATCATCTAAATCATTGATGAAAATATTGAACAGAACCAATCCCTGTGATATCTTGCTCGTTATGCCCTTCCAGCATGACTATGAATTGTTGATAACTACTCTCTGGGAGAAATGAACTTTTGTTGGATGAGCTTAAAAGCTAAATAGATGAGGTATCTTCTTAGCCCTATTTTACAGACGGGGAACTGAAACAACAAGCAGTTAAGTGACTTGCCCAGAGATGGGAGTTTGACAGGGCTGGGAATTCAGACTACTTGAGTCCTAAGTGCATTAAGGAACTGACCATTCCTTCTCTGTGTTCTTCATACATTCAAAGTGAGCAGATGAAATTGTACAATAACTTGACTATGCCCTCTTTATTTTTTTTCTTTGTAAAAAATATGGTTAATATTTTCAAGGTATTGGAACTCAAATGCTCTTTTAAATTTCCTTCTTTCATTTCAAGCATATTTGCATTTACTGATTATCATAAAGTACTTTCCATAAAATTATTAGTATGAGAGCACTACCCAATGGCCTCGGGGTCTGATTATGTTGTGTGTTGTCATGGCAGAAGTGACAGAGGATTGCTGCACTAAGAAGTTTACGGTATGGTGCCCTGATTATTGAATTTAAATAGTATGTTTTATTCTTTACAGTAAATAGTCCCCTTCACTCTTTGCACAATTCTGTGATCCTTAATAAGATGAAGACTCAACAGGTGTACGAAGAATACAACAGTCAGAGGAGGGACTAAGAAACAGGTTGGAACAATAGAAACACAAAGTTTAGATATATATATAAAATTGTGTTTGTGTATAAGCTACATGTACAAATTGGGGAGTCAGTTATATTCATATAAATGGCTCGTACCTATTAGTGTGTCACTAGTAGACTGTGTGTTTAGGTACCTTAGTAGGTGGTATGCTAGAAGTAAGCCTAAAGGAGGAATTTAAAAGCAGACACAGAAGTAACTAAGGGAGAATGTAAGGAAAGGACTTAGAACCAGATCTTCATAGGGATTGATTTCAACAGAATTTAGGAGCCAAAATATCTTTGAGGATCTGGGCCTGGTAAAAGATTTCTGGCTGTGGACATTAGAACCTAAACTTTGATTGACTGATTTCTCCACTGATACATTTGACTGTCACAAAGAAGTAGAGAACTGGGGTCCTGCATTTTCAAACACTTAAACAGATACTTAACTGTAAATATGTGTGTATTTTGTTAAATTGAAGGCCCAAGTTTTAGAATTTTTTTCCCAAGTTTTTGGAAGTTTTTTCCCAAGCTTGGAAGTTAAAAGGCATGTTGCAGTCTAACAGTGCAGCGTCCTCTCTGTCTTTAGCACTAGTACATTCCTAGACTAGTACGTCCTTCTCAGCAGATCTTGCCAGAAGACAACTTGACTTACCCAGCATCACACAGAATCTATAGAACAACTGACTCCACTTTGGATAGTGCAGTGTAATACACTAGTTGTTTCTTGTCAGTCCTTCTAAATCAGGGATCTCAAACACGCGGCCCACGGGCCGCATGTGGCCCCTAAAGCTGTTTTGTGCGGCCCGCAGTGATACAACCATTACAGATATTTTCAGTATCATTGTATGGAAAGGTTTCAGAGGTGCGGCCCTCAGGTACTATACTAAGCCTCATGTGGCCCTCGTGGTGATTTGAGTTTGAGACCCCTGTTCTAAATGATGGGTGATAGCGGGAATGTGAACTACTACTCTAGCTCAGAAGAGAGCTTTTCAAGGAGCAACTTGTGCTTAATTGGGACAGCTCCTAAAGCCTTAAGTTAGGCCTATTAACTATTTAACATCTATTCCTCCCCCCCCAAATTGCTTGAAGTATGGAAAGTGGGGCCTAGTTTGTGCCCTTAAGCAATGTTTCAGTATGAAGGAAGGATTATTTCAGATTCAAACCCCATAACAAATGAAAACTTAACTGCTACTAGTTATGCTACTTGAAAAAGCATATCTCAACTGTAACACAGAATCCTCTGTACTTTTCAACTGAGGTTCCTGAAGTATTTCACAAATAGTAGATCCGTACAACTGTTCCTTTCACGAGCCACAGGCATCTAATCATGTCATTGTTATTACACTCAACTTAAAAGGACCTTCCTCTGGAGGGAATTGGAACAGGTGACCTGAGGCAGGGCTAAGTATTACCTAAAGTGGCCTTGACAGGGTTTTGTTAAAGCCATTCTTAAAGAGCTCCAAGGATGGAGATTCTACACCCCTCTCAGTGATTTCTTCCAGTTGTTGCACTTATGTGTGGTGGCCACCTTCTGTTTTTTATGCACAGCGTCCATGTGCTCTAGCATGACTGTGTTTTTGACTATAAAGCCGGCACAATGGGGCTGGTTTCTCTAGAGGTTCCTGCAATGCAAGAATATGCAGGTGCCTCTTATTTTCTCCAAGTTTAAGAGAGGGCAGTGTGAAATACAGAGGTGAAAAACAGTCATTGCAAGTAGTGTAGTGGCTAGCACCTCTGCTTAACATGCAGCAAGTCCTGGGTTCAATTCCCAGGGGGTTGGACTTGATGATCTCATGGAGGTCCCTTCTAGCCCTATGATATGATTTGATTTGATTTCTAAAATGGCCACTGATCATATTGAAACCATATGTTGTCAAGCAAGAGTCATACAAAAAACAGTTGTATAAAACAGAGACTCATCACAGTGGACTCCTGATCCTGGCTGGGGTCTAAGGGGACTTTTGTAAGCAGTGCCAGAACTAGCTGTTTTGGCGCCCAGGGCAAGCAGCTCCAAAGGTGCCCTCCCCTGACCCGGGCTCCAATCTGATCTGGAGCCCAATCTGGCCCCAGCTGCCTTCTGGCAGCGGCTGGGGCTCCCTGTCGCCTTCTGGCAGTGGCTGGGAACAGATCTAACTCCCCGCTGCCTTCTGGCCGTGGCTGGGATGGCAGGGAACTGGATCCGTGAGCCCCAGGTAACACTGGAGCCCCAGGTGCTGAATTTTAGAGGGTACAAGGGACAAATCTGGCTCCCTGTCGCTGACTGGAGATCCCTGCCACCTTCTGGCTGCAGGTGTTGGAGCGAGGAGCTGAATCTGTCCACAGCCACCACGCCCCCTGCACCACATTGCCCTGGCCTAGTTACAGCCATGGTTGTAACAGAAATATTTAATTCAGTGTTTATCAAAAGACATGGAATTCTGCTGGTTCTTTTAAAGGCAAAAAGTCTGGACTAAGGTGCCTTCTAACGTTACAGTTTTTATTAAAATGAAGCCAAACCAGCACATTTCTAGCCCTCATCAGAGCTAGAGGAGTATAAAACCTAAAGGCACAAAAACTAGAAGGTAAATAAAAATGGCCCAAAACTGTTTCTGGATTTTTAAAAATCTCTCCTTTTAAACCCACTATATAATTCAGTGTTGAGAGATAAGGGCATGTTGGATTTTTTAACTCAGAAGGTTGGCAATGTTGCAACTAACTGGTAATTTTGCTTCCTGAATTGTAAATGAGGTTTCATCCCATTTGCTACCCAGGATCTAAAATCCTGCTGAGTTTCCCCTGAAGTAGGGCTTGCCAATAAAGCCCCACCAACATGCTGCTTGGTGACTTGCGGGTGGATGGGGCCGGGGAAGGTGGTTTTGCAGCAGTATGAGCAATGATGTGATCTCTCTGAAGTGCAAATAAAAGGAGAGTGAGGAGAGTGAGCCTGAGCCCATAATATTGGCCAACTGGCAGCATGTCCTGGGTAGGGCTACCAGATACCAAAGCATAGAAAGGAGGACATTGGAGGACACATGGAGAAAACATAGCATTAATGTAATATTCTTCTGTTTTTAGGGGGGCCCTGGAATGCTTCCCCCTAAAAACAGTGTGTTCTGGGCTGTTCCAGCCAGAGGCAGCGCTGGGGGGGGGGCGAGGGATCCGGGGCACGGGCCCAGCCCCCACCCCCAGAGGGCAGACCCTGCCCCCAGCCAGAAGGCCCCGCCCACAGCCAGGGATAGGGCCGGGGGGGGGGCAGGGCTGTGCCGCTTCGTACAGCTAGGCCGCGGCACAGCCCGGCCAGAAATGGCTGCTGGAGATCTGGCCCGCGCCCGTGGCTGCGGGTGGCCAGGCCCCGGATCCCTGGCAGGGGACAGGGCCGCCATGGGCGGCCAGCCAGGCCCTGGATCCCCGGCTGGGAATCCCGGGTCTGGCTGCCAGCAGCCGCGGTAGTCCCGTCCCTGGCTGGAGATTGGGCGCCTGGCCACCCGCTGCCATGGGCACGGGCCTGGCCTCCAGTGGCCGCTTCTGGCCCCGCCCCGCTGCAGCCTCCCCCTGGCCCTATCCCTGGCCATGGGTGGGGCCTGCCGGGCGGCCAGCCGCGCCCCGGATCCCTGGCTGGGGACGGGGCCGCGGCCGCAGCCGGCTGGGGATCGGGCCCCGGATCACCGGCCCGATTGGGCTAGAGATCCGGGGCTCTGGTGTTGGGACCCATGGCATGTGCGCCAGCGTGCCCAACACCAGCGACGCCCCTGGTTCCAGCATTAACCCCTATAAGCAAAAAGCCAGACAAAACCATGTATTTTTTAAAATGCCTGCTGGATGGAGGACTTGAAGCTAAAAAGGAGGACATGTCCTCCTTTTGCCTGACTGCTGGTAACCCTAGTCCTGGGCCCCTTCCCAGCTCCGTAACTTCTCCTTTTATCTGTGCTTCTCCTCAAGGCTGTGGTGGGCTCCTTGCCATGCAGGGATTTCCCTAACACCCCCCCTTCACCCACTCTGAATTTCCCAGAACCCCTCCAGTTGTCAGCTAGTGTTAAACCAGTGGTTCTCGACCTTTTTCAGGCTGGGAATCCTATTTAACAAAAAAAATCTTTGTCTGCTCCCCCCACCCGGGCTGATTATGTAATCTGGCCTGCATAGGCAGACTCTGGCCTGCGCCACTGGGACAGCTGGCAAGCAGCATTGGCACCACCGTGGCCTGCGCTGCTGGGGAGCTGAGCTGCAGCAGCTATGACCCCCTGCCCTTGTCCCTGCTGGGGAGCTGCTGCGATGCCATCATGCTGCCGGGATCCAGCCATGGGCAGGGAGAGGCAGTCCTGGGGGGGGGGAGCGTCGGGGCTGCAGCTGGATTCCAGCCCCCGTAGGGAGAGGCTCCGTGGACCCCCTGCAACACGCCCATGGACACCCAAGGGTCCCTGGACCCCAGGTTGGGAACTACTGTGTTACACCAATGTAGTGAGCACCCCCAGGCTTCCCCTACACCTCCCCTAATTTCTAGTCCTGGGGAGAATACTGTTCCCATGGCAGGGAGCCCCCTGCACTGCCCCAGACTTTGGGGGTGTGTGCCCCATTCATGGGCTCTGAATAAGGTTACCAGATACAAAAGCACAGAAAGGAGGACAGTGAAGTAGGAAAAGGAGGACACATGGAGAAAATGCACTATTAATGGCATATTCTTCTGTTTTTAGGGGGCCCCGGAACGCTTCCCCCCTAAAACTGGGGTGTTCCAGCACACTTTAACCCCTGTAAGTAAAAAGTCAGACAAAGTCATGCATTTTTCAAATGCCTGCCGGCTGGAAGGCATGAAGATAGAGAGGAGGACCTGTCCTCCCCCCGCCTGACATCCGCTAACCCCAGCCGTGAACCACCCGTCCCCATCCCAGCCGCTCGGGCCCCCGCCCAGCACAGCCCCGCCTGCAGTTCCCCCTGCGGCCGGCAGGGGCCGCCCCGCTCCTCCCCAAGCAGGCGCCTGCGCGGGCAGCCCCGGGCGAAGGGGTCCTCGAGCCGCGACCAGCGCCGCGCGCCCCCTCCTCCCCAAGCAGGCGCCTGAGCGGGCAGCCCTGGGCGAGGGGTCCTCGAGCCGCGACCAGCGCCGCGCGCCACTAGCGCAGGGCGGCCAAGATGGCGGCGGGGTGGCTGCGGGCGGCGGCGGGGCTGGGCGGCCGGTAGGTGACGCCTCCCCTCCCCCCCCTCGGCTCGTCGTAGACCCGCCCTGCACGGGGGGAGCCGGCTCCCCCCCGCCGCGGCTGTGGAGTGGAAGGTCCCTTCGAGGCTGACCCCTACCCCTGGGGTCGCGCTTCATCCCCCTTCTCCTCCTCCTCCTCCTCCTCCTCCACGCGGGCTGGGGCTGGGGCAGTGGCGGGGTTAGCAGCTGTCAGGCAGAGCGAGGACATGTCCTCCTTTTTACCTTCACATCCTCTGGTCGACAGGCATTTACAAACACATGACTTTCTCTTGCTTTTTACTTACAGGGGTTAAAGGATGCTGGCACGCCCCAGAGCACCCTGTTTTTAGGGAGAGGCATTCCAGGCCCTCTAAAAACAGAAGAATATGACATTAATGCTCCATTTTCTCCACGTGTCCTCCTCCTCATACTTCCCTGTCCTCCTTTCCATGCTTTGGTATCTGGTAACCCTACCTGTGCAGCTTCTCAGGGGAAGCATCAGTTACGCCCCACTCTGAACGTTGTCCTAGCAAACAAGTAGTCTGGGGGCACTTTTCGAAGCTAACACGTTTGTTTATCGCATGAGCTTTCGTGGGAGAAAATCCCACTTCATCAGTGGGCAGAGGCGTCGCTGGCCTGGAGAGGGACACGGGCCCAGGCCCCGCCCTCTGGCCGGGGACAGGGCTGGAAGCAGCCACGGGAGGCCGGGCCCCGCATCACTGGCTGGGGACAGTGCCAGAAGCGGCCGTGGGCAGCTGGGTCCTGCATCCCCAGCCGGGGACGGGGCTGCTGCCGGCACAGGCATCCAGGCCCCTTATCCCCGGCAGGGGACAGAGCTGCAGAAGCCGCTGGCAGCTAGGCCCTGGATCTCCAGCCCAATCGGGCCAGAGACTGGGGCCGCCAGATCTGGGGCACCAGTGCTGGGATTTGGGGCACGTACCCCGGGTGCCCAGCACCAGCGACGCCTCTGTCAGTGGGAGGAGAATGAATGTAGGGACGCGTAAGTCATAGGAGCAGGTCAGACTCTTACAGCAAATCAAAGCAGTTGTTTAGATTCAGATAGTGGAGAAGTGCATGTTAGAGCAGGGCTCTCAAACACAAATCACCATGCAGGCTATGTGAGGGCTAGTACGTTGGCCTGAGGGCAGCACCACTGAAACCTTTTCACACAATGATATTGCAAACATCAGTGACAATAGTGTCATTGCCGGCCACAGGAAATAGCTTTAGGGGCTACATGAGGCATGTGCACTCTGTATTTGAGACCCCTGTATTGGAGGTGAGCTATGTTCCCTCTAAGCTGTGCGCGCGCACACAGGTTGTGAAGCCCGTGCACACAACAAAATAAAGCATGCACAAAAAAATTCAACGGTGCTAATATTTTTGTGCTGCTTTAAGAAGGCAGTTTCAAATAAGGTTTTGTAACTTATAAAATCATTTCCATCACCATATCAAAATAAAATTTAGATATTATTTGCATCATATGCTTCGTTGCGCTCACAAGTTTGAACACACTCACTGGAGTGCGCACAAATTTGGATACTGGTTCTGAAAAATTGCACAAAAGGAATTTTTTGCACGCACAGACTATGAAAAATTAGGGGGAGCATTGGAGGTGAGGCAAAATTGCTTCTTGTAATAGGAAAAGAACCTGAAATCCTTATTTAACCCAAAGGCAATGGTGTCAAATCTGCATATGGCACTTCAAAACTAACACATTGATTTATTGCATGAACTTCTGTGAGAGAGACGAAAGCTCATGTAATAAAAAAGGATTTGTTAGTCTCTAAGTGCCACAGGACTCCTTGTTTGTTTTATTGAACTAGACTAATATGGCTGCCCCTTTAAATGTGCATGTGAATTCCAAATCTGCAATATCTCTTTGAGACTTTGATTTATCATCCATTTGCCTAAGCATGACTATTAACATTGTCAGTGGAGTGAGCCAGTAGATTGAAGTGTTCCTCTGACATGGGTACTCATTTGGAATTAAGTCTTAAAACGTCTTTCAGGCGTGCAGGTGTCCATTAGAATCCATGCCTGCGTACAGGGGAGTGGGGTGCAGTAGCTCACCTTATGCTCCCAGTTCCAGTGTGTGGTTCTGTGTTTGAGGGGGACACATGGAGAACTGCTGTGCTGCAAAGGGTGCATTAAGTCTACTGGGTTTATATGTTCCCTGTCAGAATCGTAATGTGGCGATCCAGCACGCAGAGTGCATTCCGATCGGAGCGCACCCCTTGCCAATAGCAGCGCTTGGGGCCAGTGCCTGCAATGCACCCTTTAATAGAGCAGCTCCATTGAGCCGGTCCAGCGCACCCAGGGCAAAGCCCTGTGGGCCCCACCTTAGTTACAGCCCTGTTCCCTGTGAGCTACCACAGAAAGATTGGATAGGAAGCAACTTCTTCATCTCTGCAATGAGGGAAGGGTTAAAAAGAACCTAGTCACATATATTTTATCTCATTTGTTTGGATTTTATAAATAAACTCAGGCAAAAGTTTTGTTTAGAAGAAAAATCCAAAAAAAGCCCCTTCTGCTGAGAATCCTGAAAGAGAAACTGATTCTATATATATGAAAATTCTTGGAAGTTAAAAGTAACATTTTAAAATTTGTGTGTATTTTCATGCCAAATTTGTACATGTGGTTTTAGTGACTGAAAATTGGGAATTTTCATGTGAAAATGAACAGTTTGTATGTCCCTGTTTCTTATCTGTGTAATTATGACAATCAGCAGTACAAATATGCATCTACGCTTTTGAAAATCGGTTTAGTCTATCATTCTTCCCCTTCAAATTAGTTCTTTCCAGTATATTCTTCACTGTTTTCTACACTCGAGATTTCTCTCTCTTAACAGGTGACTGGTGGCTTTACCTGGCCAGCATAGACAAAAATTTTCTTTTGTAGCTGGCCTGTTTCCACTTCAAGGTCCTGCTCTCCCACTGTTGGATATGAATAGTTTCATTGATATCTTGCTGCACGAACGTATGTGTAGCCCCTGGAGCATCTGTCCTTTCTCCACAACAGTCTCAAAGTGAATTTTAAATCAAGGTGATTTCTGTGTGGAGATCGTTTGGCCACCTGGAAATCTAGGGAGAAAGGATTGAAACCCCATTTTGGTTTTTCATGCGACAGCTATGCAGAGAGCGTAGGGGTAAATAAGCCTAAATAGCTTGTCTACAATATATTACCTGTTCTCAGTGTCTTTTGAGAGGGAGGAAACTGGTTATGCAACTTACTGAAATCCTGTGTATTAGGTGCATGCAAAATTCTTTTTCCTTCAGGGACTAGAAAAACTAAAAGGAGTCCCTTGGCACTTCTACCAAGACAAACATGAATTTGTTAGTCTTTAAAAGTGCCACGGGACTCCTTGTTTGTTTTGCTGGACTAGACTAACATGGCTACCCCTTTGGAAATTGGAAAAACTAAATTCTTAACTGAGAGATTGTTGATAAAATCTCTTTCTCTCTTTAGGTTCAGTCTCATGACATTAAAAGACTATAACTTGACAACTAACCAGCGTCTCTGCCAATTCACGCGAAGGAAACCGTTTCTTCCACCCACAGTATTACATAATCCAGGTAAATGTAATTTTTGTCATAAAGTAGATTAGATGCTCATGAGAAGATGGTGAAAGAATAAACTCTCTGTTTTACTGAGACTTCAGTTATATGCAATATTCAGGGTGATTTTTGTTAATAGAAAGCTAGTTAAATTGTGCAGTCAGTGTTTAGAAGCAGGACTCAGACTATATTCCAGACTGGGTACATCAGTTATGTTCCCTGCCTCAGTTTCCCGATCTGTATAATAAGGCAGATATTTGATTTGGCTGCTGAGGCTTGCAAAGAGCCTAGGAGATCTAAAGTATTGTATTTGTGCTTTATATTATTATTTTGAGTCCTCCTTTCTGGAAGGTCACTCTAAGAGACTTCCTGGTATCCTGTGTCCTGGTCGGTGCTAAAATCAGCAGACAAGAACTGCTGGCCATCCTAAAATATGATCTAGCGAGGGCCATTCAAAGTCTGTGATTTTTGCATTTTGCTCTTGAATATATTTTTTTGGTGTGTCTCTGGCCCTTTTGGTGGCAGAAATATGAAAAGTTTTGTTTTAATTCTTAGTTGTATGATGTGTTGTTGGTATTAGGGAGATTTGAGGCTTGAAGTGATTTTGCTCTTCCTATCTGTCAGTTTTTTAGACTTATTTTCTAGTTCTCTTTTAATTTGCTGAACACTGTATTAAGACACTGAGAAATTAAAACAGATTGAAATTACTAGTTTGCAATTTTTAGTATTAACATAGGAATTAACTTCTTGAATTAGCTTGTCTGAAAAGTACTTCAGCCACTAAAACTTCTAGTTTAACAATTAGGTGGCTTATGGAGTTGGTGATAGATTTTCACCTTTAGATTGGTCTTTGTAATGATCAAAAATGACTAGTTTCTTTTGTTCTTTCAATGACCTGTATCAAGTTAGTTTGGTCACAGAAAAGGGTCTGTAACATTCACTATGATTGGCACTAACCATTAAACAGTTTCAGGAATGAGGCTAAGAATGATTGGGCCATGGAGTGGTCTCCTCCATCTCAGTCAGATTTGAGGGATGTTGGAAGGGCAGCCCACAAGGGTTTGAACTACTGCTGCAAATGTTCTGTGTGTGGATAGAGGACTTCAGTATCCAATTCTATTAATCCATTTCACTCTCTTTTCACTGGCACTAAAGTTCTCACACATGCACACTGAAATAATATTGTCTGCAAATGTAATCTGAAAAAACAAAGGCTGGAATGTCAGTGTACTGTGTGTGCTGCTACAATAGTTCATAATACGCTATGCTCATTAAAAAAATCACTGCCCTTTTTTGCTGCTGAAAATTGCAGATCCAGCTTTCACACCTGCCTCTTGGATCAACAACTACTCTATGCTGCGGAAAAAGACACGTGCATTCCCCCCCACCTCCATCCCGTTTTAACTGTGCAGGTGCCTGTTGTATAGAACCAGCCACAAGAAGAAGTGTCATTTAAATGAGCCTTTCAGTTCAAGTTGCAGCAACTGCTTTTTGATGCAGATTCCAGAAGGCCTCAGACCTACCCAGCTCAGAACTTAAAAAAAAAAATTTAAAAATTCAGGTTTAATCAAGCAGTTTACTGATTGACTCAGAGAGCCCTAGCCAGCTGCATGCTGCTCTACTTACAAAAATGTCCTTTAAATTCTGTGCCTTTTTCCATATTTGTTTTTCACTTTCAATAAGTGATAGAAGAAATTACATGGTATAGCAGTCAGATAATTGAACGAAGCAGTGTGTGCGCAGTGTTACTTATACACTGCACAAGATAATAAACTTGGCTATTCATATTACATACAAAGAGTTCAGGTTTGGTTAATGGAAACAAAACATTGTTTTTTGAAAATGATCTGTTTGCCTAACTTCAGAAGGTCCTGGGTACAATAGCTGTCCTCATCAGGACTGCTGTGAGGAATCAATGTATCCTTTTGTGTTCTAGGCCTTTGGGATGCTTGTCATAGTAGTTGTTGGTGGAGAAGTCATTAAATTTCTAGGACATATTTTACATGTTGACGCCATCCAGCTCCATCACTGTTGGGTATTGTCATATTGTCACACTGGAGGTGGCTTCTGTTCCCCTTCTAATCAAGGTGATGTTTCTAACCCTTGTGGATGGAATTGCATGACAAAATAGAGAATGACTTACTAGTAGTTGCTAAATTAGGACTATCTTTAGAATGTTAGCACTGAGCATCTTGTTTTATTTTGTCTCTCGGAACTTAAGAGCTGGTGGGTGTGGTGATGATGTGGGTTAAAGTCAAATAATTGTTGCCATGTTATACACCTGCAGTGGGAATTTGCTGATTTATAAATAGTCTGATTTGTCATCTAATACTAGGAGTCGTGATCAAAATTACTGTTTAGGAAGTGAAAGAGGCAGCTCTTCTTTTGTTGCTTTCAAAAAAAATTTCTAAGCCATATATGTTTCTCAAGTTAAATAAGCTTGCTTCTCAAATACTATTTACTTAGAATTTATACACATTACTTCCTAGGCTTTTCTAATGGTAAAAAGGAAGTCAGTTTCCCTTTGCTGAAGATGAAGTACTGGTTTGAGAATGCTAATCATGCAGTGAAGGGACAGGAGTGTGATCTAGTGGTTAATGTAGAGAACAGAGAGGTAGAGCTGTAAATCCATCTGTTTCATTTGCTTTGTGTGACATCATATGTCCTTTAACCTTCCTGTACTTCAGATTTCCCATCAGTCAAATGATAACCAGAATACCTACAGCAAAGGTCTATTATGAATCTTTATTGTTTGCAAAGTACTTTGCTATCCTTCGGTAAAACTGTGTAAATATTTCTTTGTATTAAGGTGTGGTTAATCCAGCAAAATCCTATTAAAATGATCAATAGAATCTGCGCAAACAACTGAATACTTCCTTTATAAATTGTGGCTACATGTTTACCAGCTTTTATAAATGATTTTGATATAAATTATTAATAGAAAACATTTGCTGAAAATCACTAAGCTCAATATCAGAGGTGCTGTAAAAAGTTGGCTAAGGTGTCCATTCAGATGATTGCTTGAGTGGTTAAAAAGAATACTGTGCTTGCTCTGAAAATCTGAAAGGTTTCCAGATTACTGCAATTTCTTCTCCAGATCAAAATGCCACAAAAGCTCCTAACCAGAATGCATGATCATTTTTTTACAATTAATTTCTGTATTACATTTTCCATTTTGATAAAGCTAGAAAAGGAAGTAAAAGATCATAATGTTAGCATATCTTCAACAGAGGGATAGTAAATCTACCCAATAGTGTTCTTAATAGGAGGGTGATAATACTGGAGCAGAGATACTGTGCCATGTTCAGGGAGCACAGAGCAAACTCCTGAATAGAATAGGGAAGTTGCACAAATCTCTTGTTAGTATGAATATTAAAAAGAGAGCCTCTGAAAGAGGATGTGGAGAATATTAGCTGTGTTCATATATACGTAGATTATGAGAGTGGCAAACTGCACAGAGATGAAAACTGAGATTAGACTGGCTGGGGAAAGGCTTCATTGACCTTTTCATCTGTATCTAAAAGTTGGTGACTGAATTTGTTGCTCCTCATGTCAGTATGGGTATGTGGATGGAATTCACTGAGTCATACTTGTTAAATTCCAGTATTCCACAATCCTCTGGTTTGATAAGTCTCTGTGTTCTGCAGACAAAACGCTGCCTGACTAAATATGCAGAATCTCTGTACAGTAATTCATATTCAAGTTGCTGTGTTTTTTTTTAAACTTCCTTCTTCCTTTTTTCAGTAAGATGCATGTTTATTCAGACTCAGGACACTCCAAATCCAAACAGTTTGAAGTTTATTCCAGGAAGACAAGTGCTGGAGTCAAGGACCATGGATTTTTCCACACCAGCTGCAGCTTTTTGTTCACCTTTAGCAAGGTGTGTTGAAGCATTATATAATTTGTTCAAGGGACTGTATGTGTCAGTTACTGAAATCTGTGTATATACAACTGTCATTTGAAATGCAGCTGAATGCTGAAGTGCAAATTAGCTGCATTTCCACTGAGGAGCCTTCTTTTCATATAAAGTAGAATGAATGCCTGCAGATGGCCAAAGTAATCTATCAAGATGTTTGTACTGTGCATGTAGTAACTAAGTGCTTAGTAGTTGATTTCATTGTTCTGAATCCAGCTGTGATAGAATTAATTGTTCCTGAGAAGGTTAAATATAGCTATTCATACCTGTGTGTTGAAACTTTACTCATATGAATAGTCTTTCTGCTACTAGTCACACTGAAATTATTCCATCTCACAATATAATGAGACAGGCAACCTAAGAAAGCAGCATCCATGAATGTTATACATAAAACTGAAACAGTTTACTCATTTTGGCACTGTAGTACTGACACTATTAACCTTAGCTTTGAAGCATTGGGTTTTTACTTCCTTTGAAACATGGGTGAGTTTTAAACAGTACAGTGGAAGAATTCAAACTTCTGTTTTTTTGGTGTACCCTTCAGTGCCATGGATAACATGATCTGGAGCGTTCGTAATGAAACTTGTTTGAACTAGTAAATTGAAGTCCACTTGGACTATGAACTGTGGCTACAGCTTGTTTTCTACCTGATACTTTGCTGTATTTTTGATGGGTGAAAAACGTGCTGGAACTCCATTAAAGACCTGCCTGAAAGTAGGGAAAGGTGTCTCCTGCTGATGGTGATGAGAGAGATCGTAGAACTGATGCGTGCATGCTTTCTTGGGAACATGTGTTGTGAGCACTACCTGGGGTATCTGCCATTGCATCAGTAGCAGTCTTTGCAGCAGTGGTTCTCAACCTTTTGCAGGTTGTGACACAGTTGGCAGCATATCGCGACCCTACAAGACGCACCAGCCCACCCTCACGAGCCAAATCCAGCTCCTGATTGCCACTATGTATGTAGCTGGAAAGGCTGCAGTGGGAGGATGAGATGTGAAAATGCCATAGTGTCACCATCCCAAAATCATAGCTTAATTTGTTCTTGTTCATGTTGATGGAAATAGTGCGCACAAGTAAAAGCAGCCACGTGTAATCCTCTCTCTGGGAAATGTAGCATTATCCAACACATTGCTGTAATATTTCCAATATATTACAGTTGATTTGTAACCAAACAGAAACTTTCCAAATGAAGCCCTTTCATTCAAAAGTGATATAATGACCATATGTATAGAGCAAATGTGGTCTGAAGGATACTTCTATGTATCCAGTAGAGATTATTTACAATCCAAGATCCCATTAGCAAAGTGCTGAAATATCAGGATGCATATAAACCAGATTACGTTAGATGGCAGAATACAACTAACTGGTGGAAGATGATTTTGTTGTAAAATGTCTGAAAATGAACATGAGGCCAAGAACAGTATCTGTTTAGGAGGTACAAGGAATGCTCACTTCTTGTGGTTGTGTGTTTACTATTACCCTGCTTGTGAGCATTGTAAGTGGAAAGTGTTTATGGACTACTATTAAAATCTTGGTTTTTAGGCTTTGTAGTTGGGATGCCCATTCGCTTTGGCAAGGGAATACAAATCTTCCAAAGTAATTTTTTCAGCTCTGTTAGCTTTAGATGATTTGGAGAGCTTGTGCAACTCCAAAATACTTTTAAAAGTAAAATTTCAGGACCATTAGTCTGTCTGTCCAGCAAATTAGGTTATTGTGATATTTTAAAAAAACACACAATGAAAACACTTCATTTTTAGTATTTAAATATTGTTCATCTGCATGGGAAAGTTCCTCTCCCAATCATCTTTTGCCATACATATCTCTGTCTGTGGTAAGGTGTCTGATTTGTCCATCTTGAGGTGTATAGGTTTCCCCTTTGGGAGAGTCTATTTTTCAGTTACTAGGATTACTGAAAATGCATTCTGCCTCTATTTTCAGGATTAGGGCTATCTTTAGTGTTTAGAGTGAAAATGCCAGATTTAACTTCTGGTTGGCTCTATTCTTCATCATATCCCCCCGGTGACAACAGTCTTTTATTCTGTGGTCTAGATCAGTGGTTCCCAAACTCTGGGTCTGTGGGGCCTCTTCCAGGAGGTCCACAGCACTGCTTCCCCCTGGGACTGAAACCCAGTTGTGGCCCCGATGCTTCTGCCAGGGCTGGATCCCAGAGGGAGTGGGGTCCACAGAGGGCGAGACGCTGCCCCCACTCACGGGCTGCTGAAGGCGGCAGCAACGCAGCTTCCCTCCCCTGCAGGCGCTGGCTGGGAGCCATGCCCGCGGCAGCCCCCGCTGTCTGGCAGGGGGATGGGGCCGCAGGCAGCTCCTGGGCAGGGGTGGTGAGCAATTGCTGCACGCTGCAGCCGCATTCTGCCAGGAGCAGGGTCTGCCGTGGCTATGGCCCCTGCTCAGGAGCTGCTTGTGGCCCCATCCCCTCCTTGGGAGTAGGGGCCACTGGGCGGGGGCCATAGCTGCAGCAACCCACACTCCCACCAGGATAATGGGGCCGCGGTTGCTGCAGTGTGCGGCTGTGGCTCCTGCTCCTGCCCAGGAGCCGCAGCGGCCCAATTCCCCTGCCAGAGCACGGGGGCTGCCGTGGCCATGGCCCTCTGCAGGGGTGGATCCTGCTCCCTAGCAGGAGAGTGGTATGGGCCACATTCTGACCCTCACCCCACGGGCCACATTCTGCTGCAGCATGCTGCCACTCCACAGCGGTGCACAGGGGGTCCCTAAAACTTTTTTTCCCCTTCCTCAGGGGTCCCCAGCCTCACAAAGTTTGGGAACCCCTGGTCTAGATTTTCAGGTTGCATACATTTGAAATCAGAGTCTTGTGGCCACAGAAAGCGAAACTGAGCATTTGTTGAGATTGCATTTAAAACTCTCATTCTATAATTTTCTAATTAAAATAGTTTGTAAACAAAGTGCGTTTTTTGTTTCCTAGATGTTTATATCTAAAGTTTTAGGGTATTGGTCGTGTGATGGTTGTTTAAGTACTATATACATCAAAGTGGTGAGGAATGAAGTAACAAGTTTAGAACATTTTTATATATAATTTTAGAATGTTAATAGTCAGTTTTGATTGCACTAAGCAACTGAAGGTAGTAAAATTAAATAAAACAGACATTTTGACAAAGTCTGTTGTCCTTGCTTTCTGCATAACTGCAACTTCAAAATCACCAACATTGCTGCTGAGTCATTCATGTACTATAATAATGAATAAAGATTTGAACAATCTTTATACATTGAGCTGACTGGTTAAGACATTGTAAACTATTCTGCACTGATAGATTATTTCTCTGAACTGCAGGTGCCACCAGATTCCAAGTTTACTTCATTTTAGGCAAGTCCTTGTGGAAGAAACAAAAATCGAAACAGCTTTTAGAAAGATTAATTATAATAAAAAATTTTCAGCAATTTAGTCTAATATTCTAAAGAAGAGTCTATCCTTACACAGTCACCTGCCAAGGATTTTGGTATATCTGTCATTTTTTATGCTGATCCAGTAGTTTACTGGATAAAGGATAATCTCTTGGGTTCTAAGCAGAGCTAGAAATGATGAGCATTAACTCTTTCATACTTAACTGCATGTTCAAATATGGTGTTTTCAATTTATGCCAAGCTGTAGAATTCCATGGCTCTGGGTGAAGAATAAAATCACTTAACCTGTAAAAGAATCCTTTGTCAGACTCAGCTGATGATTTTATTAAGTGATTATTTCCTTCTAGAAACCTTTTCTTGTGGAAGGCAAGAAACTGAATAGAACGTGATTGATAGAAACTTTGTTTAGTGTTGGTGATTGCAGACTTAGCTTTTCTGTGTTTAAACTTTCTTTTGCAGACAGTTGTTCAGGATTGAAGGAGTTAAAAGTGTCTTCCTTGGGCCCGACTTCATCACAGTCACAAAGGTAAGCAGAAAAGAGGTTCTGGTGCTCTAAATAAGAGCTGAGGCTAGTCCAGTCTGCAGGGAGAGATGAAAGGAACAGACTCTTTGCAGAGCGTTTCCTTTCTTGCATAATGTGTGCTAGAAATTTTCACTTCTCTTAGAATGCTCTCAGAATATTCATTACAAGGATTTAATTTATTTCTTCAGTCTAATCTCTATACAAAGTAAAATAAAATTACCATAAAGCTGTGAAGGCGTATGGTACTTTAGTTCGTGCCTGTGTGAATATTGTGTTTTGAGTCTGATTTTTTCAGAGCTGCTGGACATCATGGCTTCTCTTGACATGAATTGCTCTAGGTACTGAGCATTTTTTAAGTTCTAATCAAAATGCCAGAAGTCAGAGGAGTAACCTTTTAGTGTATCACTTTATCCTTCCATAGCGCCTTCCCTCCGTATTTGAATAAAGAAAGTCTCACATTTTATAGAAGTACATGCATAGTGTGGCATGCATAGGCTAAGTTAAGTGTTTGTAGAGCTAAGGACTGTGCCATGAATAGATCGTGGGAATCCAAATGAGGAGCCATGAAGACATCACTGTTGTTTGATACAGTATATGCATGGCTTTGTAAATAGAGCTTGGAACCATCTACTCCAGAAAGAGTCCTTTATTACTTGTGCTAAAAGAGAAGATCCATTAAATCAGGCCTTGATAAATAATACATTTTTGGTCACCATGGCAATCAGTTTTAGCAGCCTATCACCTAGCTCCACTGCAGAAATATAATGGAGAAGCACCCCCTGGCAACCAAAAGTAAAATTGCTGATTCCTTGCTGTGGCCCACTTTTGTCTGCCCCTGCATTAAATATTAAGTAGTATTAAAGGTCATATAATTTTAGGTCTGGTAATAGAAGACAACAGATCACAAACACTGGAAGGTGAAAGTCTATACAACAAAGGGCAACAATACACACAAATGCAAGCAGGTGTTTTATATATCGCCTCAAAGTCCCCCCTTGGTCTCCCAGAGTAAAGGTTATTCATCTGAGTTTCACAGGCATTCACTCAACCTGGGAGGTACCGTGTAATATATCCATAGCTGCATAAATACTGTATAGTCACTATCCCATATAATGGACAACACATGGGATGTCAGTGATAGAACACAGAGCCAAAGTACAGACATGCTTAAAAAAAATAGGTCTTAGCAAAACATCTGTGATTTTAGTTTCCTTTCATCTTCCATTGTTTGTTTTCATACACTGGTATTTTATACAGCAGTTAGCTTGCAAACATTGCAGGGAATTGCTTAAATCCAAACAGCAAAACCTCTTTACTGAATATTTTAAATATACTTTTATTAAAACTTTTCTATTTCATATTGGATTAGGCAAAACTATTGAATAAAATATAGATTTCAGGCCTGAATGCACAGCAAGGAGCATTTATGATGGGAAAGGGTGCTGTATAAGGTTTATTTTGGAATGAGGCAGAAACTCTCTTTGGTTTTTCTTAAAATTTTTATAGACAAGTGAAGATTTGGATTGGAACTTAGTGAAACCAGATATTTATGCAACCATAATGGATTTTTTCGCCTCTGGTTTACCTGTAATCACTGAAGAGGCACCTCGCACAGACACAGGTAAATGGAACTCTTCAAGACTGGCTTTTGCCTGTGTGTGGTCTTTGTTCTCCTTTGTTGATGTATTTGATATATCACGTCCAGAGGAAATTAGCTTGCCCTTTAGAAAACGTGAGAAAAGAACAAATTATTTAAATGGCTAAAATTAACAAAAAAAGATTCAGCAGTCTGCATCAAGTCCTGGTAAACAAATTGTTTCAAGCAGTTGTCTGACCACAAATATGGAGTCAGATTCTCAACTAGTGCCTCAGTGAGGCCAAATTTTATGGGTATGAAGATTCAAAGGCCAGGTGGGAGACCATGGTGAAAATTTAGTCTGAGCTGTTGTATAACATGGGCCATAAAACTTCCCTAAATAATTCTGAGAGCGTATCTTTCAGAAAAACATCCAACTTTCAGTGGCACCACACTGATTTTACACCAGCAAAGGACTTAGCCAATGCAGTTCCAGATTTATTGTTTGTTTGTTTGTTTGTTTGTTTGTTTGTTTGTTTGTTTGTTTGTTTGTTTGTTTGTTTGTTGGAAACATTTTTTTGAAAAATGCTTGGGTTTCTGTGTATACAAAAATACTGGAGGTTGCTGCTTTTTACATGCTCACTGTAGCGATCACTGGTCTTTTTTTTGGAAAGGTTTGAAATGTTCGGTGTCACTGGATTAATTGTAAAATTGAAATACTGTTAGAACAAGAAATCAGAAATGAGTTCTAAGTTGAGCTGGATGGAAACTGCGCCTGTGTTAAGGTGTCATGGTAGCCCACCTGTTGCCTTCATCTGTTCTTTTAATAAGTTACCCAGAGACCTGCCTGTAGTGCCATTTTGCAATGTCTTCTGTTAAATAATTTAGGAGTCTAGAGGTTTATAGGTTTTAGTACCACTGAAAAGATGCTTCTAAAGGAAAAAGAACTAGCTATTCAGTTCTGTAGCTGGAAACCATAGCTATTTGTCTTTTAAATGAAAATACTTTAACTAAGGTTGTTAAGACAGTTGATCACTCAAGCGAATAATGTAGGTCTGGATATTCTAATAAGGTTCACAATTGATAGCAATCTGGAGAAAATTTATATAAACTATATACAGGAGGAGAACTGTGTACTCCATTCTTGTTCTCTGATTCATCTCTGAAGAGATGACCTAATTCAGAGGTGACATGTAAATTTGGAGGAAATCTACATTTGTGTAACTTACAGGCTGAGGAACCAGAGGGACTAGGTTGAAATACAGGGCAGCGCTGTATTAATGCACATCTGTATCCCATCCTCTATGCATGTGGAAAAGCACCAGCTTGATCAGTCAAGAGGGCTTTCTGTGCTTTGAGAAAAACAGTGTTGTGCTTATGCATGATTAAGAGAGTGAGAATTGAGGAGAATCTAAACAAGTGTAACATATTTGCTGTAAGTCGCACAAGCTTAAATCTGTAAGTTTATCTCTCAGAATCATCCTTTGGCAGTGTATTGCTAGTACTACTTAATCATGGAAAGTATTTTACCACAGAATTATTAATCATAATAAAGCTCTGTCAATATTTTTATTTGCATGTGTTTTTCACCTAAAGCTGCCTCAGAAGATGATGATGAAGTTGTATTAATGATTAAGGAACTTTTGGATACTAGAATAAGGTAACTTTTAAACATTGCTAGTTTAAAGCATTGTTGCACAGTAGATACATTTGGAATTATTTTAAAGTGATACATTTTTGAATATTTTTAGGATTACAGCTATTAAATATGCAGCATGTGGCATAGTTCAACTTTGTGCACAGACAGGCCAGTTGGGCTCATGTTGTTTTCTCTGAAAAGTGCTCCTCAAGAATCTCTTTGAAAACTAGCTTTACGCTGAACACTATCTAGTTCAGCAAGGGGCCTGACTGAACCAAACTGATTCCTTCAAATCAAACTGCACTTCTCTTGATTTTAGGAGAGCGCAGGATCCTACAGCCCCACAGTCTAGTAGTGTGTTCTAAAATTAATTCACTGGGACCAGCCTGGTTATCGATTTAGATACTACTGCAGTTTAAATCTGTAGTAGTAATAAAAATAATGTGAAAAATAGTCTGTTTTGTAGTGAGCACTCCTTTTCTCCTTCATTTGTTCATCTTCTGTTTCTTACATCTTGTTGGTCTCCTACAGGTTTCAAATCATTTAGCATTTCATGTTTAGTAGAGTAGGATAAACTCTGTACCATCTCTAATATCTATCTCAGAAATTCACTCTGTTGATCTTATCCCTATGTTTTTGATGGCAGTTTTTTGGGGGTTTGACCCAGCTCGAATTTAGAATCTCGTCATCAGTAATAGTGTCCTTAGAGTAGAGCAGTTAAGAGATGTTTTTTCATGTCTTGTGAGAGGGCAGCCCCACCTGGAACACCCTTTTAATGCAAGGCAGCAGCATGACAGGTATATTTGCCTCAATTTCACTCCTTCATAACCCCCCAGAGTAGCCCAAAGCATATTTGAATGTAAATAGGCCTATGGGGTTAATTTATTATAAAAGAAAATCCCACCCACGTAAACCCCAACACCATAGTTCAGGCAATACATCAAATACAGCCCTGACATCTTTCACTGTACTCTTGCTCTGTGGTACAACCCTCTCTGCCAGACAGAGCCTGCTCGGGGAAGTGAATTTGGACCTTGCTGAATTGCCAGGCTCAGGAGGCAGATGTGTCCAGCAGGGAAGCCAGCACTGAAGAGGTGTGCAGCTTTTTGCTCCCTGCCTGCTCCTAGCCCTTCAGCTCAGGGCCATCTACTTCCCCTGTGTGGAGATGATGAAACTGGGCAGGGAGCCAACTCCTGGCAAGTGAAACTGCCCAGTTGCTGCAGGGAGCAGTAGGCTTCCTCAACTGTTAGGTAGTGAGTACTGCCTCTCCCCAAATGGCCCCTGCACGTACCAGATACTGCCATCTCTGTCACACCCACAGATCCTTCTGCATGTACTTCAGAGACTGGGTACAGTGACGTTTAAGTATCTTTGGGTTGATTGTATTAAATGCAAATTTTGTGTGTTATTGGGATCGAAGATGGTGTAATCTCTCTAGGATGGAAATGGGATGTGAGTTCAAAGAAGTATATTGAAAATGTGCTAGATGGAAATGGGCTGTTGGGAACAATATATGTGAAATGAATTTCTTGGGAAATGCCTAGGGAGATGTTAATGTGAAATCCCAATCTCCAGTTGTGCAAAATTGAGCCTTTGATGTTACAGCCGGAGGAGTGGGTTCACAGATGCTGGCAATCAAAAGTCTAAACTGTATAAAGAAACAGCTGAACTGCACAGCCTGGGTTCTGGTTCTGAATCGGAACTGTTATGAACTTGTAACCATGGAGAGAAAAAAAATTGGGGTTTTTGAAAGATTGTTTACCTATCAGAACTCAAGGCTGAAATTGGGGGTGATCTCTGGTAAGGATTTTAGCATGCATGTAGGTTATTTTATTGCTTAACATGTTTTGTCTATAATGCTTTCACCTTAATAAATGTGCTTAGAAAAAGTAGTGTATTAACTTACAATTATGGGCAGCAGGAGTGTCGCTGCCCTGAGGAAAGACCCGGGGCCCAGGCTTGGGCCCTATCCCCGACGCCCCAGTTCTACTCCCTGGCCCTGATCCGGCCTCAGGCTCCTGCTGCCACCAGCTTGGCTCCAGATCCCTGGCGAGGGACCGGGCTGGGAGCCGCAGGCAGCCTGCCCTGGGTCTGGGCCTGGAGAGGCAAGTGCCACCCCCTGGCAGCCGGGCCGCGGATCTCCAGCTAGGGACAGGGCCGGGAGAGGCAGGGGCTTCCCTGGACATTCGGGGCACTAGCGCTGGGACTCAGGGCACGTGTCCCATCTGCCAGGCCCCAGTGATGCCCCTGATGGGCAATGCGCTGGTCAGAGCCTCTTCCATAGAGGCAGTCTGCCTTGCAGGGGATATCACAGGAAACTGCAGTCTTAATAATTCCCTCAGCAGCTGGGAGTGAGACATGGGTCTCTGCCCAAGAGAAATGGTGGCTGAGGAGCCTGGAGTGGGTGTTTTTGAGGGACGAATGGGAAACACAGGGGCAGTTGCCTTAAAAGTACCCCCTCCCCATGTTGCCTGGCAAAAGTGAGGGATCATGGAACATGGGGTGACTCAACCAAAAAAAGAGAAAAAGAAAAAGAAACTGGTGATTTGAAAGACAGCATTAAATAAGCTCTGCTTTCATGGGTTATGTGGTTGCCCAACCCCCTTCTCACACATTAGCCATAAAATTCACAGTTGCCTATTTTATATTCCACAGAAGTTCTCTTAAAATTGTTTGTCCTTTTTCTCAGTTGGCCAGGAGGCTGTTGACCAGACCAGTTGCAGTAGTCTATGTTGTTACTTGTGTCAATATCATTACTGAATAGTTTCCAGGAGCTCTGAATAAGCACAGTGATACACACAGAGCGTCCATTGTTTACACTAAAGAACATCAAAAAAATACTAGCAAAGAAATCAGAAACCTAATGGGGTATGTCTGCACTGGAGTGAAACATCCGTGGCTGGCCCAGGTCAGCTGACTTGGGCTCATGGGCTTGGGCTACTTGGGTGTAAACTTACGGCTCTAGGCATTTAAACTAGGAGAGCTCTGGCTCAAGCCTGAGCCCAAATGTCTACATCACAGTTTTACAGCCCTGTAGCCCTAGTCCTGCAACCCCAAGTCAGCTGATAGGAGCCTGCCACACTCTCAGAAGGAAGAAGGGAAGACTGGAGTTATGCTGTAATATATTAATTTTCTTTTTTTCCAATAAGGGAAGAAGGAATTCTCAATCAGATGCTTTCTGTTTATTGGCTTCTAGGAATTGAGGTAATTTGTTAGAGGAAATTGTTGATGCTGGTGGTAGTAAATGTGCCTGAATCCTAAATTATTCCAGCAGAGGTGAAGTTTTCAAATATTACTCTGGTAATTGGTATAAAGAGCTTCTGTTGGAGTAACATGATATATTTAGCTTGGCATCTGGAAAAATGTTGCTATGGAGATGCAGTTACAAAGTTGGTCATTTCTTATTTGTGACAAGAGACTAAACTGGGGGAACGTCACTCACTGTGGGGCCCAACCCTGTGAGATGTTGTGTCTCATCAGCTTACCAGACCAAGTCCATAAGTACTTCGTTGTTTTCTTTGTTACAGAACATACAAAGCCCAACAAACATTCAAAACCATCTAGAATATGTCATAATTATTCCCTATTCTACTGCCCTTGGTTTGCAACAAGCTGTAATACACAGAAGATATTTTTAGGAAGGAAAATCTTCTGGTTCTTCAGTTTTCTGAGGAGTCTTAATGCACTACAGAGAGACAGTAAGGGAGAGTGAATTGGTGACAATTCAAATCTATGTTTGTTGGAAAGTTTCAGAATGTTGTTACAGAGATGGAAATGAAGGCTTTTTGTCATGGGAATTAGCTGTGACTAAGTTCTCTTGGTAGCTTGTATAGTATAAAGAAATGTGATTACTCATTTGTTATCAATTGTAAGAATCCAGACAAATGTTTTATAAGCTTCTAGGTTCTCTGTTTCCATATTAACCTTCCAATTACAAAAATGACAGTTCAGCCCTTAAAACTGACTCTTGTTCTCATCCTTCACTAACTATTTTCTGTTAATTTATTTTCCTAGTAGAATACATGATGGAATGAACAGATATTTAGAACGGAAAATAACCTGCAGTAATACTTTCTGTTAATGTAATAACTCTGTTTTCCTCAGGCCAACAGTTCAAGAAGACGGGGGTGATGTCATATATAAAGGCTTTGAAGATGGGATTGTACAGTTAAAGTTACAGGGTTCATGCACTAGCTGTCCCAGTTCTATCATAACACTGAAGAATGGGATTCAGAACATGCTACAGTTCTATATTCCAGAAGTAGAAGGTGTGGAACAGGTATGTGGGTATTTTGTAGTGTTGTTTTGCTCCCATAACACAACGTAGGAAGAATATTAGTTTTCCTTTTTTATTGACTTGATTTCAGATGTATTGCTTAGGTCTACTCTCAGGAAGGCAAGATGGTTTTTATAACTGGAAATTTCTTGGAAAAAGCATTTTGTTTTGCCAGTGAATATTATGTTGGTGTTTTGGGGACTGTCTTCTGATAGGTGTAATAAAATAGGAATAAATTTTTGCTCTATATGTACTAAAATAAGCCTGTGTCCACAAAAATACAAATTCAGGTACATTTATTATTTAAACATCTGGTATGTGTTAGTGAATGTTCTCATTACTTTCATAAACACATGGTTCACCTCTTAGTATTACACAACTTTCTTCTTACTTCAATCAAATCTTCTCTCATCATTTTGATTGAAGAGAGTGGCTCATTTCTTTCATTTTCTTGTCTTCATACAATGGTGCTGAACAATTGCAATGCGCATTGAGTCCAGTGAGAATTAAGAATCTCTTAAAATCAAGTACAATGTAACTTACTGTGCCTGAATAATATGTGTTGTCAATTACGCTTATAGGACTTTCTTGAGCTCTTGTGTAATCCTGGAAAAAGAAAGTTTAAAATATTTATCTAAACAACTCTTGAATTCTGGTTTCAGGTTGTTGATGATGATGGGATGGAGAAAGAAGCAAACTCTACCTGAGCTAACAGCATCGATGTGACTTTAAACAGCAGAGTTTTCTAAAGAGTGTATATAACTTAACCATGTCCAAGGAAGAA
Source organism: Podocnemis expansa (assembly GCA_007922195.1). Taxonomy (NCBI): domain Eukaryota; kingdom Metazoa; phylum Chordata; order Testudines; family Podocnemididae; genus Podocnemis; species Podocnemis expansa. The sequence continues at coordinate 51,457,556 of ML681972.1, read as the reverse complement.
TTACTATTCTCTACTTCAGAAAAATAGTTAATTTTTCATCTTTTGAAATGTCTGGTCTCTTCAAAGATGATACCCTGCCTTTTCCAGTGGGTTATTTACTACATGGTCTGCTTATTCCTTCTTCTGTAGGCTTTGTAACTGTTACACAGGTTTAAGAAGCAAATGAAAAAGGCAGTTTTAAACAGTGATTTTTTCCATTCTTGTTTCAATGCAAAAGCTTTAGAATAAAATGGGGAGGGGATTGAAGTACAATTGTTTATAAATTCTACAGAAAGTTGTGCATTTTATACAGCAGATGTATTACATATTCTCCCCATTCTGTGTTGTTTTTTTAGAGTGACTTGCAATCATATTCTGAAGCTCTTTGAGATGTAGAGTTTGTTTAAGAATTAAATTATTTGTTTAATTTTCCTTGATCTCTTTGTATGAATTTTGACTAAAATTAATCTGTTCACTTCAAATGTTTGTGGCTGATTATACCCAGTTGTTAAATGTAACAATTTTGGCTGGTTTTGTGAATGGTACTCACTTTCTTTCAAAAATTGTGCAGACAGTGGCCACAAAGTCAAATATGATTTGTTACAGATGTGACCTGATTAAGATGATAATGCCTTCTCAAAGAAGAATTTATTAAGTGATCCTAATTGGTCAAGATAGCTGGACACCCTATTGTATTTTTTTATAACTAAAGCTTATCTGGCATATATTATTCATCAGTTTAAATTTGCAATAGGTCCTTCCTTAATATATCATTTCTGAGTGAGAAGAAATGTGGCAGGCCAGAACACCTCAGATTTATAAGTATTTAGAAAGTACGGGAAGGGAAAAAGTTGACTTTTTTGAAACCGAAATGTGTCACCCATGCTCCTCAAAAGTAAAATGTCCACTTGTTTCTCGTACCCAGCCTGAGTAGATGACTTGGGTACTAGCAGTTCTGATTTTCTCTGCCTTCTTCCACAAGGCTATGTGGTCACAGCTTGAGGTCATGACTATAACATCGCACAGCTTCTGTGCTCCCTCCCTGGCCTGCGAGAATTGATTGCCTTCTGCACCTGACCAGTGGCCATCAGGAGCCACAGCCATGAAGGAAGTTTCCACAGTGGTAGCCTTCATGATAAGAAATACATAGCCCTAAAATTCTGCTTCTAAACCACCCCTGTAGCAGAACTGAGCAGGTCTGTTGCAAACAGAGCCCTTCACGTCAGAAGGGAGGATTTGGGACAACACAGTGGACATCACAGAACCCAAATAAGAAAGCCAGTGTTGGAAATCCATGTGCAGAGTAGTCTTGGGTGATCGTTTTTGAGGAGCTATGATTCATTTGGACAATTGAAGATCTGGTCTTTACTCTTCCAGATCTTTCTATAATTATAAGAATGCACCTACTTACAGCCTAACTGCAACAGAGCATCAAGTAAGGCAACATAAGTACATGGTGTGAAGTGTTACAGGCTGCATTCTCAGCTAGTTTAACACTATCCGTTTTCTGGATCTCTTGAATTAAACCCATAGGGAGTTTGGCCCACAGTGCACAAAGTAGCATGTGATGACAGTAGACTTTATGTTGTCTGTGTTCAGTTTAAGAATAAATATTTATTTTAATAAAACAGCTGTTGGAACATAATAATGCCATGTCTTATAAATAAGAAGCAGATTTGGAGTTTGGAACTCCTGTGGCCCCTCCTCCCCCCGTTAGAAGTAAATGCTGTCTAATCTTGCTAATGTATTTGCAACAAGAGTTCCCCTGAGGCAGATGTGTGCCCTTCAAAGGATCTGCTCATGCACAGATAAAAATCATGGCTATGCTTTCAGCAGCAAAGTCCAAAATGGCTGGCAATGTATCTGATGTCTCAAAAATGGAGGTGTTTTTTCGATAATTTCAGGTCAGTTTCCTGTACACTATTATGAACCATTCACTATTCAAATGCAAAGTAGATATATGATTGAGTTAAATAAAATGTTTGTCCTCTGCATTTGTCTGCTGATGTGCTTTGTCTCTTTTGGTAGTTTTCTTAGCTGAATTTGACAGCATTAACCAATCCATGCTAAGGGCTCAGTTCTGCCTCTGCTATGGATATGTAACCGGTGCTGACTTCAGTGGAAATTGTACATAGATGTGGGCAGAATGTGACTTTTAATATTTTACACTTGCAGTGCCTTGTAACTGAAGATTAATGAAGACGCATTAAATTGCTAATAGCTCTATGGTTAAAGCATTGGACTGGGACTCAATAGATTTGAATTTCAGTTCCTGCTGTGCTGTAGACTTCCTGTAGTACAATGGTGAAGTCACTCAGTTTCTCTTATTTTTTTTTTTCCTCTATGAAATGGACATAATACTTGCTTTCTTCCTTTATTTATTTTGTCTATTTAGGTAACAAGTTTGTTAGGATAGGGACTCTCTTAATATGTGTATGTACAGCACCCAGTGCATTGGGGGTCTCTAGGTGCTACTGTAGTACAAGTTTATATTGTAGTGTTTACCGCTGGGTAAACTAGGCCTATGGAGAGGTGGTTACTTGCCCATGTCTGCACAGCAAGTAGGTAGGTCTTGGTACGACAAATCAATCCTGATTCACAGCACCCTGCTCTAACTGCTAGGCAAAATTTCCCAGTGAAGTGTTCCCAGACAGAAGTAACAGAGGTCACTGTATTGTTTGCTACTTTAAAATGTGTGTATGTGGGAAAATTTAATTATGAAACACAGCTGCAAAATTTCACAAAGTAATTGGTGGCTGTCCATTCATATTCTAAATTTCTATTTATAAGCTTGAGTACATAAATATAATAGCACGAAAATGATGCTTAGAAATGAATCTTAATAAAGTGAAAAAAGCAAAAAACCCTACACTGTTAGATATTAAAAAAGACTTTGATTTATTAAACTGAATAAAACAAATGCTGGATGGCCATATAACAGTGACATTATTACTTGCACTGTGGTGGCACCTAAAAGCTCAAGTTGTGGACCTGGACCCCATTGTGTTAAATCAGGGGTCTCAAACACACAGCCCATGGGCCACATGTGGCCCCCAAAGCTATTTCCTGTGGCCCGCAATGACACTATTGTTAACGATATTTGCAATATGGTTGTATGAAAAGATTTCAGTGGTGCAGCCCTCAGGCAAGCGTGCTAGTCCTCATGTGGCCGTTGTGGTGTTTTGAGTTTGAGACCCTGTGTTAAATCCTGTACAAACAGAACAAGAAAACTCTGCCTCACAGTGTTTACAACTTAAGTAAATTTTGTATTAATATGTGTTATGTACAGATTTAATCACAGAACTTTGATTTTATGATAACCAAAAATTGGTAGCATTATAAGTTCAGATCACTGGGAATTTCACTCTGGGCATCAAAGCTCTGCATGAAAAAAGTCAAGTCCCTTCAAAACAACCTGGCTACTGCAACTTTCCAACAGTAGGAATGCCAAACCCTGAAAATAGGCATCTGAAATGTGTCTGCAACCTGTTGCAAGTAGAACTCCAGGTGTCACAGCTGACAGTTACTTAAACCATATTTTGAATTGCTGGGGTTTGAAAAATCAGTTATGCTACCTGAGAATAAAATATAAAAATACATAAGTTTGAAATAAAATATATTGAAAACTCATTACAAATGAAAATTAAGGATTCTTCTTGAAAATCTCTAAGAATATTGTACATCACTACTTTTAGTAACCTGGAAAAATTAAAAATTCAAAAATTCTCTGACTCCTTCACTTGCACTTGTTTCACAGATACTCAGACATTCAAAATACTGCACATGATTTAAAGAAAAAATCAATCCACACAGGCAAATGAAGCTATTACAGCTCTCTTCATTTATAAGATCAGCTATCTAGATTCTTGCCATCTTGAAACTTCACAGTAGAGATAGAATACCTGCTTTTTCACAGCATGTGATCCATTCCAAGCCTTTGGACGAAACTAGCTTGTTAATCTTTTTACGATGGTAGATCAGATAATTTAACTTTGCATGATGTGAAGCAATCAGCAAACAACTCTTTGTGATGGGGTTTGTGAAGCAGGTACTTTCCATCGAACAGCAGGAAGAAGTCTCAAAATACTTAACAGTCTCTTATTCAAAATCCATGCCATCAAAGATTGCAAAAGACCATTTATTGTTTTATTAGGAGGTTTTTGCTTAGCATGTGCGTAGATAGTAATCTGAGACTTGGGACTGTAGCCAAAATGTATGCAAGGTAAGATTACGCTTTTCAGGGTTTTACCCATAACACCTCAGATAAGTATTACGTTTCCAAAGTCCTGTCAGATAGATATGTAAACTACTTTATTTCCTTTTTTTTTTTTCCCTGCCTGCTGGTAATGCACTTCAGCCGTATCTCCACTAGAAGGTTGTATCACTTTGTCTGTATCAGTATAGCTTTTCCTGTACAGGAATAAGCTATGCTGGTATCAAACGCCTTATAGGTGTTTGCACACATAGCAGCTGTACTAATGCTTCTAGCTTTAAATGAAGAATCACACTGTTAGCTCCAATAGTTGTACTTGTTTTTAAAAAGTGTGCAGAGCAGGATTTAGGAGAAGAACAAAAAGCTTGTGTGGCTTTATTTTGACCATCAAGGGAAAAGTGATTTAATCTTTTCAAGAAAGAGCACATGTATACGTTGCAAAAGCCATGTCAGCAAGAGTAGGTGGTCAGGGAAATAATGGAACCCTGCCAGAAAATTCAAGTGGCACAGGCAGACAGTGCCCCCTTAAAGCTGGTATTCCCAGCTTCTGCCTTGCTTGCCCTTAGAACTGACCCTGCATGTCAATATATGTGTATTTTGTCTCGAGGTAACCCAGTCCACAAAGTTATTGATACCATTAAGGATCTGCAAAAGGGTTGCTGTCGAAAGGCCATTACTAGTTCTTTGAGCACTGTTTGGATACATTCAGTATTAGGTGTCTACATGCCGCAGTGCACGATTGGTCAGAAGCTTTTTGCCCTACCTGATCACTGGCCACTCCTGTGGCTATATATACGGCCTCAGCCCTGATCCTCCCCAGTTCCTTTTTCCACCCTCAGTGGCGGTTTTGGAACAGCCTGTCCTTGCGATCAAAAGCAACTGTGATTAGCTGATTGTATGAGCCGCCCGTTTAAGCTAGAGGACTTGTTTGTCGATATCGTTCCACTGAGAACCGGTGCTTCTACAGAATGTGTGCATTCGGAGCCAGAAGATCGCTCCCAACACCCACAAAGGTTTTAAACCCTGTGCTTCTTGTGGCAAGGCCTTCCCGCAGGATGACCCCCACGAGGAGTGCCTCCAGTGCCTCGGTGAATCCCACCGGGCCACTGACCACTCCATCTGTCAGTCCTTCGAGCTGAGGATGCTGAAAGACAGGGAGCAAAGCTGCCGTGCATTGGCCTTAGAGCAAGCGCAGCAGCTTATCCCGAAGAACTGGGGTTGCCTTCAGCGCTGGCACTGCATGCCAGGTCAGCACCGGAGCCATCTTGGCACAGCTTTCCTGGGGAGCAGAAGACGTGGTCGGCACCGACTTTGCTGTCAAAACGCTCACTCTGGTCTAGTTCTCCACCGCCGAGTGACTCCCAGCCAGAGCCATAACGCCAGTTTTTGGCACCCAGGGCGTGTTCTGATTGGAACATGCCCCTTCCCATTAGTGGTGCTTGGAGCAGGCGCTGCAAAAGCCACCCCTTTAATTGAGCGGCTCCATTGAGCTGCTCAGGGCCGACCGGGTCTTTGCCCCGTTGGCCCTGCCATAGTTATGGCTGTGCTCCTACCACTGGGGGCACGAAGCAGTGCGGATCCAGACCACCCCTGAGGCCTTCGAGGCAGCAAAGGCCCTGCTGCTTTTGCCTACGCCCATGCCTCTGAGGCCTCCTAAGCAGTGAGAAAAGCCTGCTTTCCTGTCGGGTAAATAGATTCCTCCTGAATGACACTGCTCTGAGGCACCTAGTATGGTGCCGATCTCCCTGGCGCCATGAGGAGAAGCTCCCCTGAAGGCACCGGGCAGCACTGCCCCAGGCCAGACTCCGAAGCGCAGTAGGTCGTGCTCCGCTTCTCTCTAGCACCATAGCGCTTCCGCGTCTCCGGTGCCATCTACATGGTCTGGCGCCAAACCTCCCATGCTGCGAGAAAGCTCCTGCTCCCCAAGCTTGGAGGAGATCACCCCATCTAGAAGGGGCAGACATGCTGCACCGATCCCTTACTGGTAGCGTCCTCATGAAGGGTCGGTGCCAAGAGAAGTCCTTTCTCAGCGGACCCACCGCAGTACTGAAGAGCCCACCATTATTAACCCAGATAGGGAGCTGAACCCCAGGCTAGGGTCCTATAGAGAGGACACCACAGCCCATTTTGATTTCCTGCATAGGGTTTCTGCACACACTGGCCTAGAGGCTGAACTTGGCGGGAGGGTCCAAGACCCCATATTTGAACTGGGCGTATCATCCCTGCCGGATGAGGTGGCTGTGCCCTTGCACCCTAGCGTGCATGACATTGCCAGATCCTGGTGGCAATACCCTGCCCTCTATTTCCCTGGTGTCGGACACAGCAGCTCACAAGTACCAGGTCCCACTGAAGGATGTTCCTTCCTCACCTGTCACAAGAGTCCAAGTCCACGGGTAATTGAGGCCACCCTAGGTCATGGAGCAGAACCCCCTCTGAATCCCATGCCAAGGTTCAGAGGGGGCCAGAAAGATGGAAATCTTGGGTAGAAAAATATATTCGACCTTGGCTTTCCAGCTGCGTACAGCGAACCAGCAGGGGCTGGTGGCCAGGCACGCTTCAGATATTTGGGCCTCCTTAAAGAGATTTACAGGCTTCCTTCCCCAGAATCAGCAGGAAGATTTTGAGTCCCTCCTTGAAGAAGGGTCCCCGGTGTCCCACAATACACTTCTAGCTGCTTGGGATGCCACAGATACGGCAAGCCGAGGAGTAGCCATGGCTCTTGTTGTGAGGCGTATGGCATAGCTCCAAGAGACACGCCTACCTCAGAACACCCAACAGGCCATCCAGGACCTTCCCTTTGAGGAACGGGTCCTTATTTGTGGACTCAGACCTCCTCCTAAGTGGTGCCAAGGACCCTTGCTTGGACCTCTGCTCTCTGGGTATGCTCCCTTCTCAAATGCCTAGCTCCCCTCACCATCACAGAGAGTGCCAATCATCCAGATTGGGCAAGGTTCAAGATGAGCCTATTGGGGGCCCTGAATTCTCATTTTCACAGGGCTCCCCTTAGCCTACCAGACCTGCCTGAGATAACAAGGTCACTTTCACGCAATCTTCCCCTTTTCTTCTGTGGAAATCCACCAGCAATTAGCAGAAGGGCCTACAGCTCAAATAGGGGTGAATAAATGCCTTCTCCACCTCCTCACCATCCCCGCCCCCCCATATCACAGCTGGATGTCTGACCAGGGACCCTTATATCCCTACAGACAAGGGGCCTTTTCTATGTGACTAGCCAGTTCCCCAGTGAATCCTACTGCTATTCTATTCACTACAGGCACATTGCCCCCTCTATCTCCTGGGTTCTCTCCTGCCTTTACCACCAAGGGTGTTTAGGGGTTGGCCCCTCAAGCCCCCCCTCATTCTTGCATTCTAATGCTTCTCACCTTTGGAACCTCAGACCCTATGCTCTTTGTTCAGAGCCTCAGCACTCGCCACAGCTTAGCTTAGTATGTCTCAAGTAGGCATGACTAAGAACAGAGGCAGAGCCGCAGCCTAATCCCACAGGGCTTGATCACACGAGCAGATAGAGCCCTCATGGTGCCCTATATTTTAGGGTGGGACCCTTAATCTACTTACTTAGGGATTACTTCACTATGGGGAAACTGCTCTCATGCCAGTGCATTTCGGATAGCCACAAATCTCAGGCCCACTTGTCCGCTATTCACTGGGTTATTAGGTGAGCACCGGGTGTAATTTATTGAGGAGGGGCACACAATAACCCGCCCTGCCTTCCTTCCTTCCCTCTCTGTCCTGCAATCACCCCAGGCTAACAGGGAACAGGGTCTGGAGTTGGTCGTTGACCATTGGGCATCCCAGAGCCATTCTGTTTTCCACACAGGAAACCACCTCACCCCCCCCCCCCCCCGGGGCCTACTAATAAGTTATTGGTGCTTCGGAATTTTTCCTTCTCCGTATCTGTACAACTTATCGAGTAAGGTTAACATTATGGCTCATCATTTTCCTATAACACACTCTTCAAATAAGCTCAGCCTGTTCCCCCGGGGGGGGGGGGCGTGTTATGTCCAATCTTCCCTCTAAGCTGCACAGCCGTGCAACCCACCACAGCCCCCCCGCTCAGGGAAGGCTGCCGGCCGCACATGGCCGGCAGCCAGAGTCCCTGCATAGAGCTCCTCTGTGGCTGGGAGTTTTGAAAACTCCTGCCCAGAGAAGCTCTAACAGAGCATACCCAGAATATCTGAACATGCTCCGTTAGTGCTTCTCTGGTCCAGGAGCTGTGGCAGAGCCATGGGGGCACCAGGATCAGGCCCAGAAGGGGGGGGGGGCATGCAGCAAGCAACAGGAGTTGCTCAGCTGCCAGTGGCTGTTAGAGGGAACATTGGTTATGTCCATAGTTCCCTAGATCAGACTGGAATAGAGTTGGAAGGGACCTCACAAGATCATCTACTTTACCCCCTGGGTTTTGAACCCAGGATCTTCTGCATGTAAAGCAGAGGTGCTAGCCACTACACTACTTGCAGGTCAAAAAAAGAACCACCTCTGGCTTTCTAGCCTTCTGTCTGATTGGATCCTTGTCAAAGGGAACAGTGCCCCCTTGACTACAAGCAGAGGAACATCTCTACCCCTTTACATTACCATGGGTGGAGCTCTTCTGGTCCTGGCTCACTCTCCCTTAGCTCCTGGTAAGCGCATTCAGTCAGGGGAGATAGGTTTTCCCCCCAAATGCCTACACTCTACACCCCTCTGCTGGATGACTTGTCATGCAGTTACTCCCACTGCCATGGGCATACCTCTCTCTCCTTCTCCTCCCCTCATTCACTGACGGGGTCCCTCAATGACTCCCCTGCTCTATCTCACTCCTGAGGCCTGGTGGGACATTATCATCCTGTGAGAACCAGTGAAGGGAGATGGATCCTTCCTTCTTCTCTATCTCACTAGGGTTTTTCACCCAAGGTGGTGCCTGGCACCCCTCCCCCAAGGATGGTGGGGACAATGGGGAAATTAAAAATAAATAAATAAAGACCTTCCCAGGGCACTCTATATGCTTTGCCACATGGGTTATGGTACTACAACTTTCATCCTTCAGTCTTGTTCCCTTTAACCTGAACTACATGGTATCTTAGCTGACAATAGTCCCCAGATGGCTCAGTCCCCATGTGCTCACAGAGACTTAAAGATCCTGGTCATACACATTTTGTATTCGTACCCTTCCTCTCATAGGAGACAAGGCACCTGGATGCACAAAGAGGCTATCCTTCAGCTCATTGTTGTATTTGTCCATTTTCTTGAGGCCCTCAGCTTTGATATATTAAGACAGGATCTCAGTATCTGGAGTTGCGCTCATTCATTCCCTTAATAAGTGAGGGCAGGAGGCCAAAACTCCTCCTCTCTCCTGCGCCCCTTTTTCCCCCCATGTCTATTGGGGTTTCCCCTTTTGTGGTGCCCCTACTCTGATACACTGGGTCCATGCCTGCTCCATGGTGCTATCAACCATTGGCTTTCTCAGGGGGTCTATAGGGGAAATTCCCCTTAGACGTCATGAACGTCCCATCCCTACCCTCACCTTAATTTCTAATGCAGGTACGGTCTAGGTTGTCCCCACATGGCAGAGGGTATTATCAGAGCGCCCTTGTCTGAAGTTTTCAGACTACCGCCCATAAACTTCTGACTCTGAGGTTACTCTGTTATAGCCCTGAGGCAGAGCTTCTGCCCTCAGGACCACTGCACTTGTTTCCTCCATTAGGGTACTTCCCCACATGACTTAGTAGTATGAGGGGGCCATAGAGCTACCCCTTTGTCAACCTCTCTTCATTTCCAAGATGGGTGAAGTATTCCCCTACCCAACCTTACTTGTGTGGGTGCAGCTCAATCTCTCAATGTGCAATAGATCACCCATCTTTGCCACTTCCAGCTACCTGCAATTCAGCTGTCATGGCTTGAGGCTGAAGGCCTAAAGGTTTCAATGGGATCAAGAAATTTTACATCCCACTTTCCATGCATGCGACAGACTTCCTCTCTCATATAAGTCTTACTAGTAGACACCCCGTGTCTCCCGACTATTCACCTAATACAGTCCTATCATGGCTCTTATAGAGTGGTGGGTAGGACCTGGTTGTGAAAAGGCCAGCGTTTGTTTTGGTGTGCACGGAATAACCAGGGACAGTATCCTGGCCAACCCACTGCTGAAGTGACTCACTTCCTTATTTCGCTTTCCCTGTTTAGTGCTCGTAGAGCTTGGAGAAGAGTGGTTCTTTTCGCTCGGGTGCAAAAAGGCCATAGCTCGTTAAAATCTTCTCAATTTCCAGGGTTGGGGACCTGCTCGGCTCGTATACGTTCAGGGTATCTCCACCCCCCGCATCCCCACCAATGTTCCCTCTAAGAGGTGCTGGCAGCTGAGCAACTCATGTTGTTCGCTGCGCTGGCCCCTCCCCCCGTGGGCTTGCTGCAGTGCCCCCCCACAGGCCCGCTTCTGGCCGCCCCCAGCTGCCCCCCCACCCCTGCAGGCCTGCTCCCGACCACCCCCCCGCTCCCAGCTGCCCCCACGGGCCTGCTCCTGGCTGCCCCCCACGCTCCCCACCCCCAGTGGCCCTCCCACTCCCGGTGGCCCCCATGCCCCCACAGGCCTGCTCCCGGCTGCCCCCCCACTCCCAGCGGCCCCCACGGGCCCGCTCCCGGCCGCCCGGCTGCCTCCCCCGCTCCCCGCCCCCGGCAGCTCCCCCGCCCCCGCAGGCCCACTCCCGGCAGTTCCCCCACCCCCGTTCCCGGCAGCCGCCCCCCCTGTGGGCCTGCTCCCAGTGGCCCTCCCGCTCCTGGCCGCCCCTCCCCCCCCACGGGCCCGCTCCGCGGCTCCCACAAACTTACCTCGTGGCTGGAGCGGGACGGCCCAGCCACAGCTCCTGGGGCAGAGAAGCTCGACGGAGCATGCCCAGATTTTCTGGGCATGCTCCGTTAGAGCTTCTCTGGGCAGGAGTTTTGAAAACTCCCTGCTCCACAGGAGCTCTATGGAGGGCCTTCCCTGCGCTGGCGGCTGTGGCGGGCTGCGCTGCAGCGTGCCAGCGCAGCTTAGAGGGAACACTGATTTCCCCACTATCCGGAGTTGGTGACTTAAAGAAGTCTGGGGAGGGTCAGGGTTGAGGCTGTATATATAGCCAGGGGTGTGGCTGTGGGGGTCAGCCACCGACCCTGCTCTGACAGGCTAATGCAAAAAGCTTCTGACCAATCGTGCGCTGTGGCATGGAGACACCTAATACTGAATGTATGCGAGCAGCCCATCTCGAAGAAGGACGGTTACTGGTAAGTTAACCACCGTTCCTGAGGTGAATACACCTCAAAACTTGGCCTCTGCCCCCTGCCTACTCAGTCTCAAGTTTAGGTCACTCTTGGCATGACATCTCTGTAGCGTTTCTCAAGTGTCTGTGAGGGTAGTGCGTTAGCAATAAATATACTCACTTGGGGTCTTTGATGGTACTAATGAACATACATTATGCAGTTCTTGGGTGCTGTAGAGGCCTTGATTTAGGCCTGATGTTGCTCTCACTCAAGTTGGCAAAAACTTACACTGCATTCATTGAAAGCAGAATCAGGTTCTGCATGGCAAACAAATCTAGGAGTTGCTCGTCAGATCTCATAGTTCTCCTTCGAGCGCTGCTCACATCATTTAGTTACAGGTGTCAACGTGCTGCAGCACACAGTAGATCGGAAAGTCTTCATCCTTAGCCTTTCAGGTCAGGGCACGCGGCCAACACCCCCTCTGCGCTGTGACCGCAGCTATATAGGTGACTGTGACCCTGACCCTCCCAGTTCGTTTTTCTGCCCTCAGCGATGGTTTTGGATCAGCAAAGAAACTTACGTAAGCAAGTGTCTGTCTTTTACCGTGAAATTCAAGATGCCAGGTTTCAAACCATGCTTAGGATGCTACAAAGCTTTCCCATTCGATGATCCAGATGATAAAATGTCTCGCATGCCTGGGTGAGTCCCACCTCACGGAGAGCTGCCCTCTCTGCCAGTCCTTCAAAAGGAGGACTTGCAAGGACAAAGCTGCGCCTCCGATCCCTTGCTGGGAGTAGCGTGCAAGCCTCTGATGCTGCCCGAGCCCTGAGTGCTCCACTGGCTCACTGATCAGCCTGGGCACTGGAACCCTGGTACCGTTCTTTGGTGCCGAGCCCAAAGTCTCAGTCAACACTCCCGTCAGTATTGTTGGGGCACCGAACACTTCGGTTGCCAAACCAGTCCAGTGCCGAACTAAAAGAGGCACCACCAAAGGCACCGTCAATACCACAGGCCCCTGCGACGGTGCGGGCACCTTCCATGACCTGGGTCCCAGCACCATGGAAGAAAACCAGGTTGGTGCCAACCACGGGCACAGGAGTCCAGTTGGCACAGGCAATGGTACCGCCCACCAACCCGGTACCGCTCAGCCTGCTGCTGGTACTGCAATCCAGCACTGGGGACTGTTCCCTGGCCAACCCAGTGCCGCCCAGTCTGCCACCTGGAAGCTGGAGCATCTTTTAACGACTGGTCACACGATTGGCTGGACATGGCGACCGACGATACCCTAGTCTCACGGCACTGCTCTGTCCAGTCCCCTTCGCCAACCATGGACTCGGAATTCTCGGACAATGAGCCCAATTCTGACTCCTCATGTCATAGCAGAGCATGGGCCTGTTCTTCCTCCTTGCCGATGATTATACCTTTGAGAGACCGACTGACTGTAACGAGGACTCTTGTGCCCACCAGGAGTTGCTATGCTGCATGGCAGCAAACCTGAACCTGGAGCTCGGGGTCATCCAAGAGGAGACTAATCCCCTCTTCGACATCGGCCGCAGGGCCCCACCCTGCTAAGCTGTCTGTCCTGCTCCACAAAGGGGTATACAGCATGGTCAAAGTCCGTTGGCAAACGCGATCTTTGATTCCGCCAGTATCAAGGGTTGCGGAACATAAGTACCACATCCCTCAGGACAAGTTCTCCTTCCTGTTCCAGCACCCCCCTCCAGGGGTTGCTGTTGTTGACGCCATGAACCAGAAAGAGAGGCAAGGCCATCCTGGTTCCAGCCCTAAAAATAAGGAGGCAAGGAAACTCAACCTGCTCAGCAGGAAAGTTTACTCCACAGCAGCCCTCCAACTGCACATAGCAAACCACTCAGCCCTTATGACAAGGTATATCTTTAATCTCTGGAATGCCATACAAGGCTTCCGTGCCATTACCCCAAAGGATCGCCTTAGGGACTTCAACACGATCCTCAAAGAAGGGGAAATGGCATCCAGAGACACTCTGATGGCCATCTGGGATGTCGTAGACACAGCCTCTAGTACGATGGCATCGGTGGTGGTGATGCATTGCTCGACCTGGCTACAGGGCTCGGGTCTACCACTGCAGCTACAGCTTACTATTCAGGACCTCCCATTAGAAGGCCCTGATCTTTTTGCCGAGTCTACAGACACGAAGCTCCATGGCATGAAAGACTTGAGCCATGCTCTGGTCGCTGGGGATTTACACACCACAACCTAACAGACCCTCTCTAAAACCTCATTAACTCCTTCAACAACAACTTCAGAAGTTAAAACAACAGATTCAACTTCAGACTCCCTTCCTGAAGTCCTCCTCTTTTCCCCAGCGCTGTCTTGGGGACATGGACAAAGACAAGGTCCATTTGGAAAAGAGTGAGAAGTCCCACACTCTGCAATCGGGTAGGCGTGGGCAGGCCTCCAAATGCTCGTTGGGGAAGAAACAGCATTTTTGATGGTTACTATACAAGCAGCAAATCCATGACCTGATCAGTCCCCAACCACTTACACTACTTCACACATCACTGGGCCAACATCACAGCCAACCAGTGGGTCCTCAAGATGGTTGCGGAGGGGTATCATGTTCAGTTTCTTTCGATTCCTCAGGACAGGAAACTGCCCCCTCATCCAACTCTTGGAAACCAGGAACTGTCCCACCTTATCGAGATCGAGTGCCAGAAATTCCTCTCCCTTGGAGCCATAGAAAAGGTCCCCAAGCAGAAGTGGGGAAAAGAGTTTTACTCTCGATACTTCCTGGTCCTGAAACCCAGTGGGTACCTTCGACCCATTCTAGTTCTCAGAGCCTTAAACAAGCACATAAGGAAAATAAAGTTCTGCATGGTTTCCCTATCACAGATCCTCCCGTCTCCATCTGCCGAGGATTGGTTCGCAGCCCTTGATCAGAAAGATGCTTACTTTCACATAGCTATAAGGGCCCATCACAGGTGGTCCCTAAGGTTCATGGTGGCAAACAACCATTTCCAGTTCACATCTCTCCCCTTTGGGCTCTTCCTGGCCCCCAGGGTGTTCATGAAGTGCATGGCGCTGGTTGCGGTGTACCTGCGCAGATGGGACATAAGAATTTACCCCTATCTAGATGACTGGTTAATAGTTGGGAAATCAAGCTCCCAAGTAGAGCTCCACATCGGAGCAGTAGTGAGGCTCTGCAACTATCTGGGCCTTCCCATAAACCAAGAAAAGTCAAAACTCCACCTGTCTCAAAACAGAGTTCATTGGGGCGTGTCTAGACACATGCAAGGGGTCAGCATTCCTACCCCTTTCCAGATTTCGGTCCATTTGCACCATCATTATGGAGCTGCAAATGTCCCCCCCTGACCATGGCCCACTGGTGCCTGCAGCTCCTCGGCCACATGGCAGCCTCCACCTCAGTAATCCAGATGGCGTGCCTGAGGATGAGGCCTTTCCAGATCTGGCTCTCCACGGTGTTCCACATATGGAGGTACTCCCTGAACAAGGTACTGATGGTTCCCCAGGACACTCTGGGGACGCTTCAGGTTTGGAGGGATCCCCACTTTGCCATGGGGGGGCATCCCCTCCAGAGACCCCGGGCCCTCAGTGACCTTAATAATGGATACCTCGAACACAGAGTGAGGGGCCCACATCTCTGGGGAACTCTCCACCCAAGGGCTCTGGTCCCACATGGATGGTCCTCTCCACATAAACGTGAAGGAACTAAGGGCCATCAGGCTAGCTTGCATGACCTTCCTGGACAAGATACGGGACAGGTCAGTTCAGAGCCTCACGGACAATACCACCGCAGTGTTCTACACGAATTGGCAAAGGGGGGTCCACTCCCCGCCACTTTGCGAGGAGGCGTGCAAACTCTGGGAATTGACCATACGACACAACTTCATTCCAGTGGCCTCCCACCTACCGGGGATGAACAATGGGCTAGCGGACTCGCTAAGCAGAAAACTGTTAGCAAATCACATGTGGTCCCTCCATGACAAGGTGTTCTCCCTCCTGATAGACAAATGGGGTTCCCCCCAGATAGATAGACTTGTTTGCGATATGGCAGAACCGCAAGTGTTCCCAGTTCTGCTCCCTCAGGGGCCGGGGGGGGGGTCTCACTGACACATTCATCAACTGGTCAGGGCCCCTGATGTATGCCTTCCCACCGGTTTCCCTGATACAGAGGGTTCTTTTGAAAATCAGCAGGGACAGAGTGAATATAATACTAATAGCTCTGGACTGGCCCAGACTGCATTGGTTCCCACTCCTGCTGGACCTGTCCATAGAGATCCCACTCCATCTCCCACAGTGGGCGGACTTCTTGACACAGGACTCGGAGCGCCTTTGGCACCCAGACCCGTGCTACCTATACCTGACGGCCTGGATGCTCTCAGACAGGGTTAAGGAGGTCCTGGTTGGTAGCAGAAGACCATCCACCAGGTCCACGTACATGGCCAAATGGAAGCAATTTTCCATTTGGGCTCAGGACAAAGGTGTAGACCTTACATCAGCCCCGATGCACGTGATCCTCGACTATCTGTCAGACCTTGGGGAAAAAAGGCCTTTCTCCTTCCTCACTGAGAGTCCATCTAGTGGCAATCTCAGCTCTCCACAAGAGTGTGGATGGGCATTCAGTTTTCTCCCATCCCTCCTCTGTCAGATTTCTAAAAGGTGTGGAGAGACTCTTTACCCAACCCCATAGGCCCACTCCACCTTGGGACCTGAATGTCATACTCCAGGCAATGACAGAGCCACACTATGAGCCTTTGGACTCAGCCACACTTCTAGTACTGTCCTGGAAGGTGGCTTTCTTGGTAGCAATCACCTCTGCTCAAAAGGTTTTGGAGTTGAAAGCCCTCTCCTTGGAACCCTTATATACGAGGTTCTACCTGGATAAAGTGGTTTTACATCACCACCCATCCTTCCTCCCTAAGGTGGCCACCCCCTTCCACCTTAACCAGGAAATTTGCTTGCCAGTTTTTTACCCAGACCCCCAGGTCATGCAGAACCAGAGAAGGTGGCATACATTGGACATAAGGAGAGCACTTCTGACTTACATCGAGCATACCCAACCATTTTGCAAGACCCCCCAACTACTTGGTGATTGCCGAATGTAAGAAGGGTCTACCAGTATCCTCACAGTGTATCTCTAAATGGATTGTGAACTGCATTAAAGACTGCTACGGAAGGTTGAACACGCCACTTCCTGAATCTGTTAGAGCCCACTCTACCAGGGCTCAAGCGCCCTCAATGGCCTTCCTTGCCAAGGTCCCGATCCAAGAGATCTGTAGGGCCGCTACTTGGTCGTCGATATACACTTTCATGATGCATTACACCATCACCCAACAGCCTGGAGAAGATGCTGCTCTTGGCAGAGCTGTACTCAATGTAAATAGACTGTAATTCCTCCCATCGTCCATGGGTATAGCTAGCAGTCACCTGCAGCTGAATGATGTGAGCAGCGCTCGAAGGAGAATGGTGGGTTACTTACCAGTAACTGTCCTTCTTCGAGATGGGCTGCTCACATACATTCAGGCCCCTTCCACCATCCCTGCTAATGGAGTTGGTGAAGGTATATGGGACTGAGAGGGTCAGGGTCACGGTCACCTATATAGCCGCGGTCGTGGCGGAGAGAGGGTGTTGGCCGCATGCTCTGACCTGACAGGCTAAGGCTGAAGACTTTCCGAGCTACTATGCACTGTGGCACGTAGACACCTGTAACAATGTATGTGAGCAGCCCATCTCAAAGGAGGATGGTTACTGGTAAGTAACCCACCAATGCCACTGGCTCATACTAAATTCAGCAGTGAGTTTTCAGCATGCCGAATTGCAAAATTGTGGGGGTGGTCTTGCGGCCTAAGTCAGCCCCGGGGCTGGGGTGGGACCACAACAAGAAGAAAGAAAGAAGTAGATGGACTGAGTCTTTCACAAATTGGCCCTGAAAACATGGGTGGTCCCAGGGATGGTGCTGCTTGAGGTTATGGTGATGACATCCATCTAGTGTTGGCCAAACAGACCTTAAAATGTCAACAAACTAGGAGGGGAGTTTATTTCCATTGTTTCTTATTTGAACTACAATGATAAGTTGATAGATTTCACATTCCCTCCAGGAAATCTGGTTCTTTCATTGTCAGGAACTACTCAGTCTAGCAATCTATCCACTCAGAATCATTGCCTCATCAAATGGCACACCATGTCTGCTGTCCCATTAAGGCTCTGCTGTCCCTTAATTAAAATATGTCAAGGTTTGATCAAATGGAGTCACAAACAAAAGGGAGGAAATTCAAAGTTTAAGGCCAACATTCTTCTGTTAGAAGGGGGATAACTAAACAGTATGATTTAAATATTGAGCTGCAAAATCACTTTATAAAAACCATTAATGCATGTAGGTTACTAGCTGCACATTATCCTATGAATAATAATACAATTTACTTTTTGTTATGCATGTTGGCTGTTTACTTTTGTATTTTTCAAGTCAGTTTCAGTTTAGCAATCCAAGGGTGAGTTTCCAAATTGGCAGGCAGGCGGGCGGGCTGGCTGACTGTCCTGCCTGTCTGCCTTTCTTTCTCTCTAGAAAATTTCCTTTACTTTTGTAGTTGATGAAAGCTTGCTTTTTCAGAATTTGTACTTAGGTACAAAGTTGTTGTCTGTCCTTTTTCAAGAAAGACTTAATCTTTTTTGCAGTGTAGAGTCTCTCTTACCCTCTAAACCAGGGGTGGGCAATAAAATTCCTATGTGGGCTGGTGGAGGAAGCAGATGAGGGGGCACAGCGCTTAGCCAAGGGAGCAGAAGAGGACAGTGTAACGCTGGCCCTGCCACAACACTGTACCAGCCAGGAGGTAGGGGCGGGGGGAAGTGGGCAAGAGGCAGAAGGCTGGATGCAGCCCATGGGCTGTATTTTGCACACCCCAGATTTAAACAATCATTTTGTATAGGATTTAACAGATATTAATTTTAGACAGATATTGTTTATTCTTGTAGATGTTTTAATATTCTGTCAGCTAGACTGGAGTGTTTTTTCCAGTAAAATACATCTTACTTTCAACTTTATATTTTACCATGTTATCTAGGGATTAGAACATGGAACTGTTTCCATTCACTGTGCAAAGTCAGGCAAATCACTTAACTTTTCCATATCTTAGTTTAACCATGTGCAAAACGAGATAATACAAATAATAAACGATGAGGCTTAACTAATGCTAATGAAGTGTTTTGTGATCCTCAAATTAAGTGTCATCATCATTAACACCAGCTGGACTGACTTAAAAATCAAACCTTTCGCATACAGTTATAGATGCCCTCCTGCCATGCTCACTTGCCACTTACTGTGTTTGAACTTTTTATTCACCGCTGTTTAGGCAAAGTTCCTTCCTTCTGAAGAAAGCAAATGGTCTGTGTTAAGGTTTAGCTGAGAGCTAATTGTGGAACCTGAGTTCTAAACTCCAGATGAGGAATTTACAATGGTTGGTTGCTAGGATATGTCAGAAATCTAATTGTGACTTACTCACAGTCACATGACTGTTTTCTTTTAACTATATATATCAACGGTCCTCCTTCATTTAGGATGGATAGGGCCATGCTGTATCTGAGGGAGGAGTTAGCTGATGTCTTCAGCATATTATTCTGTCTCTTCTAAACATCAAACAATTTCAATTAGGGTTGATTGCTCTACTTTTATATCTATATCCAAATGTATTTCACTGTTAAATGCTGTTTAACAGGAGGTGCACGGTGCCCAGGGTATCACATTTTTGCACTGCTGTAAATAGATCCCAACCTTACAAAACTGTTGTCCCCTATGTGACTTCAGTTTATATTGGAGTCTGGCCCTTGACTGTGCTCTGTAATCAAACAAAAGCTAAGATCAGACATGCGTCTTGATAATAATCAGAATGAACTCTTTCCCCACCAAAACATCCTGATCTGGACTGTTCCCCTCCCCATCACATGTTGTATACTGTGACTGAAGAGTGATCAAGCCAAGGTTTAGAACAGATAATAATTGCATACAGGCTCTTATTGTGTCTTCCTGATATTTGTAGGTTGCTTTGGCTGACTGTGCTGATCTGAAGAAAAGCTCTGTGCAGCTTCTCTCTTTCAACAACAGAAGTTGGTCCAATAAAAGATATTATCTTGCCCACAATGTTCAAATAATAGAACTAGTAATAAGGTCGTGTCCAAATGAAACATTTCCAGGTTTCATGGTTCAGACCCAGAAATTAGTTGAGGTCTAATTACTATGCCCTAAATATCACCCCTTATCTCCCTGACATTCTGCATTGGATGACTGCTGTAATTGATGCCTTGCATCTTGCAGATTCCAAAGGGTAGCTGTCTTAGTCTAGTTCAGCAAAACAAACAAGGAGTCCTGTGGCACTTTTATAGACCAACAAATTTATGCAATAAATAAATATGTTAGCCTTTAAAAGTGCCACAGGACTCCTTGTCTGTTTTTCTGTAATTGAGTAGTTCTTGGCTTTTGTGAGAGACACTGACAGTGGTCCCTTGAAATGGAGGACAGCTTGGTCACTACTTACATAGCCAGTAAATTCCAGGCCTCCAAAGGCCCGATTAAAGATAAGTAATAGAGCTTTTCTTAGGTTAGGACAGGGGTCAGCAACCTGAAAGATAAGAAGAGTGGTTTTTAAAAATTGCTTTGATAACAAAGTGTTTTGAGAGCCACCATAGGTGTTGCCTCCGGGTGCGAGAAGCTGGCCCAGGGTGCCTGCTGCAGGGTCTCCTGGTTGGGGGGGAGGGAGCCAGGAACCAGAAGCAGGCCCCTCCCAGAGTCCCAACTCCCTCACTGACAGGGGGAGACCAGAGCCTCTTGTGGGTTGCCTGCAGGGTCCACCAGTGGCAGGAGAGGGCTCAGAGCTGCAAGGGGGGCAGCCAAAGAGCCGCACATGGCTCCAGAGCTCAATGTTGCAGACCCCTGAGTTAATACGTGTGCCCACAGCTTTGGATAGATCCAAAGGGGCAGCCATATTAGTCTAGATCAGCAAAATAAACAGAGTCCTGTGGCACTTGAAGACTAACATTTATTTATCGCACAAGTTTTTGTGGGAGAAAATCTCACTCCATCACACACTTAGATGGGGGAACATACAGAATGGGTGGAAATAAATGCAAGGAAGTGTAAGTCAGGGGAACACAACACATGGGTCTCAAACTCAAATTACCACAAAGGCTGCATGGGGACTAGTACTGGGCTGCATGAGGACTAGTATGTTAGCCTGAGGGGTGCACCACTGAAACCTTTTCATACAAGGATATTGTAAATATCAGTAATGACAGTGTGGTGGCGGGCTGCAGGAAATAGCTTTAGGGGCCATATGTGGCCTGTGGGCTGTGTTTTTGGGACCCCTGCTATAACAGCAACTCAAAAGAGCTGTAAAGATCAAAAAGGATAGGCTGGGAGCAGGAAGACTTCTCCCATGTTGCTCCCCAACCCTTCAGGTAGAATAGCACCCCTGGAGTGTGTGCGTGTATATGGGGAGGGGGGTTCAGCTTCCAGGGTGCACTCAGCCACGGGCTCTGGGTGCAGCAGGACGGCTGGATTGTGCCAAGAGCAGCAGTTCCAAGCAGTACTCTCCCCAGGACGTGAAATTAGGGTGGTGCAGGGCTGGCTCTACTGTGAGGCAAGAGACAGACGCGGCTTCAGGTGACAGTTCTTAGGGGCGCCTAGCTCCCCTGAAGATCAGGCTGGCTCCCGCCTCTTCAGCTCTTTCCTAGCAGCTCAGGCACTGTTAGTCAACCTGCAGCTTAAGTCATGTAGGTATAGGGCTACCAGATACCAAAGCATGGAAAGGAGGACATTGGAGGACACATGGCAAAAATGTAGTATTCATGTAATATTCTTCTGGTTTTAGGGGGGCCTGGAACACTTCCCCCTAAAAATAGGGTGTTCCTGGGCATTCAAGCATACTTTAAACCCTAAAAGCCAGACAAAATCATGTCTTTTAAAATGCCTGCCAGATGGAGGACATGAAGGTAAAAAGGAGGACATGTCCTCCTTTTGCTTGACATCTGGTAACCTGATGTAGGTAGAGTGCACTTTAAATCCCTCTGCAGGCAGACACTGATTTGTGTGCTTTGGAAAACTGTTTTCGGCCTCCATGAATGAGATGGGGGGGTGCCAAATCAAAATTGGGCTTGGGGTGCCACAATCCCTTGTGCTGGCCCTGGTGGTGGGGTGTAGGAGGAGGTATGGGGATTGTTTGTGTGCTCACTAAATTGGTATAACATTGTTACTAGCTGACAAACTGGGGGAGTGTTGGCAAATCCAGGGGGATGCAGGGAGAGGTTTAGCGGGTGCTCACTAAATTGGTATAACACTGTTAGTAGCCAACAGCTGGGAGGTGCTGGGAAGTTCAGGGGGTGTAGAGAGAGATTTAGGGGTGCTCACTAAATTGGTATAACACTGTTACTAGCAGACAACTGGAGGGGTGTAGGGGAGGTTTGGGGGTGCTCACTAAATTGGTATAACACTGTTACTAGCTGACAACTGGGGGAGT
>ML681972.1:51338756-51435238 GCA_007922195.1 Podocnemis expansa | reverse complement strand
GTGTTGACAAAGTCAGTGGGGTGCAGGGAGAGGTTTGGGGGGCGCTCACTAGATCGGTATAACACTGTTACTAGCAGACAACTGGGGGAGTGTTGACAAAGTCAGTGGGGTGCAGGGAGAGGTTTGGGGGGGCGCTCACTAGATCGGTATAACACTGTTACTAGCAGACAACTGGGGGAGTGTTGACAAAGTCAGTGGGGTGCAGGGAGAGGTTTGGGGGGCGCTCACTAGATCGGTATAACACTGTTACTAGCAGACAACTGGGGGAGTGTTGGCAAATTCAGTGGGGTGCAGGGAGAGGTTTGGGGGGCGCTCACTAAATTGGTATAACACTGTTACTAGCTGACAACTGGAGGGGTGCAGGGAGAGGTTTGGGGGGCGCTCACTAGATCGGTATAACACTGTTACTAGCAGACAACTGGGGGAGTGTTGACAAAGTCAGGGGGCTGCAGGGAGAGGTTTGGGGGGCGCTCACTAGATCGGTATAACACACTGTCAGTAGCTGACAGCTGGGGGCGCTGGGAAGTGCAGGCGGGGTGTGGAGGGGTGCTGGGGAAATCCCCGGCTCCAGGGACACAGCCGGCGCCCTAAGACCTGACCAACTCATCTCACGTGGGCGGCGGCTGGGGTCATCCTCTTCGTCACGGCGGCCCGGTGGCTACCTCCCGCCGATGTCGGCCCTCCGCCCGGCCACTCCCCCCCCCCCCCGCGGGCGGATGCGGATCCGGCTGCCACGTCCCAAGTGCCACGGCAGCCGCGGGCGGAGCGCGGCCGGGGCCAATGGCAGGAGGCGGGGGGCGCATGCGTCCCTCGCCCCTCGCGCCCCGCCCCCGGCCCCTGCCCTGGCAGGAGGAGCGGCCCCGGGCGAGCCCGCGGCGCGGCGCGGCGCAGAGGAGAGCGGCGCGGCGCGGGGCTGTGCGTGGCGCGGGCACCATGTGCGGTAGGGACCCGCGAGCAGGGGGCGGGGGGCGGAGGCAGCCGTGATCTCCCAGCGCTTGCAAGCAGCGGGGGGTGTGGGGGAGCGCCCCAGTTTGGGCTAAGACTGGAGTTGGGAAATTCAGGGGGTGTGGGCTGGGGGCCCCCCGTGTGGCAGCCCGGAGGGGGCCCCAGGGTGAATGGAAGGAGTGGGGGCGATGATGAGGGAAGCGTTGGCTGAGTTGTGGGGTGGCCGTGGGGAGCTAGAAGGAGATTTGGGGGAGCAGGGGCTGAATGCTGGGGGCAGTGCAGCGGGCAGGAGTCAGCCCTAAGGGGGTGAAGGCGACAGAGGGAGTATAAGGGGCACAAAAGTGGTGAGTGTAGCATGAGAGGGGGGGTGTAGCCCAGTGGTTCCCCATATTTTCTCTGCCCTGGCACACCTTGCTACCTTTAATTCATCTGAGGCACACCACCATATAAATGCCACAGGAACTCATGAGTCAGTCCAGAGCTCTTTGAGCAGTTTTCCAAAAAATTTCGTGGCACCCCTGCTCAGACCGGTTGGGAAACGTTGCGGTACCCCTTGACTACCAAAGATATTGGGAAGTTGGTGGCTGATGATGGATGGGAAGTCTTGAGGGCAGGGCGGATGAACGTGATGAGAGTGTTTCTCACTCACACCAGCTTTTCGAATCGGATCTGCTAATGTTCATGTACAAGTCTGTAGCTTCAAGGTATGTTTCCTTTGTATGGCTCCTTGTGGCAGTGCAAGGAGATGGTGTTGGCAACCAGATGGGTGTGTTTTCACTGAGCAGTGCTGCTCTTGCATCCCAGTTTTTGCAATGGGGATGGGGACGCTGCATGGCAGAGGCATAGGACATTTCCAGGTGATCCTTCGCTGAAAAGAGTTGCCCTTGCAAATCTGTTGACGTGAACTAGAACTAATAGGCATGTTTTTACACATGCAGTTAAAGTAAGTGATGGATTGTGTAGGTTCCCTGGTTGAAGCGCACATTACTAATTTTAGTATAAAGATGAAGTTGATGAATTACGCATTGACAGACTGTTTCTCACTTATTTCAAGACTGGGAGACATGGCCGTTATTTTAGAGATGACCATAAGGCAGGGCTCTGCAACCGATGGCACTGGAGCTGCATTTGGCTTGCTGGGCTCCACCCCTTCCCCCCACCTCCCGGACCAGCTTATCCCACCAGGAGGCTACACCCATTTGTGGCTCTCAGAACACGTGGTTATTGAAGGAATTTTTTAAAATGGCTCTTCTGATCTTTTGGGTTGCTGACCCCTGCCATAAGGACGTGAACGATTGGGTGCAGCTTCTTCCCAGATCAAATATTGTTTTAGCATCTCTAGCGTCAAGTTACTTTGTTGGTGCAAGTACTCCCAAAGTATAAAAAGGTCAAGACCTTAAGTATCTGAGGGGTCGTTGTGGAACGATAATCGCCTGTAGGAGAGGATTTCACCTTGTGACTATTTGGTGGTTTTGCCCGTATCCGATGCAATGGCAGGTTGCAAAAAGGGTGATGGTACTCTTGTCTAGCATGGTATTTTAAAGAGTATTTCAGTGGATTGAAGCACAAATCCCGGTGAAAGTGGGTAGCACGTCAGGCTATTGATAAGGCAAGACTGTCCAGTCACAGTTGCAAAAAGCACTTGAGGCCTGGTCTAAACACACTGTTGCACAGGTTTAGCAGGTGTGTTGTTTAAACTGGTGCAAGCCCGTGGGTGGACACTGTAGAACTGATTTGAGACAGGGGCTTGCACCAGCTCAGCTAAACCATTTTTTTAATGTGTACATCTCTGGTGTGTAAACAAGCCCAGAGTCACTTAGGGAATGTCTACATTGCATTGTTAACTCAGGTCAGTAGGACCCAGGCTTGTGGACTTTTGCTTCCAAGTCCACACTCTTGAGTATTCACACTGCATTGTAAGCATGCATTTACGGTTGCTGGACCCAGATTGCTCAGCCATGTTAATGCATCTGTGCCATAACAGACTTTCTGAGTTGGGTCCATGTCTCGGGCTGCGTCCAGACTGCAGAATAACAGGATTTGGATGTCTTGGTCTCTGACCCACCCACCTAGCAAGATCCTAGGACTCTGGTCTTGAGTGCTTGCTGACCCAAGTCGGACTGATTTGTGTGTGGACAGAGAAGGGCTTGACTCAAAGCCTGGGCGTACTGCAGGCTGAGGCAAAGCAGCCGCACGCCTAGGAGCCAGCCCAAAAACTAGGCTCCCATAGCTGTGTGACAGTAAAGGGGCCCAGGGCTGCTTACAGACCACCACCACCACTTCTCCTGGCAGCAGTGCAGAGCATAGGGCCCCCCTGCTGCTGAAAAACTGGCAAGACCACTGATCCTTTCCTTGTCAGCAGTGTGATATGAAGAAGACAGCCCCTGAGCATTGGAAAAAAAAACAAAACAAAACCTGGTGGTGCTGAAAATGTCAGTGCCACTGGCTCTTAGGCACCAGGGAGGTTTGCCTCTCTGGCTGTGATGGCGCTCGTAGGCGTGGAGGAAAAATCCTGGGAGTCATGACAGCCTGGCACCCAGGATTCCCAGGATTTGTCGAGCTGTGGCTTACTGTGCTCTAGAGACATACCCTTGGAGTACAAGTCAATTCTGCCCACATTCTCACTTCATGTTTATTACATTTGAAAACAAAAATCTTTTAAGCTTTCTCTCAATCTGTCCTGTAGGCTTGGGAGGAGCTCTCCATAAACGTGTGCAAAGCTAGCTCATTATTCACTTCTAGCTATCTCCTTGGAAGGCTCCTTCACCATGATGCCTACAAAATTCCTGAAAATGCTTTGGAAGCTGGAGTGTTAAAATGAAATGATTGCCTTTTTTGATGGCCAGTTTTGTCTCTTTATTTACTTTTGTTCCCCCATCTGTCTGTGTTAATCTGTTGTCCCTTGTCCTATACTTTGATTGTAAGTTTGTTGGCAGGCATGGAATGTCTTTTTGTCCCCTGTACATACAGTTGCCTAGCACAATAGAAACTTGTCCGTAATTAAGGGTCTTAGGTGCCAGGGCAACATAAATAATAAGTCAATGGGCCTTGTGCACATAAGTTGCTTAGACATATTTCAGAATCCCATCTCTATTCAGATTTTCTTGATCAATGATATCGGGGAATATCTTTCTTTTCCTGCTCCCATAGTTTGGACACTGGACTAGAAAAAAGTCCCGCTGTTCAAATTTTTCTTCTGGCACATTAGTTTCACCATTACACCTCTTTGGAGATTTATGCTGCATTTTTTTTGCTTCCTGTGTTTCTGCCATTTAGTTTTTCTTCATTTTTTTAAAATTAAATGTTATGAAACTAATTTAGCTTTGTTTATTTTGTATCTGTGTTTCATGCTTTCACAATTTCTTCATCCTCCTTGGGAACAGAGGATTTAGAATTTTTGTGACGCAAAGGTTTCTATGTATTTTATGGGGTAGAAGGGGTAAGAAGGACAGCAGTCAGTAATGTGAGTTCCATTTTACAATTATGCTAATTTTTCTCAAAGTGGAAAGTGGGACAATGCTAAGAATAGAATAGACAATTGTTACTATAAACGGCTTGCCGAAAACATAGTGCTAGATTTGGTGCAGTGGGAGTCTTTCTTCTCGGAATCCAGTCTTTGAAATGTGCAGTATTCTGCTATTTTTTAAATAAATTGTAGTGAAACTAAAAACTCTGTGAGTCATTGTTTACCGTGTGTGTGTTTTGGGTTGGAATACCTGCACAAATGTTTTTCTTTTGTTTCAATGCAAGCAAAACTGTTCTTGGATGTTTGAATGTCTGATTGAATAAGTTGGAAGGTACCAGAGCTTTGACTGTACTAACATCTTGCTCCAGGTAGGTTGGCGATGCAGAGAGATTTTCTGTTTGAAGAAAAGGAAACAGGTTACTAAAAGAGCTTTAACATGGGTGTTTGTGTGGTGGGTTACAGTGTAAAATAAAAATGTATTAAAAAAAATATGAGGCTCTTCTCCTTCCCCTCTACAAATGTTGAACAAAGATTAGAGAATATCTAAGACAGGCGTGGCCAAACTGTGGCTCAGGAGCCACGTGCGGCTCTTGAATGAAAAGTGTGGCTTCCGGAAGAACATCAGCAAATCAATTTAGGAAAGCAGCCCCAGCCTAGGAATTTTCAATCTCCTACCCTGAGCATGCTGGGGGGGAGCCAGCATCAGGGAATTCGGGAGGGGGTTGGGATGGTTGGGAGAAGCGGCGGCATGGTTGGGGACTGCAGAGAGAAGCATGGCATGATCGGGAATGGTGAGGAAAAGCATGACACGGTTGGGATTTTAAAAAAAGCTCGCCACTAGCCTGCAGTCTTCTATGTTGAGCGACAGCTAAGTTTTTACTGTATATGTCTAGTTTTCATGGGAACCTGAAGTAATTATTAGAATATGACATTAGAAGGATCAATATTAGCCCTTTTTTATGACAAAATTAAAGCGTGCAATGAATTTTAAACTTAGTAATTTTGGAGTAGGTAAAAGTATATGGCCATATGCCTCAGTGCGGCTCTTGAAGATTTGAGAATCAACTTGTGTGGTTTTTGAGTTCAATAAGTTTGGCCACCCTCTGATCTAACACATTGTCCCATTGGGAGAAAGTCATCAACTATTTAAAAACGCTGAATACCAAAAGAAACAGTTACATCTTAGATTATCATCCTACCCAGAATTAAAGGTGAGGCGGCCTGTTGCTGCAAGCATTGCAGAAAGGTAGAATATGAAGGCTGTAGGTGTGGGCAGAGGGATAGGGGGGCCTAAATTACTTGAAAAAGGTGTGCGTTGAACTGGTGTTCACAAAAGTGCAACTATTCTCTTTTGGATGGAATTTGAGCTATTCAGTCTCATGTTACTGATGCTGTATTAGCAACAGCCATGGGATTCTCCTGTAGGTCAAGTGGCAGAGTGGTGCCTATGTGTTTGATGAACCTTTGCAGAATCACAGGCAAAGTTCTGGTGCAACCCTGTTTGACAGATAAACCTGACAGAAACCTGCCTGGTTCCTTGCCAGCTCTCTTGGTGAGCTGCTGGGGAGTCCTGCTATGCAGACTGTCCCAGTGATGGGGACCACAGACTTCCCAGACCTGTGGGAGCCCTGCTGTGTAAGTTGTCTTGGGTGTTGGGACCTCGGGCGTCTGAAGTCCAGGGAATCTTTGCAGTGCAGAGCCCTGTGGCCAAACCCCTCAGGTTTCCAGGGTCCCTGGAAATAATGCTGTGCAAGGGTTTCCTAGATTCCAGGCTCCCAGTTGTTGAGCTGGGAACCTGGCAATGTGAGAAGTCCTGGGAGACTGAGTTTGAGGTGGGGGGTCTCAAGACTTTTAGACTCCCAGGTCATTAGCAACAGGTCATTCTGCAACAAGCAGCCTGGAAATCTGGGTGGAGGCTCAGATTTTTCAAGCTCACTGATGGAGAGCTGAAAACAAGGAGGTCCTAGGACAGGTTTCCAGTGTCTGTGGATCTGGGACGGGGACCCTAGTGCTTCCAGGTCCTTGGGCCAGCTGGCTTCCCAGGCTATTTCCTTGGAAGTTAATGAGCCTGAATAGCTAGAAGGCTTGGGAGCCCTGAACTGGTCCCTAGCCACAGCCTGGTCTTCATGGGTGGCCTGTCCCCAGGCCATGGATCCTGGGAACCCTGGTAGCTCCTGAGTGAAACTGATATCCTGAATTTCACCTAGCTGTAGTTCTGACCACTAATATGTTACAGAAATTATAGGCAGCTGAAAGTTCTCAGTTCTTCCAGGCTGTACATTTACTTACTTCAATATCTTGTCTGAGAGTTCTTGAGCCAGTTTAATTCACTAAATGGATTCAAAGGCATTCAAATACTGGAGAACAATGGCAGTAAGAACCTAAATAGAAGGTAACAGTTGCTGTTAATTTCAGCATATTACCTCTGCTCTCTTGTCACTAGCAGCCCTGAAACCTCAATGCACTCAAATACCTGCATCACCTCTGACTCTGCAACAACAATGAATGATCTCTAAGCTTTGTAATGCTATTCTCCACTTGCCTAGGGCAAGTCAGTTTTGTTTGTTTGTTTGTTTGTTGTTTTGGTTTTGTGGTGAACAAGTATGATGTTTTATTCTTTCTGAACAGTCACCATGGGTGGCAAGGAGCAGAGGAGTGTTGGTAATTTCACAGTGGTTATGAAAGGTTTCTGTAATGCGATAATCACAGGGAAGATCAGTTTGCCAGCTGTAACCTGGATGGATTAAGTGAGTCTGTGGTGTGGATGTACTTCCTCAGTTCAGACTCATTTCAGATACAGTTTGAAAACAGGTTTTGTGAAGTGATTGGGTCTAATAGTCTTGTAAATAATTAAATCCGTCAGATACCATGGCTGGATTTTTTAGAAGGCTGAATAATTTTAGGTGTGATACTATTTGTAATTACTCTGAATGTAATCTGACTGATGAAAACTCAGATTTTGGGCTTTATGGTGATTGTATCAGGAGTTGGGAAGGAGTCCCCAAATACACCCCCCCCCCGCCTCACCCAGTGAAAACCATTGTGCAACTATTTTAATGTCTTTCTCTGCAGCATCAGTAGGGCCCTACCAAATTCAAGGTCCATTTTGGTCAGTTTCACCAGGCAGAAACCACAAGGGCAGGAGCCATGGGGTTCAAGCCCAGAGACTTGGTGGCAGGAGCCACAGGGGTGGAAGCCCAAAACCAAGCTGCCCCAAACCATGGGGACTGAAGGCTGGAGCTGAGCCGAAGGGGTTCAAGCCTGGAGTCAGGCTGCCCTGAGATGCAGTGTTAGGTGTTGAGTGGCAGGAGCTCCCAGCACAGGGTAAGATGGCTTTCACGGGGAGGGGTGAATTTCATGATCTCTGTGAAATCAGCAGGGCCTTAGGCCACTGTTTCCCAACCGGTGTGCCGTCAGGTCTCAGGAGGTGTGGCACAGAATTTTTTGAAACGCTACTCAAAGAGCTCTGGATTGACTCATGAATATTCATGAATTCATTTGGAAACAATATGGTGGTGTGCCTCAAATTTATTAAGGGTAGCAAGGTGCGCCACGGCAGAGAAAATGTTGGGAACCACTGCCTTAGACATCAGCTATTGCAACTGCTTGAGGTGGGACGGTAGATTTGATGGGACCAATAATCTCTTCTAATGGGGAAAAATCTTGTCTATCACGCACAAAGAGATTTGCTTGTGTTTGTGAGCAATAAAGAAGCTGTCCGGTGCACTTGCATTGTTGGTTCATAAAACGTACCTGCTTTCTTGCTGAGGTATTCTGAGAAGAACATGAAGTGAAAGTAAGGCTAACCATCCCATCTGTAGGCTGCTGCCCTAATAACAGTCTCCTGCTTGTTTCTGACCATGAGTTTATTACAGCTACATAGACTTAGCTCAGGGGTGTCAAACTCATTTGCTGTGGCTGGCCAGATTTGACTTTAATGTACTTCAAGTGGCTGTACGTACCATAAATAGAAATACTAGGTTATATGCTCACTGAATCTGTGTGTGCAAGACTGCGCTCAGTGATACGGTGAGATCATTTGCACTCTCTCTCTCTCTCTCTCTCTCTCTCTCTCAAGGAGAGTGTGGTATTGCGCAGTGCAGTCCCGCATACCCAGCATTTCGTGATACCATGAAACCTGCATACTTCTGTAGTATCGTGGAGTGCTTGGTATGCAATACCATGAGAAACCCTCCCCCCCATCCCCAAGGAGAGAGTATGGTCTCCTGGAGTGCAGTCACTGGATGGATGGAGTAGGTTCTTGGGCTGTATCTGGTTCATGGACTGTATATTTGACACCCCCGATGTAGCATCCTCTCTGCACAGACTTGTTCACAGAGCTTTCTGGCTGTATTTAACAAGCAGCAGGGAAATGAGGGGGATCCAATCCTGCAGGAGTTTCAGCACCCTCTACTTCCAGTGGAGTAAATGGAGATTCTGGGTGGTTGGCACTTAGCAGAATCGATCTTTGGTTAAAGAAGCTTAGAAGTACAGGGCTAGAAGGGACATGGAGAAGTTATCAAATCGCTTTCCCTGTGCTGAGATAGAATTAACTCTACCTACCTTATGTATGATTATTTTTTTTCTGCCTTGGCTTTTGTGGTCACGCCTAGACGATGTTTTGGCAATTTGTTTCTCAGTTTCATTTGTAGAGAGGTCATTGCTTGCTTCCCCTTTGCACTCTTCCAAGGTGTTTTTATTTCATCAGCAATTCGAATCGAATCATAGAGTTGGAAGGGGCCTCATGAGATCATCAAGTCCAACCCCTGGGGGTTTGAACCCAGGACCTTCTGCATGTAAAGCAGATGTGTTAGCCCCTACACAATTGCATTAATTTATCTAATTTAGGTCCTGATTTTGCAACAGATCTGCACAGACAGCTCATTCTAGGATGAAGACATTAATGGTTATCATCAGAACAAAAGAATCCTTAGTATTTGTGCTTGGATGAACTGATAGGATAGTCTGGAATTATTCTAAAAATACAGGGCACACTTGTAGCCTGATGCACATGAACAGTACATTAACATCACGTTAGGTTTTTTGTGGTCATAAAACCATTCAGAAACAGGTGTTTCTAAACAACTCCATGGGTGGTGGACACTTTTATTCTAGAAGAAGAGTGCCGCATTTCTGTTTAGTTTAACACATGTGGATTAAGTCCTGTTCCTGAATAGTTAAGTCCATATGTGGACAGTCTTTAGTGCCGTGAATACTTCCACTTGTGAGCTGTCTGAGCCAGAAGCATTTCTTCTGTGTTTGTACAGCACTTAGTGCGTTGCTGCTGCTATTGGAAATAAATAATGCTTCGATAGGATCTCAGAGCACAATAAGCTTTGCAGTGCCCATTTTTAAAGGTGGGCAGACTGA
This sequence comes from Podocnemis expansa, assembly GCA_007922195.1. Lineage (NCBI taxonomy): Eukaryota > Metazoa > Chordata > Testudines > Podocnemididae > Podocnemis > Podocnemis expansa. The sequence goes on along the minus strand of ML681972.1, from coordinate 51,425,457 downwards.
GTCACTGAAGTCGAACGACTCACTCTAGGTCACATGCCAACTGCTAAGCAAAGCATGGGGTAGGCAAAGAAGTCCTAACTTCCATCCCTTGATCTAACTCCTAGTCAGTGTTTGTTCAGTGGTAGGAGATAGGAGAGTAAGAGATAATTGCTCTGCAGTGAAGCATTTGCTCCAACTTCTTCAGAGTCAGTTAGTACTTCTTTATTTTAGAATAAATGTGGATTTGGTTTATTCGACAAGATTACACTGGAGTCATGTACCTGTTAGTGATCATCTCAAGAAGTCACATGGTTACATTATTAACATGCCTGCAAGGATCTGTTGGAAAATTCCTGGAAAATGCTACCTTAGGGAATGATGAGAAGTTAGATGGGTTTTTTTTTTTTTTTAAATCCCACTATTCTTGGCAGAGTGCTTTCTGAACATGAATAAGAGAGGGAAAAGGCCTTGGTTTCAGGGAACATAATTTGTCATTCTTAATTGAATTCAATGAGTAACTCCCTTGTGAGGTTTTTCATTCTTGCTTCCTTGTTTCACCATAATGTGTCCTATCGGAGTGAGCTACTGATCTGAAAAGAAGTCTGTTTGTATGATACCTCTGCCAACACAGCCTGCCCATTAATAATGCCAGCAATTACAGTGTGCATTGACAAAAATGCTTGTCTCCTCAAAACTATCAAAAGTGTTGTGCCATATAATTATGTGGCTGCCACAAAGAAAGTTTCAGTAACACCTTTTTCTGTTTCAGTGCTTGGGTATTAGAAGCTTATACTAAGATAGGGCCCATGCTTTAAAACTTATTCACTATTTTTCCTGGTCTGGGTGGTGTGGGGGCTACGTATGATGTCCATAATGGGCTGCAGGGAGTCTGATTCTATCTCCAGAGCCTCTCAAATCTCCTGTGACTTGAATTAGTGCAAATTAGGGCCATTGGTACTTTATTTTATAGTGCAAGTTTTATAAATATATGTAAGATCTTTTGGGAATTTACTGAAACTTGAAAAGTTTTGTTTTTCTACTGTGGTGATGTTGTCATTGTTGGGTTAGAATATTTGCTTATCGGTCAGTAACAAGTGCTTTCTCCTGTTTACTGTACTCTTCACTCCTTCTGACTCACTTCAGAATGCACTTTAAAAAGGGTGTGCCCACCCACCATGACATTCTTACATATGAGCACTACCTCTAGCTCAATGGCACCGCTGCTCCTTTCAGTTACATAGAGCCTGGCTGGAACAGCAATGTGTGTTCCTTCTGAAATTCTGAAATGTCAAAGATTTTTCTTTCTAAAGCGGAACAAAACCAAACATTTAACAATTCCAGAGGAACATGACTTCCAAAACTGTTCCCAAAAAGTGGAAACGACACCCCATTTTTTGCTTTTTTGCTATGTTTCTTCAGGTCGTAGAGCTTCTGCAGCCTGCCAAGTGGACCAAGGCAGTTCCTAGCTCCCCAGGCTTCTGGCAGGGAGCCAGGACTTTGGCATAGTCCTGAGTGCCCTGTCTGTGAAATTTATTGGGGGGGGGGGGGGAGAGGGATAATGAGCTCTCAGTGCCATACTGTGGCCAGAAGAGTAAGTGCCGTCCTGGGATGCATAAATGGGAGTCTTGAGTATGAGCAGAGAGGTTATTTCACCTCTGTATTGGGCACTGCCATGACTGCTGCTGAAATGCTGTGGCCAGTTCTGGAGACCACAGTTCAAGAAAGACATTGATAAAATGGAGAAGGTTCAGAGAAGAGCCAGGAGAATGATTAAAGTGTTCAAGACCATGCCTCATCGTGACAGACTCAAGGAACTCAATGTATTCATCTTAACAAAGAGAAGAGTAAGGGGTGATTAGGTTATTGTCTGTAAGTGTCTGCATGGAGAACCACTGTTAAAATAATTGGCTTTTCAATCCAGCAGTGAAAGGTACAACACAATCCCAGTGGCTAGAAGTTGAAGTTAGATAAATTTAGACGGGAAATAAGGCATACGTTTTAACACCCAGACTAATTAGAACAATTTTTCCAACAGTCATGGTGGATTCTGCATTGCAAACCATTTTTAGATGAAGATTGGATTTGTTTTTCAGATATGTATGCTGAAAGAATTAATTTGGGGGAAGCTCTCTGGCTTGTGACCTATATAGTCATGATCCCAATGGTTCCCTGCAGCCTTGGAATCTCTGAAGCAGAGTAGGTTGCCTGGCAGGTACACTGGGAGCCCAAAAAGTTGCGCTTGGAAGCTGAAGCTCCCATGGCAGGTGGGCTGCTTCAGTTTTTATACCCTGCCTAGACTATATAAAGTTGCTGGGTGGAGTTAAATGTCTGCCATACTCCATCATAGAGGTGACATCATTTCACTACTTATTGAAATGATCCATTTGCTCAGTGCACAAGTAAAAAGATGTTCTTTTTTTCTAGCTGCCACTTTACCCTGGGTGCTGAGAGACAAATGGCTTTTGCTTTCCTTCATCTCACTCCTTATCACCAGCGACAGGTTCTACAGGTCAAAAAATTCCTTTAGATTTGGCTCTACTGCCTCATTGTCTCCCAAGTGTGTCTTGGGTTACACCAGCGTAACCACATTCTTTTACCTGGGCATGCACAAGTATAAATGGAAGTGTGATCTGAAGACAACGAGGCTGTACAGGTACAAGTGGGATCATGACTTGAGCTGCAGAACCTTATTGCTGGTAATGAGAAAAGAGAAAAATCTTTCAGTTACAAAGTGAACAAATTTGTTATTGAAATCACTTGAAACGTGACAACATAGAATTCCATTCAGATTTTTTTTTTTAAATCAAAGTCATCGTCCCCGGTAGTATGCTTTAAAACAAAAACAGTTATAGAAGCTAAATATTGCTACATATATTTTAAAAAAGCATCCAACTTATTTTTTGTGTTTGGATTGATGTTTTCCCTCCCAGTGCTGCAAAACCAAACATTCATTGTTCTAATGCAGGAGAAACAGAAACTGAAAGAGGTGCAGTTTTTTTCCAAACAAAGGTGAAATTGCATGGTTCGCTTTTTATTGTTAACACAATCAGTCAGGTTGGACAAACAACATAAAGGGTGAAAGGATTTTTCAAATATTGAATTATAGTTTTACTAATAACATAAGTAAGGGAATTTATTCTGCAGTCATTTTTATCTAGTATATCATTTTTAATGTGACCAGACATTCTGTGCTGCTTTTTCATTTATTAAATTACCATTCCACCTTTGTCTTGCTCAGAGGGATTTTGAAACGTGCCTGTTTTACTTTTTCTTTACCTTCATGCTTGTTTTACCTAGAAATTGGTTTGTTATTAGGGTCTCCATTATCATCCCAAATATTTGAGTTCTTGTCAAGATAGATGCTGAAGCCAACTGGAACTGAATCTCTGAGTTGGTGTGCTCGTCCTTTTGGAATGTCTCTTCCATTCCTTGACTTATCTATATTATTAGTTCTAATCATCACATTTTCCATAGCAGACAGTTATGATTCATGAACTTGACATTTGCTGATGCCGAGAGCTATGTCCCCTCTCATCTTTTTTATGCCTCTTGTAACATTTTTAGCCTTAGATCCACATAGTCTCTCACTTATCTTATCCTTGTGAGTGAGCTGTTCGTTATTTTTAAAACATCAATAAATTTTTAGTGCTCAAGACAAGTGCCAAACTGACAACCTTACAAATGTTATGTTTGCTGTTTAGCTACAGAACAAATGGAAAATATGCAGCAGAGTGTCTCTGGTCTAATCCAGATGAACCATCTGTAAGAGAGGCAGGATCTTTATGCTTATTTGGTCTTTGGCATTTCTGTTAAGAGCCCTATTAGCAGGTTGTGATTTTGTGGCATAGGTACCTGTCCATCAGAAACTGTACGGAAACCATGAGACCACCAATTCCTTTTGTCAGTGAATGGAAACTTAATGGTAACTTTCATTATTTACCAATTTGGGCTTGCTTTTTTGACCCAGAGAGATTCTGAAGTCAAAAGACTGAATGATCTGATGCCCACATTCTAAATTCTGCAGTTACTTGTGTATGTTTCTTTTCCCATCTTCTGTGTTTTTTGGTCTTAAAAATACCTGTCGCTTGCTTGAGAAGAGAATTAGAAAGCTTTTCATATCTGTGTTTCTGTGCACTACTGCTTTCTCAGCAGCAGCGTCTGAAACATCCTAGGATCACCTGGGGCTTTTTAGAAGTTTACTAAATTAAAGCTTCATTGCACAGCCTTAAAAGTGTACTGATTCCAATTAGCAAGACAATGAACAGTTAAGCAGCACAGCAATAGCTGCAGCTTTGACTCTGGTGTGTGGACATCTGTGGAAGGGTGTGTTTTTTTTTTTTGCAACGTAGTCAGTCCATCTTCTTTGAAAGGTGGTAGCCTAGTTGATGGAAAAAATCCTTCTGTCAGTCTAGAATTTTCTAGATGCTTCTGCACCAGGGGTTAGTGTGACCTAACTGTGGTACTCAGAGTGTGACATTTTTCACAGCACCTGTACCATGTAGCTACATTGGCAAGTGTTTTATATATAGACTAGGCCAAAGCAAATTATATCAAAGTAGCACTGAGTGACTGTAAAACTTGGAAGTCATTTAAATCTTTTAGCAGGCCAGGGTATAAATGAAATGTGCTATCCTTCAGCCTGAGTGTCATGAGCGCAACCTCTGATAGTGCATGCAGCTGCAGAGAAGGGAGAAGTTGTTTTAGAGGGTGCAGTTTTAGAAATGCAGTGAACCAAACCTTGACAAATCTGCTCGACACCTCGGGGCCAGCCCAAAAAGTGAAGCAACCCTAGGTGTGTAGCAGAAAAAGATCCCCCTGCTGCTGAAGAGCCACCATGGTCCTGGATGCTTTTGTCAGTGAACACAGCACTCAAAGGACCCACTGCTGCCAAGAAAAGCCGCTGAAAATGTCAGCACTGCTGGCTCAATTTTGGGCACCAGAGGGCATTTGCCTCCCTGGCTGCTAGGTGCCAGGGGCAAAATCCTGGGAACCCATGGCAACCTGGCACCCAGGATTTGTCGAGTCCACAAATAAACTAATTACTACTAATTAGTGGTGAGTAAAATTGTAGCCAGCTGGGTGGCCATGGAATTGGAAGAAGGGAAAGAAAGTATTCTTAAAATGAAATGTTCTGAACTGTAGCCAAGACAGTTAATTGATTGCAAATATTTAATTGCCAGTAATGTCTAACAGTCAGGATTTGCAAGGTTTGTGGAAAGGCTTGTGTACTTGCTTCTTGGCTACATGAATCTTGAGGAGTGGGGAGCAGGGGTGGGCGTGAGGGAGTTGCCACCTTTTTGTCACTGACAGCAGCAGAGCAGAATTTGTGAGTCTTGTGATTTTCCTGCTGTTCAAAATGTTCTGAGTAACCTCATTGAAACTAACTGGAGTATTAAATATTGCACTCTCCTGTTCTGAAAACTGAAGGCACCCCTACAACGTACTGTGGTGTGTGGAGCATGGATCCTGCAGGCCCTCTTTAACCCAGGTATAAATACCACTGTAGACAGCGAGGCATGGCTTAGGTGAGCAGAGTGCCCTATGCTCCTGAACCCTAGAATGCAGAGGAACCCTATGTAGCTCTGTACAAAACTAGGCTCTGCCTCCCATGTGTACCCTGTTGTTTATAGCGGTGTAACATCCTGGTGCCTGATCCTTTTCCTGTCCCTGGCTTGAGGGAAGGTGGGGAGGGAGGCCCCAGCAGTTCCTTACTGCCTCCACTCTGGAAGAGCTTTTTCTCACCACAATGAACATTTCTGGCAGAGGGGAGCTGCTGCTGGAGCCTTTCCTTAGTAAACCAAGGCCTGCCCCACATGCCCCGGGAGTGAAAGAGGGACGAAAACCCAGAAGACTTGCCCAGGCTGGGACCAGGCCCCTACCACTAGGGGAGATGTAGTGACTGTTTGGCCAGACTCCAGGGGGTACTTTGCCACAGTATATAGGTGTATGTAAACTTTTTGCACTTTTATACTTACTAATGTCTTTTCTTTTTTAAAAGCTTAGGGCAGGATAGAGGAGTAGTTTTTCAGTGCAGATGTTCTTCATCCAAACTTCGCAGTGGTTCCCAACCTTTTTCAGGCTGGGACCCCTTTTTAACAAACACCTCTGTGGCCCCCCTGAGTGATTATGTAATCTGGGCCGTGGGGGCAGACTCTGACCCTCGCCACTCTGGCGGTGCCACTGGGACAGCCAGCGAGCAGTGCCGCTGCTACCATGGCCCCCACTGCTGGGGAACCGAGCTGTAGCAGCTATGGCCCCCTGCCCTTGCCCTTGCCAGGGAGCTGCTGCAGCCTCATCCCCCTTCGAGGATCTGGCCACAGGAGGGGAAAGGCAGCCCTGGTGGGGAGCATCGGGGCTGCAGCTGGATTCCAGTCCCCATAGGGAGAGGCTCAGTGAACCCCCTGCAGCATGTCAGCAGACCCCTGGAGGTCCCCAGACCACAGGTTGGGAACCACTGATCCAAACAAAAGTTGTCGTATGTTGCTTTTTCATCACAGTAGCAAATGGTATCTTTCTGAAAAAGATCCAAATATTTCAGTTTTCGTTAGAGAGCTAAGGACTTGTATGCCTCTGTCACCATAGTATCATCATGCCTGCTGAGTGTTTAAAAATAGAAACAACAATTTCTCTTTCCCTCTTCCCAGCCTGTAGGGGAAATAGCTTGATTGATTTATATAAGGAGGTTAGAGTGTGTGAGTGAATGGGTGTTTGCATATTTGTCTGTGTGCAGAACTCACTGAGGGAAAGTGGTGTTGAAGAAACAAGTTCTGCTTGTGGGTCCCAGTTGGGGGGGGGGGGGGAGCCTATTCAAGACAGTGATTAAGTATGTGCTTAAATACTTGACTGAATCTGAACTACAGTTCTGAAATAGTGAGTTCAGTGTTTGGTGTGGAGTTCCATAGTCTAACTTCAGCTCATGGGAGAGTTCTGTCTCCAGTGTTAGCAAGATTCTCTAGCAGCTGATTGCTTTGTTCAGTCGGTTTTAGGGGTACTGATAGGAAAGTAGCAGGGGTGAAGGTTTGGTCTTGGTTTCCTGAGTGTAAGCACCACCCCTGCCCTTAGAGAACTTAGAATAGATGTGGAAAGGATAAGAATTTAATGGTGCTTTCTTGTCAGAGAATTATAATGTGCAGTGGTGAGGGTTCACTTCAGTATGGCAGGTCTTGCACTTTACCTTTTAAACCCATGGAAATCCAACACAGCATTCTGTCATTTGGTATTTTGTCATCAAGTGAACCCCTCATAGACTGTAATTTTTTTTTCCTATAGGTATCTTTGCTTACCTGAACTACCATGTTCCCCGAACAAGGCGGGAGATCCTGGAGACCCTTATCAAAGGGCTTCAGAGACTGGAGTACAGAGGATATGATTCTGCAGGTAGGTCATTTGATGAAGGAACAATGTTTTTCTTTTATATTGTCAACTGCAATTTTATTAGTACACCTATTAAGGCACGTGACCACATATGAGTCTCAGCTTTCCCCTGCCCTCCTGTTTGCAGCAAATTAAAACTGACGATACCAAGTTGTCACACCCAGAATAAGTAAAAGAAATTTGCTGGGTAATAATTGCAAATTTACATGAAAATCTCCTCAGTGCCTTTCATCCAAGGATTTCAGAGTGCCTTTTAAGAAAACAAGGGGGTTATTTATCCTTAACCTAAGGGGCTTTGTACTTATTCCTGAGGTGGGAGAAATAAATATATGCTCTGAAGTTTGTCTTAGTTTCCTTGAACATAAAACACAGAGGGTGCAACGTAAGTTTCTGTGCTTTACAATTTGTTTGTTTTGTGGGAACCCATCAGGTGTGGGCATCGATGGAGGAAATGATAAAGATTGGGAGGCGAATGCCTGCAAAATCCAGCTCATCAAAAAGAAAGGGAAGGTGAAAGCTCTGGATGAAGAGGTTAACAGTATGTGCTACACTTTAATTCTTTACCTCTTCCCATTTTCAAAAAGATCCTGATGTTCTTTCCCCATTAATTACCTTTGAACTGTAGTGCTCATGTATATTGGAAAAATATATTCCGTATATAGTGATGCTGTGTGTATTTTGTCACTTGAATTATCTAGGGAACTCAGGTTCTGAACAAGGAAGCCTTTGGTCCATCAAACCTGAGTCCTGGTAAAATCATCAGCTCCGTGCGAGCATGCCAGTACTCAAAATGGCATGGGGCTATTTTACATGGAAAAAATTGTCTTGAATCATGGAAGATGTAACTGAAAACATTAATAAGCATTTTAGGTGTTCTTTTTCTAGGACCAGGGAGTTTAAATCTTTAAATCTTCTTTAAGGGTTCATCTGTCGTACAATCTGAAATTCACAAATTTGTCTGATAATGTTGAATTAATCTCAGCTTTAGTCTTTTTAAGTGGAAATTTATAGATTGGTACAGGTTAAGCCCCAAATCCAGCAAAGGGTTTAAGAATATGCGTAACTTCATACCCAAGAGTAGTTCTATTTTAATTCACTAGGATTCACGACTCTTGTAAATGTTTGCTGGATTGAGGCCAAAGATAGGTCAATAAATTGAAAAGGAAGTACTCAAGACAAGGAGTAAACTTTTTGAAAGAAATCAAGAATGGTAAATTTCAAAAACCAGTAGAAGAGCACTTCAGACTCTTTAGATACTCAGTAACAGACTTGAAGTTTACTATACTTCAGCAGAAAAGCGTCAAAAACAGACTTTAGTGTGAGACCACAGATCTGGAATCCATATGCAAACTTGACACTATTAGAGTGGGTCTGGATAGTGACGGAGAGTGGCTGGCTCTCTAAAGAGTAATTTTCCCTCTTCAAACATTAACATCCTCTCATCAACTGTTATGTATGGGCCACGTCCATCCTGTTTGACTTGAACTTGATAATAGTGGTCCTTCACAAAATAATGTGACTCACCCTTCTTTTTCTGTGTACATATACCTAAAAACTGCAGTTTTCGCTTAATGCATCCACTGAAGTGAATTCTAGCCCATGAAGGGTAATGCCCAAATATATTTGTTAGTCTCTAAGGTGCCACTGGACTCCTTGTTCCGTTTAGAAACAGTACATTAACTGTACTTTGGTTTGTCATACAAATAAAGCAAAATAGGGAAAATATTACATTAATATTAACATTAATATTATAAATAATATTGCTTTTAGATACATTTTATTTCGGTTCTAAAAAATAAAGTCCTCTTCTCCAACCTGCAGAAAAAATAATCTGCTAGGAAATTTTTAATTTAGCTTTACAAAATAAAGTATGAGTGTATTTCAGTTTACTTTGCGTTCTTGATTAATCTAAATATATGATAGCACAAACCCATTTTCATCTTTAAGCTTCTAATAGACAGTTAAAAAATATACTAGTATGCTTATAAGTGAAACTGTCAACTTGATGAAAAAGCATGAAGTGTGACATTCTGCCTTCTATTTTTGAATTCTTGATATGACCTGAATAGAGCTGGATTTTAAAACTATCAAACGTCTGCAGGAAACAAAAGTCCTAAACAATCGTGGTGTATAAAGTACGGGTAAGCACTGCATGAACTTGAATGCATTGCCCCATAGTTAATGGTTGTCTGTTTCTAGGTAATATCCTTACTTTAAGGTGTTAATAACTTAAGTTCTGGCACACTTATTTAGCTTACAGGATTCTCATCTATGAAACTAAAGGAAAACTGATTCCAGTAGCTTTTAAAGTAGTTTTATTCTCCTTTTATTGTAAAGTCCAGTCTATAGTAAAACATCACTTACCCAAATGAAATGTATGGACCTGACCTTAATTCAGATAAGGTAAAGGTCTGAATAAACAAGGTTCTACTATATATATTCCACAAAACCACCAGAGATGGTGGAATATATGGCAAACCCTAAGCAATTGTGGCATAAAGATAAAACTAAAAACCCCCTAGAAAATTATATTATTATCTGTGAAATGCTGTTAAGATAGATACACGAGGTAAAAGGATGAAATTCTATGAAGAGAACTGATTTAAACTTCCTGGGCACTAAATTGTTACTGTTGGGGATTATAATTTCATATTGCGTAAGTGATTATGCTTGGTCAGGCAGAGCTAATATTTCAGAGGCATTAAAAATGATGGGCCAGCAGTTTGTAGACAAAGGATGGAAATGAAATTGAGTAACTTGTCGGTTTTCTTTTCGTTTTGAGAATGAAAATCCATGAAATCCCTTGATGAGTGAGAAATTACAAAATTGCCATTCAAATAATTTAGTTAATGTCTCTTCATAGATAGGTGAAATACAGAGGAGGCTGTAGTTAAAGCTGGAAGGTTAAGAGGTAGAGAGAGAAAAAGATTTGTGGTAAGAATTCTTTGACAGGCATGTCAGAGAGCCACTTGGAGAATGGGAGGCATCATGAAACGTGCTGTTAATTGCTATACTGTACAATGAAATTCACTGCCTGGTATGGGGGGGTCTTATTCAGTGTTCAGGTTTCCACCCACTTCTCACTAAAGCTTTCCTGAAGAAGGCTGGATTGTCTGTTTACATCTTAGAGAGGGGAGCATTGAATAAATGTTGTCTCATGGGTTTATATCAAGCGCTAAGAAAATCTTAATAGTTCATTGACAAGTGTTTCTGCAGTCCTAGTTTTCTATCACCATCTTATTAAAGCACAATCATTTTCCCATTGTTTATTGGTTGATAAAAATGTGTATGCTGTAAGAGTAAAGTTCATAGATGTTTCCTCAATATGCAGCCAAAGAAATTATCAGACTTTAGGGTGTTTTTAGGAGAAAAATATAGATAAACAAGTAATGCTGTCTCATCAAAGACCTAGCATAGCAAAATGAGTGAACATCTGAGACACAGTCTTGCTGAGAAATGTAAATGATTTTGTGAGCTGGTCATAAATGCCCTGCTCTTGCGATATTTTTTGTCCTGAGAAGAGCTTAAGGAATATGCCACACCTGGTCCACAGACAGCTTTTGTGTTGATGGGCAATGCTGAGAATGCTGAGGGACTAGGTGAAATTAGTACTTTCATTTTCAGGAATTGTGTCGGTGGTAAATTTATTGAAAGATCAGCAGTTGAAGTAAACATTTTGATTTTTGTTTCACCTATTAAGATTTTCTCTAACTATGTTGTACAAGGCAAAAGACAGATAAATGGATGCTGTTTTACACAGTATTTGATTACTGTCAAAACCTGGAAGCACTGTCAAATTTATTGCATAGGGGACCAATACTGAGTCAGCAGCTCTAACCAATAAAGTGGCTCAGAGGTAAGGGTTCTCAGGATCAGGCTATCTACCTCATGTGGAAAGATTCTTAACCGTGTGAGAAATGATTTCTTATTTGGTATAGAGGGCAACATGGTCTTTGCTGCCAATAACTGTATACTTGACATTTTGTTCATATTGTGCTAACAATTTTCTGATCATATTTTTACTTGATTATTTTGGTCTCTGTGTAACTTACTGCTTTGCCTGTTGTGCTCTTCTGAGAGCTTGATCTGGCTCTTGGGTCAGCTTCAGCATGAATTGGATCCTGACAAAGTAACCTTTTGATGCTTCCATCTGCAGAACAACAGGATATGGATCTTGACATTGAGTTTGACGTACATCTTGGAATTGCACATACTCGATGGGCTACCCATGGTGAGCCCAGTCCCGTCAACAGCCATCCGCAGCGCTCAGATAAGAATAACGGTAAGGCGGTGTGCTGCAAGGGCAAGCATGTGTTTGCATGAACGGATATAGCAATGGTTGCTAGGAATTCGGAAAGACTAATATGTGCTTGCAGATTGCCACTCATGTAGTACTTGTGGGGGGGGTCGTGCTAAAATATGCCTGATGCAGTGGTCCCCATGCCTCTTCGAAAGCAGTGCTCAGAGCCAGAACATATAAGTAATTGTTCACTTTCAAGGCTTGATCCTAATCTTGCTTCTTTTGAAGCCCTCAGAAGTCTGGCCATTGACTCCAATGAGAGTGGCTCCAGACTATTTTTTAATTATTTGTTGGGAGTCATTTGGAATGAGAGGCAGTCTTATTAATATTTAGCATTGTGACAGTGCCTTGAAACTTCATTATATCAACATTTATGGAGAAGAGTTTGGAGTCTGCAGTTACATGATTGCTCTCAATAAGAAGATCTCCAACTGTCATTTTAAATGGGATGTTGCTAACACACACGTTTTATGTTACAATGTGGCATTATTTGTTTATTGCTCTTTGTCTCCCCCCCATTGTTCTGCAAAGGCTGCTTTATCCTTTGTATCACTGCAGAAGCCAGCATGGCTCTTATTTACATCTGGGCACCACCCTGAATGGCAAAAGCCTTACAGACAAAGATGAACTTATCTTCATGCCATCTGTGTAATCGTTAGCATTCTCACTTACAGATGAAGAAAATGCAGAGGTGTTGCATGGGTGGCTTCTGGCAGAGCTGGGTATAATAATAACAGCAGTAGCAGTATCTAGCTCTTACAGAACTTTCCATCCTGAAATCTCAAAGCACTTTGCAGAGGAGGTCAGTATACTCATTCTACGGATGGGGAAACTGAGGCACAGGTATGTGTGAAGAGACTTGCCCAAGGTCAGCCGACAGGCCAGCGCCTGAGCTGGGAGTAGAATACAGGTCCCCCATCCTGTGTTTTAAAGACATGACTATCTTCCCTCCCCATTAAACTCATGCTGGATGATTTAGATGTTTCTCTGAAAATGGATTGGATGAAAACACAAGCGCAAATATTTAGAATTCCAAGAGACATTAACTATCAGTTATGAAGATTTTGAAATGGAACAAATGTTGAGCCTAACCATCTGACTTCTATTGTAAAATGAAAGAAACAAAAAAACTAAAAAAAACCCAGCAGACCAGAGAGGTAAGATAACTCCTATAGAAAAGGATGATCTCTAATTGTCTATTGTTTAAGTGAGTACTGCACATAAATTTTTACAAGCATATCTATTCAGTAATCCTCTGGTTACAAAGCTTCTGCAAAACTGTTTTGTCCACTCCTTTCAAATAGGTTGTGATTCTGAATGCTGGAAACTGAAATAATGCAGCAGTTGCCTTAGAAAACTGTCTGTGCACATTTAACATTCTCAGCACTAAGACTCACTGCGATTAGCACGTATAGCAATTTGGGGTAATGGCACGCACGAAGGCTGGCCTAGATTCTCTTCTTGTACATTAGGAAAATTATCTCTATTCTATGTTGCACACAGTGATGCTAAGAAAACATTGTTCTGGGAATTGGTATTTACTAATATGCAACATGCCATTGTGGCAGCTGGATGCATTATATACATGAAAGTTAAGTAAGCCACGCTCCAAAGAGGACACTCAGCTTGGTGAGTTTTCTTTGGACTATTTGCTTTTAAAAGATTATTCATTAGAATGGCAACTGTAGTCCAGCACATAAGGAACAGGGCCGCGGGGTTGTACTCTTGGCTCTACTGCTGACAGAGGGCTTTGAGCAAGTTACTTTGTATCTCTGGACCTTAAATTCTGTATCTGTAAAATAAATTAATACTTGTCCATCTCTGTAACGTGCTGAGATTTACTGATGGAAATGCAGAGTACAAGTCTTAGGTGGTGGTACTAGGTGCAGCTTAGAACAGTCCTTGCTAATGGAGACCAACGAATCATACTTTAGGTGTCATTTGTACCTCAGTGTCACCAGGAAGACACTGAAGCTGTGTGAAGTAATTGCCATGCGTTACAGAAGCATGCTTCTCTAACCATTTGAGTCGGCTTTTTAGAATGCAAGATTTCATGTGCTGTTGGTTAAGGCATGTAAAGTATCTTTTAGAATCAAGTAACCCCCCCCCCCTTTTTTTTTGTTAAATTTTCTAGAGTTTATTGTGATTCACAATGGTATCATAACCAACTACAAAGATCTACGGAAATTTTTGGTAAGTAAACCTAGCTGTGCATCTGAGCTCTAGGATAAAGTTGTAATGGTACTTAAAGCAAGTGGACCCTCTAAGTCCATTAGCTGCCTAAATTTCTTACCACTGTGGTGTAGAAGCCACAGAGGCTAATAGCACCTAGTGATTTTAGCATATGATGCTGGAGGTCCTTCTGAGACAGCTGAAGTCTTCATGGCTGGTGTGGTGATCTCCTCAGGTGGCCGTAAACTCAGCTCATATGACTGTCCCTGTTCTGATGTGGTTTGTGGATGGAGAGTAGAAATCAAAGGGGTCTACATTAATCACAAATCAGAAATCAAATTTGTGTACATTAACAGTGAACAGCCCTATCTCATCTCTACAGATCTCCCTTACACCCATTTTCATTCACTCTTCTCCTTAATTTCTCACTCTGGTCTGTCGCTTGGCCATCGATATAAAAGCATAGATTAGTCTTCCCCTATTAAAAATAAACCACAACCCCCCCATTTGATTCTATCAGCATTTCCTACTTCTTCCGTGTCTTTGCTGCTCTCTTTGATATCTAAGAACATTGAATGTGCTGTGTGCAATGGCTGCCCAGAGTTCATCTCCCAAATTATTTCTGCCCCTTGCCTTCTGCTGAATCTGCTCCCACCAAAGCCTCTGCCGTCATCCGCTTGAGGTACCTCATCCTTTCCTTTAGCTTTCACAAATTAATCTTTTCTGGCTTGTAACCATTAGGAATGCTGCTACAAAGGTGAATCTTCTAGCCTGTCACTTTGACCATGTCATCCCTCTATGGCTTACCCTTTTTCCATCTCATGAGACCTAAGCTGCTACTTTCACCATCAACGTCCTTCACTGCTTATCCCCACCCAATTATCATTTTCATTTATTATTGAGAGGTTGACTCCCACCCCCGATTGATTTATGTTTCCAGCCTCTATCATCCACATGTTACATTTTCAGAGAAACACATCTGCGCATAAGAACAACTCCCTGTAAACATGTGCAAAGCCATCTCGCCATCCGCTTTCAAAAGTCTCCTTAAAGTCTTTGTTGAGATGCCTACAAAAAATTTGATGAGTGTTAGGGTTCTGATGTGCCAAGGGCACTGCATAGCAGGTGCTATTGTCTCATTTCCCTGTGCTCTATTTGACTGGATGCAGCTTTGTCTTGTGTTCTGTACTTAGATTGTAAGCTCTTTGGTACAGGGCCTATTGCTGTCTTCTGAGCCTGTGCAGTGCCCTAACTGCTTAGTCTGGATCCATGACCATAGCTTCTAGATAGTGTGGTAAGACACATAATTAACGTGAATGATAAATAACTTATGGGTTTTTTGGTTTGCTTTTTCAGGAAAGCAAAGGGTATGATTTTGAGTCTGAGACTGACACAGAAAGCATTGCCAAGCTTGTCAAGTACATGTATGACAACCGTGAAAGTGATGACATTAGTTTCACCACCTTGGTGGAGAGGGTCATCCAGCAACTGGTAATATCGTTTTTAAAATGATCAGTTTACTAAACCTTTTTTTTTTGTAGATCTAGGAAAAAATGCTTCTGGCGGAGTCTCACCTGAAAGTAAAAGCTGTGCTCAAATATTTCAAGGTTGGAACCCAGGAACTGCAATACTCAGGGCAACTGATGGTCAGCCTAGTCCAGTATGCTGTCAGTATTCCATACACTTTAGTGAGCAGTGCAAGAAATCCTGTAATGGACAACTAAAGAAGAACCTATCTGGATATATTTTTTTTTCAGATAGTCAGTGTTTTGTTTATGCCCTGAAGAACAAGGTTTTATATTCCTTATATATTTGTACCTCATCTAAAACTATGGATATCATTCATATAAATGTTTAATCATGCTGAGCTTGCAGGCCAGATCTATACCGAAAACATTTGCTGGCATAGCTTTTTCGGTCAGGAGTGTAACAGGGTGTGACCCCTGCTCAAAATATTTCTGCCGGCAGAGATGTCTAGCATGTAGGTGCGGCTATGTCAGCAATGCTTTGCTTTTATCAGCATAGCTGCTTGTGCTTGCAGGGGGAGTTTTACAATATCCTTACAAAGCGTAGGTTTGCTGGCATAGCTAATTCTTTACCAGGAGTGCTTTGCTGGCCCAGGATGCTGGTGTTCCTGTATCAATAGGCACGACTAGCATAGGCATGGCTGTAGGCATGGTATATTAGAGCAGCCAGTTTCACAGTTCAAGTATGGACTGTGTGTTTGGGGGGATAAAAAAATGGTATAAGATTATTGATAGCACAGGGGCTTTCCATAGGGTGTGTGCTTGTATATCTTTACTAAGTCACAGTCTAAAGCCTTTCTTAAGAAACCATCGCTAGCTAGGACAGCACTTAAACTTGCATTAGAGTCACTGGGACATACTTAAAGTTAAGTCTGTATTTAAATACTTATCTGAATCTGCACCAAAGGTTGCTGGGTTGGTTGTGAAACGGTCATGGAAGATGCACTGACCTCTTGTGGAAACTTCCATGAAAAGCATGTATGTTTAGTTACACATCTATCCGTCCCATCTTCTGAGTCATTTGTTTATTATTAATATTTTCCCTGGGCCTGGTCGAAAAACCAGGATTTGATTAGCTTATTTCCTTCCGTGCTCTTTTTTTCTGGAGACCATTCATTTAAATAAGCACAGAATAATAAAAAAAAAAAGGGAGGGATGCTGGGCTGTGGACAGATGTGCATACCACCTTTGGTAGATATGATGTGTGTTGCAGTGACAAGCGAGGTCAATTTTGCAAACAGATGTGGGTCAAACAGTGCAAAGATTTGGAGATTGTTTGTTTGAGTCCTTGGTGTAGCACATCTTTTCATGGTGACCTGGATTGATATAAAAGCTTGCATTATGGTATTCAGTTAAACCTAACTTAGATATCCTATTGTTAAAAAATAACAGGCTTAGAAGAAGCTATGAAATATGTGCCATCGAGTAGTTGTTTGGTTGAACAAGAATGTTGTTTACATGCTGCCATTTTAAAAATTTGGCTGTATGAGTAATTTGAAACAGTCCAATAATTTGTATTTTCCTCCTTTCTTCCCAGGAAGGTGCTTTTGCCCTCGTATTTAAAAGTGTCCATTACCCCGGTCAGGCGGTCGGCACCAGGTAAAGATTGCTATAAGACGTGATGCATCTCTGTAGACAGCATTTCCATTTTAGTCACAACTATCATAGTCAAAAGAATTTCTTAACCCCTCTTTCTTTTTGCTGACACTGACCGGCATATCAGTCAGAGAAGTTAATCTGGACAGTGTCCTTTTTGCATTGTGTGAGAATCAGAAGTTTCTGCATTGGTTCCTTTGCTTTCTTCTCTGTTGCTGCCATCTCTACGTCTCAGTGTGAAACTCTTGAACAACTCCACTTTGAGAAATGCAGACTAAGAGGTTCATTGTCAGAGAGTTGCTTTTTCTTGCATACAACTGGTCTGAAAAAACAGGTCTGTTGACCTTAGAGTATGGCACAAGGCAGATCTGGCTGTGAAGGCTGGTGTGGAATTGAGCCTTGGAGAGAAGTCAGATTTGTAGATGGGGGACTTATTTTGTATGGCTCTGGTGTTGGTACTTGAGGCCTTGCAAAGATATCCCCAGGGGCGTTGCTGGTGCCTGGCACACGGGGCATGTGCCCCGAGTCCTGATGCCAGTGCCCCAAATGTCTGGGGCGCCCACCACTTCTCCCGTCCCCATCCTTGGCTGGGTATCTGGGTCTGGGCTGGCCATGGCAGTGCCTACCTCTCCTGGCCAGGTAGTGGGGTCCAGGCTGGCAGGAGAGGCACCTGCTTCTCCCAGGCTGGGCAGCCCATGGCAGCTCCTGTCTCGCCTGGCTCCATCCCCAGCTGGAAGTCTGGAGCCGGGGTGGCAGTGGCAGGAACCTGGGGCCCTATATTTGGATTGGGGCAAAGGAGTGGGGCTGGGGCCCAGTTGGTGGAGCCTGAGCCTGGACCTAGGGTCTTTCCCCAGGGCAGTGATGCTCCAGGACACCCCTTGCATTGTTTTTCTTTAGCTACATTGTTTGGCTAGTTTGGTTTAATAATGCCAAACGAGTGCCTTACCAGGACCCCTCAGTCCCAGTTAGGCTTTCAAAAGCCAACTGAAAGATTTAACCATACAGTTCCCATTAATTTTCACTGTAATTGTGTGCTAAATCCTTAATAAGGTTGGAAAACATCAACTTCTGTGTCTCCATGAGGTGGATAAGAAGCATTCAGAGTACTGGCTTGAACATGCAAATACTGGACTTCAGTGCACTATTTAAGTGCTCATTTTAGGAAATCTGGCTGAGTTTTCAGTCTTTAAGTTGCTTTTAGGCTTTTCCTTCATCTCATGTCATCTAGCTCTGTTCTTGTAAAGGATGAAGGCTAACTGTATTTCATCAGTTCCTAAGACAAACTTCCATAGATCCACATACAGAATTTGGGCACAGTGGTGACAAAGGTTATGCAATTTCCAAAGGGATAGCCGTGTTAGTCTAGTCCAGCAAAAAAACCAACAAGGAGTTGTGTGGCACTTTGAGACTAACAGATTTATTTTTCGCATGAGCTTTCGTGGGAGAAAATCCCACTTCCTCAGATGCTTCGAAGATGGGTGAACTTACAGAAAGGAATGAAAATAAATGCAAGGGGGTGTAAAATATAGGATCAGGTCATACAGTAACAGCAAATCAGAGCAGTTGTTAGGTTCAAACCCTGGAAAGCCTGAAGTCAAAGGTTATGCAGACAAGTTAGAACTGTCCATGGCTGAGGCATTTTTAATTCAGGAGGGGTTAGTGTAACTGTGATCAGAACTTGGTCCTGTATATCTTAGCCTCCTTTGCTTGGATTAACCAGTTGATCATTTGTGAAGAGATTCGATAAACTGAGCTATGTGAGGTCAACCAGTTTAGACACCTCACTGTTGAACAAGAGTCTGTCTAGTTTAAAGTTCCTATGATGAAACTACGTGCAGCATCAGTTATAGCATCATGTTTTGTTCGCAGGCGAGGAAGCCCCCTGCTGATTGGAGTTCGAAGTGAACACAAGCTCTCCACTGACCACATTCCAGTACTGTACAGAACAGGTAAATACAGAGATCACATCCTACGTCAGAGGAATGCAAAGGCCAGTTTCTGACCTCATTTCTGCTGGTGTGATTTTTGGAGTCTTTTCATTAAACTGTTGAAAAAGGTGGATGAGACATAGGAAGGGAGAATTCTCTTTTAACTGCCATTGTCCTTCATTGCGATGAAGGGTGACCTGGAGCATGGTGTTTTTGTACCTTTTGCTTTAGAGAGACTATTTTTATAAAATCAGAATCAGTTGGTATCTGTGACACTGGGCACATGGGACACAAGCCCCAAGTCCCAGTACCAGCTCCCTGAGTCCAGCCCTGATCTTGCCCAGGGACCCGGGGCTGGGCTGGTGGTTGGATCTGGTGCTGGCCCTGACAGTTGTTGGGGACCCAGGGCCAGGATCTGCAGGATCTGGCGCCAGGTCTGAGCCTGGGCAGGGACCTGAGGCCAGGCCACTGGCAGCGGGATCTGGCGTGAGCCCCAACCCCAGACAGGGACCTGGGGCTGGGCTGCAGGCTGGTGGAGACCGGAGTGTGATCTGGGCTCCTACTGGGGACCCAAGGCTAGATCAGGCCTAGGCAGTGGGGCCCTTTTTTTCAGGGCAGCAGTGCCCCTGGTCAAAGTTCTCTTTGGGTGCATATTTGAAGGCAGGCTATTCCTTACACAAAGTATTTTTTTTTATTTATATACAGCTGGGTAATGTGCATATGGCATGTTTGCATTATGGCATTTAAATAATGGCTTTCAAGATAAAAATTGACTATTTTCAAAAAGAAGGCTTTATAGGTTGCTAATATACACTATTCTAATTAACCTATTTTTCTCTAACACCAGCTTGTAAAAAATATAAAGTTATCATAAAGTTCCTCATAATCTATACTAAAATTCTTTTTCATATAAATCCCCATTTTGAATAAACCTACAGATTTATAGCTACACTTCTGATCATGACAGTAACTAGGCATAAGGGTTAAACAACTAGATCCTGCTTGTCATCCTTACATAATAAGGGTCTGAACTGGCAGCCACTGTGCATTAGTTGCTATTGGGTCAGGCACACACATATTAAAAGCCTAGCTCTGTACCTTTATTGTCGAATAAGGCTGTCTCTCACTAACATCAGCTTTCTTACCCCCATCACTGTATGCAGAATTAATGTTGAAATTGATTTGAGTAGATATTTTGATTTGTTTGTCTGTAACTATTACTGTAACTGTTTCTCTTTTTTAGTTTTCATTTATAGTATTACAGTGTGGAAAATTATTTTTTTCACTGATTGTGTTTCGTTATTTGTCTTTTTTTGTTACACTTTCAGCTGTGCAATCTATGGATCATTCTGTTGCTGGAATATCCATAGACGCGGAGAAAGGTGCCTACTTGAGACATACCTTTAATGCTACAAGTTCTCCTTAGAAAAGGAATTGAAAATAATGGAAATTAGCACTACCTCTTTAGTGTGTGGTCATTGCTTTCTGTGTGAGAATAGGGAACAAACCAAAAGTTTTGGATTTGTTCCTTGTCAACCATTTTCCCCCAAATTTTAGTGTTGTAGCCATTCTGAACTTGTATGTGACATGTATGCGTTCACTTAACTGACTGATGTTTTAGATACGGGTTCTTCAGTAAATTCCAGGCAGTTATTCACCGCACAAGAGAGTGAATATTTTTTTTTTTTAAAGGTAAAAACAATGCAATTAAAGCCCTTTGGAATTGAAAACCATCTTCATGTCAGGAAATCTTGTCACCCTAACAGAGCTGTATTTTGAGCAACATGTAGTTCATCAGCTCCACAGCACATGATGAATACAGTGAATTTCAGATTGCTGCTTGGATTTATTTCCCTTCTGCTCTTCGTATCTGACTTTTTGTGCCAAATCTCTTTTTTGTGTTTTGAGTTTGAGGAGTTGATGTAGCTGTGATTGATTAACAATCTATTCTAGTTTTTCAAGCATGCCACTTCCATTTTAATACTAAATTGTCACTGATGATCTGATGAAGAATGATACTCAACTAGGAGAACTCTTTATGAAAGGAAAGGATGGGACTTAATAATCACCTGGTGTAAATCTGTAGGACTTTATAGTCAATAGCACATGGTCAGAAGCACCCGCTAACAAGTTTTTTTTTTTTTAATGAATTTAACTTGTATGACTGGAAAATTGCTAACCTAGTTCCTATTTTTAAGAAAGGGGAAAAGTGATCTGGATAACTACAGGCCTGTTAGTTTGACCTCAGCAGTCAGCAAGGTCTTGGAAAAAAATTGATAGAGAAAGTCATTAAGGACATGAAAGTTAAAGATCATTGGGATAAAATACAACATGGCTCTATAAAAGGAAGGTCATGCCAAACCATCCTGATCTCCTTTTTTGAGAAGTTGACAGGCAAAGGGAATATATTGGATTTAAGTTGTGCTAGGTGTCAGTATAGCATTTGGTACAGTTCCATGTGGGGAATTATAAGTTAATTTGGAAAGGATAGGGATCAATATGAAAACTGAAAGGTGGATAAGGAATCGATCTAAGGAGAGACCACCATGGGTCATGCTGAAAGGTGAACTGTGAGGCCAGAGGGAGACAACTGGTGGGGTTACTCAGGGATCGGTCTCGGGACCCATCTCATTTAACCTTTTTTTATCAGCAACCATGGCACAAAAAGGGGGAATGCACTCCTAAAGTTTTCAGATGACACCAAGTTGGGAGGCATTGCTGACACAGAGAAGGATCAAGGTGTCATGCACTAAGACCTGGATGACCTTGTAAACTGGAGTCACAGGAATAAATGAAATTTAATAGCAGAAAGTGCAAGGTGGTGGTCAGGATTAATAACAAGGAGTTTTTATAAAAGCTGGTGACGCATTCATCAAAAGTGCTGGAGGTGGCAAAGGACCCTAGTATAGCTGTTGATCACAGTACGACTATCAGCCACCAATGTGATGCAGCCATGAAAAAAGCTCACACAGTTCTAGGATGCATCAGATGAGATAGTACCCTTGTACAAGGCACTGGTGAGATCTCGTATGCAATCTTCTATGCAGTCCTGGTCTCTCATGTTTAAAAAAGATGACTTCAAACTGGAACAGGTGCAGAGAAGGGCTACTAGGCTTGTCTGTGGAGTGGCAAACCTGCCTCAGCAGAGGAGGATCAAAGAGTTTGGCTTATTTAGCCTAACCCAAAGAAGGTTGAGGGGAGTTGCAATTGTGTTGTATAAATACAGTACATCAGAGAGAGAAATATCAGGGAACGAAAGGAATTGCATTTCAGCCCAAATATAGACAGGTAAACAAATAGATCTCACCTGGCCATCAGAAAGTTTAGATTTGAAATTGGACACAAGTTTCTAACCATCAGAGGAATGAAGTTTTGGAGTAGCCTTCCAAGGGGAGGAGTGGGGGCAAAAAACCAGCTGAATTCAAAACTGAGCTGGGTAAATTTATGGAGGAGATGGTACAGTGGGATAGACTCATTTGGAAATTGACCAATATTTAACTACTATTGGTAAATATGCCAGTAACCTGAGGTGGGATGTTGGGTGGGGTGGCTTCTGAGTTAGTGCCAAAAATTCTTTTTTTTGGAGTCTAGCTGGTGAGTCTTGTCCCCATGCTCAGAGATTATGAACCTGTATTTGGGTTCAGGAGGGGATTTCCCCCCTCCCCCCAAGGCAGATTGGCAGGGGTTGGGCAGGGATGGGGTCTCATTGCCCTGTATCATGGGGCATGACTTGGCTGGTGGTTTCTCAGTACTCTGAAGTCCTTAAACCGTGATTTGGGGGCATCAGTGATTCAGTTGGAGTTAGGTTTCTATTGCAAGAGTGGAAGAATGGCCTGCATTTTGCAGAAGGTCAAGACTAGAATAGATGATCATATTGGTCCCTTCAGACTGTAGTCTCTGAGACATTGTAATGGCTGAAATGTGAGCATGGATAATTTGAACATCAATACTATTAAAGTTCTACCCATTCCAGTGAGGCACACCAGTGACTTTTAATAAGGACCTCACCTTTTACCTGGGAACAACTGATAATTTGCATAGGTGGTGGTTACAATTACCAAAAATGCAAATGGAAGGAGAAGTGGAATGCCAAAGTTTGTTCCAGTCATTCAATAGATTCCACTGGAAGTTAGTGTTAAAGGGTTAAAATTGCCTATATCTCGCATTCAAAAGTGGCACAGGCATTTAAAAGCTGAAGTCCATTGACTTTAAATGGGACTTACAGTGTTTGAAAATTTCTTTGTCTTTTGAAAATTGTATCTAAAGCCTCAAGTTAAAATGGAGAGGAGAAAAAAGAAGCTTGAACTAACTAAAATCTGGTGAAAGTGCTGTCTTTGGGAAATTGTGAGGATCAAGTATGTTACACCCAAGGGGTGTAGCAGAAATCTAGAAACAGTGTGCTTAACTCCAGAATGTGCCAGGGAGGGTAAGAATTTTGGAATCCAGTAGAGTTGAATATAATTGGATGTAGGTACATTGTAAGGGGGTGCATGTGCATGAAAGATTGAGCGATCTTAATTGTGGGGGTTGTGTAAAGTTTTTGATGGTTTGGAAGCTTTGGAGGCTATTGTGTGGCAGGTGCTGGGTGGCTCCTAGGTGGTCTTAACTGCTTTCCTCCATCTCCAGACATGTAGATATGGTTCCTGTGGCATGCCACAGGTAATCTGGGTAAAATGGAGGAAGTGATTGGTTTGTCATGTGTGAATAATGTTTCACACCTTTGTTGTTAACTTCCTCTGACAACCTAAGCACAACGTGGTGTCATCTTGTCCCTGGGAAACATATATAATGGTATGTGGTTTTAGTCAAAAGGAGTGACATTAACATGCCACTCTGTTTGTCCTCACAGATGTCTTAGTGCAATTTCAAATGTAACCTTGCTTATGTAAGCCTAGAGGGGGCAAAAAAAATCCTGTATTCAGTAGAATGTGAATGAATAGACTGTTCTTCTGTTAGGTTAGCATTTTAAAACTAGCGTATGCTTAAAATTGCTATGATGAAGGTTGATTGGATATCAGACTTATGCTCAAAAGCTTTCCCTCTGAGGGATTTTTTCGTTTGTCTGCAAAATCTTCCCCATTTTTCCCCAAGACGGAAAGCCATGAGTAGGAGGCAACAGTCATTCTGAATGAAAGGAGTTCCTACTGTGTTGCTTTTAGATCCTAAGTGGCAGCCTGGCCATCCTTAGCAGTGATCCCATATCTCCCCTGCTGATAGGTGGCTGACTTTGGGATGCCAAAGTGTACCACTGTAACTTCTTAAGTGCTGGTGATTAAAAGAATGAATCTAATGCATTTTATTAAATGAATAAACCAAACAGCATCAATTTGCTCTCAAGCTTGTTCCATTCCCAATCATTCAGAAGTGGACAGGTACATGCTGTCTTACACGCACACACCCTCTTGTTGCATTTCCAGGTGATTTCCAAATAGTGATTATCACTGTGAGACATGGGTATTTGATCTACAGAAAGCAGTGCCAACATATTAAAGATGATGCAGTGCAAGGTCCTACTGGGAAAGAAAATCTGCATGCTTCAATCGAGGGCGGGTGGTTTAGCTGGACCATGGCCACTGGCACCATTGCTCAGCCTCTTCTGGTGGTTGTGTTCTTTGTTTTCCGATGGGCATGCTGAAACAAACATAGAGATCTGAAACTCTCTGAACTGTTGATTGAGTGGAACTTCCTTATTTTTCATCAGTACCAACATGAAAGCAATAGTTTTGATTTTAGAAAAAAAATGTTTATGTAAGACATTGATAAATTGCAGCTGTATCAGTCTGAATATTAGCCATCAGGCAGGGAACCATTTAAATCAATGATTGTACAGATTCAATAATTGAACTGAGGTATACTAGTTGGGTGCAAGTAAAATCAGGCCTGTAGAGAGTATTCCTTATAGTGCAAATCAACTGAAAATTTGTCATACTAAAATTTACCTCTTCTGTCTGAAGAGAAACTTATAGAATAACACTTTTGTCCTCTGTGACTTAGGCTTCCTCTAATCATGCCGTAGATGATGCAAGGTTGTGTTCTGTGTCATGTTAGAGTTTTGTCCAAGTCCAAATGTTAACCAGCAGCTCTTAGCTGCTTTTCTTAGACTATGCTACAATCTTAAGTATTTAATGTTTCTTGAAGTGCAGAAATAATCGAGAGGAGGTAAAAAATGGTGTACTGTAGGGAATTATCAGCGCATTTTCAGCATTTAGGAAAAATTCCCCCTCCCAATCTTCTTTGGGCTTGTACACACTAGAAAGTTTTGATGCAAAAAGTTGACTTTTTGTGACAAAGCAAGCCCACTGTACATACTGGAATGCTGGTTTGTCATCAAAACTGTCCTCTTTTGGTGACAAAATAATGCAGCCTGTGCGAGAGGAATAACATGTTTTGTACAACTGTTTTTTCACAAAAGAATGAGTATAGACACTGACGCTGTTTCTTTCCATGTTACGTGGCCTCCAGAACTGTCCCATGATGCCAATCAAGGTCACTCTTGGCCCTAATGGGGCAGGGAAATTGATAAGTAATGGTACTTGCCAGAATAGTGAAATTAACAAGGGGGTCATCACCAAGGATGGAGAAGCCCCAGCAGCTTCAGCCTCACACCACCAGGGCTCCTCCATCCCCAGCATCTTCCACCTGCTGCTGAGGAGCCATGGCCCCGGCTTCAGCCCTCCTCCCACACACCATGGAGTTCAACCACCCACTTCTGGGGCTACTTGTTCCCCAGGGGCTTCAACCCCTCTGCCCTCGGGGACCCGGGAGCCTCAGTGGCTGCTTCCTATGCCACTGAGACTCTCGATTCCCTGGCGGCAGTGCAGCTGCAGTTGCCAGGGCTCCCAAATGCTGCCACTGGGGATGTGGGAACCCCAGCAGCTGCCTCCCCTGCTGCCAGGACCTGAGAGCCAGGGAGCTGCTTCCTATGCCACCAGGGCTTCTGCGTCTTGGTGGCAGCGGGGCTGCTGTGCCCCAGCAAGTGTGGGGGGGTTGCGAGGAGACCTCTCAGCTCCTCCACACTACCCCTTTTGTCATTGGAAGTGGTCCTAGTGAGGACACACTCCCACGACACAAGGGCGGTGGCGTGTACTCTACCCAGTGCTGTAATTTTAGCGGTGGCTGTCTGCCAGCAAAACTCTTGCCATTAGAACTCTGCAGTATAGATATAGCCTCAGATTTACACCTGCTTGCTCTTTTTCGTGCCTCCTTCCACCAACAGACACAATACCTATCCACTGTTGCGTCTGCCTGCCCAGACCACAGGCTGCCAGTGTTAGAAGCTTGGACCAAAATTATGATAATCTCATTAACAGTTGCTCTAGCATGGACCGTGCTATGCTTGTGTACTCTGCGACCTTGGTACAAATGCTGATAGCGCAAGGAGCTGGCGCATTTGCCTTTGGGTTACGTCTTTTGAACCACACTGATGACAATGTGGTTGCAGAAGTGTAACCAAGGGAAGAATTTCATGTGGAAAATTTTTATTAAGAGTGGTGATGTACACGTGCCTCTTAAACACCAGGGCAAGTGTGCATAGCAGTTACTGGGGGAAAAGAAAGTCTAGACTTCTAAGCAGCTCAGATTTTGAGTGAGAAAATATCCATCTCTAATTCACATGGAACTTTATGAAGTGGTTTTAGAGTCCTTTTTCCAAGTAGAATCACACAGGGTCTTTGCAATTGAATTCATGTATTGATGTTTTCTACGAACTATGATATAAGTACGGGAAGTCTAATAGAGTCAATCCAAAAAGTTTGCAAGGCCGTGACAGCAGACTCAAAAAGGACTTGCTGCTTGCATTTCCAGCAGCATTAAATTAACCACAGGCTGTTGATCTTACCCAAAATGCCAAATGTTCAAAATAATGCTTCATGTTGGTACTGCGACTTGGGAACTCGGGTCAAGGCTGACATCTTGCAGGCTGTGTTCTTCACTATGGAAGTGTACATGATGCAGATTACTAATGTGGTGTGTGATGTTGCAGGTAAAGACAAGAAGGGAAGCTGCAGCCTTTCCCGTATTGACAGCACCACCTGTCTTTTCCCTGTTGAAGAGAAAGCTGTGGAATACTACTTTGCTTCTGATGCTAGGTGAGATCGGTTGGTGTCTTGTAGCAGTTTCCGAGATGTGCTCTTTAAACTCACAGCCCTAATGGGTAGCTTTGAATGTGACAGTTGCTTTATCTGTAATGCCTAGCAAGGGGTGCGATGTGATGTTTCTAGCATCTTAGGAGTATCAACAAAATGTCACATGCTTACGTCTTGTATGCCCATCTTTATGAGTGGGAGCAAAAGGGAGGTGAAATAACAATTAGTTAAAGAAATGAAGACTTATTACAGTGGCCTAATCCTAGTACAAATTCATCAGTTAATATGATTTCAGAGGTTAACAGTGGTGATGTCAATTAATAAGACAGACCTGGAAATTATCAGGAGAGTCGTGTGGTTCTTATGAGGTCTGTGTGTGTGTGTGTGTGTGTGTGTGTGTGTGTCTAATTCTCTGCATCCCCTAAAGTCTTTTAACTGTACACTTAGGGTGAGAGATGATGGTAGAAAAGTTATGTTGCCAAATTCTTGATGAAGCCCTCAGTCTTGCATACTAATAAAGGAATTCAGCAGATCATGAAGGGTAAAAGTTCTTCACTGTGACCTCTGTGTAAATCTGGGGCTGGTCCAGAAGCACATATGGGGTGATCAGAACTGATTTCTGCAGCTCCCTTTATCTCAGTGTTCTAAGAGCTTTATACGTACAGCCCTATGAGAGATATGTGCATCTCACCCCCCTTTTCCAGAGAGTAAGTGACTTACCAAAGTCACAGATCAAGGCCATCTCTGCACTAGGAGAGCAGGGTTATCAATAAACAGGTAATGTATTTAAAGATGGATCATCCTGGCTAAGCTAGGGCCAAAGTCACATTTAGAAGCACATTGTTTAAAAGTCTGAATGATCAACCCTCTTCTCCTAGTGTAGAAATAGCCTCAGAGAATGGTGAAGATGGGAATAAAATCCAGTCATGTTGCCTCTTGATACATCCATTACCACGATTAGACTGCACTGCTGCATGATATGTTTTGCCTAAGGAATTCATTGTGATTTCTTACAGTGAGGCATTCAGTTAATCTAATAAAGAGATTGAAAAGTGAACTGTTAAACTGGCATGTTGGATCATGGATTTGATTCTAGCTGAGGTCTTTGTGAGGCAGCATCTTATGGCAGCTGGTCTATCCTCTTTGCAGTGCAGTCATTGAACACACCAACAGAGTGATATTTCTCGAAGACGATGATGTAGCAGCTGTAGTGGATGGTCGTCTTTCTATCCACCGGATCAAACGCACTGCAGGCGACCACCCTGGGCGTGCCGTCCAGACCCTGCAAATGGAACTTCAGCAGATCATGAAGGGTAAAAGTTCTTCACTGTGACCTTTAAATCTGGGGCTGATCCTTACCAGTGGGAACCAATGGTTTAATTACTAAAACAGGGAGATCAAGAATTCTATCTCCCATTCAAAAGGGCCCCTCATTTCCCAGATTGGTCCCCAAAAGACAATAGAATTTGCCTTTTTAGATTGGACTGTGGATTTGTGGAGTCTGGTATCTGGCTTCTGGCAGCACCCAATTCCTGGTGCTTTGGTACAAGGTGAAATAACAGTATCACACGCCTTTCTTTTTACACCATTGCATACTGGGGTGAGAAAATTCATTCCTGACCATTGTAGCAATTGGCACGTTCGTTCTTGTGCATTTGCCCATTTGTTGCATTGATAGTATGACAAGGCTTCTAATATGTTTGTGGGGTTATCTCCACCCCCCCCCCCCAGGTAACTTCAGTTCATTTATGCAGAAGGAAATTTTTGAGCAACCAGAGTCTGTCGTCAACACAATGAGAGGAAGAGTCAACTTTGATGACTACACTGGTAATTTCAATGAATTCTTTTTACATTCTGAAACCCAGTGCCTGCCAAATTTGGGGTGGAGTTGATGTGCAGTCTAAGAGAATGAAGCCCTAGAGCTATGTGAAAGAATGGGGTCTTCTGTAGCACCATCAGGATGGTTCACTCTGTGTGCTGAAAAACTGGCCATTTAACTTCTACTACGTGGACCCCCTCTCTGCTAGGACACAGACTGAGACACTCCAGCTTTTGTAACCTATGGTGATGTACAGTCTTCAGAGAGACCCTGAAGACTGGTGTGTGATGGCTGTTCTCGAGCCAGTGGGCCATGCTTATTTTTTCATTCAAATCCATTACAGTGAATCTGGGCGGGTTAAAGGATCACATCAAAGAGATTCAACGGTGTCGACGCTTAATCTTGATTGCCTGTGGGACAAGTTACCACGCCGGAGTTGCAGTAAGTGGGTGTTGCTGTTTTGTTGCAAAATGTGGCCAGAGTAGGTGATTGGATGTCGATCGAGCAGATTAATGAGTGATCAGTTGTACTGTGAAATAGACACTCTGGGGCCAGGGGTTTAGACATATTTAAGAAGCCCAAGTGCCCTGAATATGAACCACTTAAGTTATTTTCATAAAATGGACTTCCATGCTAATGACAATATTGCGTGTAGTTCTTTTGATTGCAATGGATAACTTCTGGAAACAAAACATCTTATGTGATGGTACAACTGGCAAGGAAAAAGAGATGATGTAATTATAATAGAATGCTTCAGAAAGTTAAAAGGTGCCCCAGGGCACACCTGCCTCGTTGCTTTGCTATTTATATAAGATCTAGAAGTCGTTTGGGGGAGAAGATCCATGGCCCGCACCATACAGCAGATCAGACGGGATGATCATATTGGTTCTCTTGGGCCTTGCAAACCGTGCCGGGCCTTGGTGGTCCATTATCAGAGAGAACCATTTGCAGTGGAGCAGTTCTGCTTTATGCCACGTGGTTTAAAAAACTCTTGCAGATTGAGGGCCAAGTTCAAACACGTGTAACCCCGCTCCCACCAGATGACAATTTCAGGGCAATAAAAAGGATGGCTGTAAGTCAAAGAAACAGGTGGGTTGCAGCTTAGCAGCCAAGACAGTCTGTGAATTAACCAAGGGATTGAATTATTTTGAGAGCATTTTAAGAAATATCTTATCAAAAGCAAGCTGTTCTTAATTAGTTCATGGGAGTCTCAAACTGAAATGGAACTGGCTGTGACTTGTTCCACACACTAGGGTACTGGTCCCTGCTCTAAAGGCTGTGTGTGTCTGTTTTGTATTTGTACAGCACCTGGCACAGTGGAGTCCTGTTCTGCAGCTAGAACACCTAGGCCCACTTGCAACACAAATAACAACCATCAAAGTACTTTGAGGCTGAAATAGATACTCAATTTTGGCTCCAATGTCGAGTAACGGGTTCAGGTGCTTTGGTAATGTTGTTTCCTAATGAATGCCCGAATGCAAGTCTGCAGGACCCTTTTGGCCCAGTTGCAGTCAAAGAGATGGATACAAATTTTTTTTTTTTTTAATAACGCCGTGGTTTAAAAACTCAACCACTGTGTGGCATCAAAGTCAATACTGTTCCACTATGGTGTGTGGCTCTGCCACGGTGGAATTTCTAGTGTGAAGGGTATTGGTGGCATTTTGGGTGACTGGTTGTGCGACAATAACCTGGAAAATGGTATTTAGGCTAATATTTTCTAGAACTTGGTAATTCAGAAGTTTCTTTTGTATTGTAGAAACCCATGTTTAAAAGCATTGTAACCTCCCACTATCTGTATTTTATCAGACCCGTCAAGTTCTAGAAGAATTGACTGAACTGCCTGTCATGGTTGAACTAGCCAGTGACTTTTTGGACAGAAACACTCCAGTCTTCCGAGACGACGTCTGCTTTTTTATCAGCCAGTCGGGTAGGGTTGCTCAGCTGCCCTCTCTAAGGATCAGCGTATAGCACCAAAGTCTGGTATTCATGCACGAGCATATGTAAGCGTAGAAAGCAGATGTTAGATTTTGGATATGGAAGGATCCATCTTGTTCATCTTTGGGACAGCATGGGATCAATTCCTACTGTATGCTGACTAGTGAGCTGTGTCTAGGCTGGTCTCACATGTGGCAAGTATGAGCTAGTACCCTTTCTCCAGATAGAACTTGTCCCGAGTGTAATAGGATAGAACTTGCCATCATGTGGACTGTTGGGCAAAGATGTCTGTGTTTTCTCTTTTTAGTATGTTCTCATGGACATAAATTAAAACAGAGAACTTGTAGAGTCTAAGGTCTGAAGGGATTGACAAATTTTCTAGTCGGACGTCTTGATAATGCAGACAACTTCACCCACGCTTCCTATCATAGACCACTAGCCTAAAACTGAGAGATCAAAGCCCTCAAATAATGATTTAAAGAGGTCAAGGTACAGGGAATCCACAGGCAAGTGACCTATGGCCATGCAGCAGAGGAAGGTGAACTCTCCCCCCCCCCCACCCCCCCCCGGTGCCTATGCCAATCTGCCCTGGGGAGTAAAGTCTCTCCTGACCCTAAATCTGATGCTCTGGTAAACTGTGAGCAGGTGGTCCAGAGTCACCAGCCAGAGACCTGAAAAATATTCTCTGTAGTGACTGAGAACCCACCCTGCGTAACATCCCATCCGCGGCCAGCAGGCATAGTGATCACTAGTAATCAAA
Source organism: Podocnemis expansa (assembly GCA_007922195.1). Classification (NCBI taxonomy): domain Eukaryota; kingdom Metazoa; phylum Chordata; order Testudines; family Podocnemididae; genus Podocnemis; species Podocnemis expansa. Next base: position 51,393,984 of record ML681972.1, on the reverse strand, counting down.
CATCAGTTCAGTGCTAAACCGGGCTTTATTTCACTGGCGCCTCCCTAATTTTTTCAAGCTCAGTTTAGAAGCCAGCTGGGTTTCTTGTCCCCATGTTATCCCTCAGAAGGCTGCTCTGGAACTCCAGTCTGCTGACAGCTAGAAATCTTAAGCTACATGTCAACTATAAAAATTCTGAGGGCCTCTCTAAATTCATTTGTTCTCATGGCTGCATTGCTGCTGAAATGAAATGAGTGCTTTCCCTCTCTGTCTGTATCCCTGTGATGTACTCAGAGAGAGCAGTCGTCTCTCCCCTTGGCCTTCTTTTGGTTAGGCTAAAGGAGACATGCTCTTCAAGTTTCTTCTCATAGGGCAGGTTTTCCATTCCTCAGATCACTTCAGCAACCACTTGCTGGACCCTTCCAGTTTGAATTCATTGTTCTCAAACATGGGGGATCAGAACTGCATAGCGCATTCCTGATGCGGTCTGACCAGCGCCTGGAATAATGGTAGTGATGTCTCCCTGTCTCCACTAGAAACATCTTGCAGGATATCCTATGACTGTGTGAGCTTCCTTCATGGCCACATCCTATTGTTGGCTCATGGTCATCCTGTGATCTACCGTTAAGCCCTGGTCCTCCTCATTGGCAGATTAATCCACAGACCTACAGGACCCATGCCCAGGGGCCCACACAATGTAGGGCCCCTTCACCATGCAGCACTACATGGTGAGCAGAGCCATCCTGGGCTGGAGGCCAGGCTCTGCAATTTCATTGCAAGTCCTGCCCCATCCCTGGGGGCCAGCTGGTCCACCCTGCAGGCAGGGTGGGCCACTTCAGAGGCTAGGCCCTGCTCTCCCGCCCTGCCCCTGAGTGCTGGTCTGCCCTGGCAGTGGGGCGGGGCTGGCTGCTTCATTGTGCAGTATGGCCTCCACTCTGGAAGTCACCCTGTGTGCGCACATCAGCCCTGCTGCCCTTTGGGGTGGGGGCAGAGAGGCATCAGCAGGGCTGGGGCCAGCCTCTGGCCCCAGTCCCCCACCCAGGGCTGGCCCTCCTGCAGGGAGCAGGGCTCTAGACTTGGTGGGTGGGGGGTGCAGCCCCAGATGAGGGCAGGTGGGGCCCCAACAGCGAAGGAGGCCCAGAGGGCCCTAATCCGTCACTGTTCTTCTTCCTTCATCACTTGCAATGGACAGATCCCTAGGTTATGGCAAAGGTTCTTGTTAGCCCCTAAATGCATGAGCCTGCACTTTCCAGTGTGAAGTGTCATCTTATTTGGGATTCTGGTTTACAGGGTCATCCAGGTCTTGCTGCACGATTGCCTGATTACTTGCGGTCTCAGCAATGCCTCTCCACTTCGTGTCCTCTGCAGACTTTACAGATGCATTCCCACTTTTCGTGCCAGGGTCAACCGAGCGATCCCTGAGGAATACTGCTAGTCACCTCCCTCCAGCCTGATTGTTCAACCTTTTGGCGTTACCTGTTGTAGCCTTCTTGTGAACCAGTTCCTTATTCAGCTTTCAATTTTCATATTCGTCCCCATCTTTTCCAGTATCATGATGAGTCCCCATGTGGAAATTTATCAAATGCCTCACCAAAATTAGGTCAATTAGATCCACTGCATTCCCTCTGTCTGAAAGATCTTTCATCTTCTCAAAAAAGGAGATCAGCATGGTCTGGCACGATCTACCTTTGGTAAAGCCATGTTGTCTTTTGTCTAGGTGGCCTTAATGTTCTTAATGACTTTCTCTGTCAAAGTATTTCCAAAACTGTGCTAGACTACAGAGGTCAAACTAGTGAGGTCTATAATTATCTGGATAGCTTTTCTCCCCTTCCTTGAAAATAGTAACTAGGTTATAATTCTCCAGTCATGGCATGTGATCCCTGAATGTACAGAGTCACTAAATATCCTCTCTAAAGCGCTTGCAGTGTCAGGAGCCAGTTTCTTCAATAATCTTGGGTGGAGATTATTAGGGCTCCCCAATGTAATCCCATGAAGTGGTTTGAGTTAGGTTTCTACCTCAGAAGTGATTACATGTACCTCCACATCCTCAATCCCATGAGGTTCCCTGCCTTTATCGCTAAGATCTTTACTAGTCTCCTTCAAAATGGAGGCCAGGTATTTGTCTAGAGATGAGGCTGTGATTAGATAGGGTAGAAATTAACACTGTCCTCAGAGTTTAGTGGGCCCACTTCCTCTGTCTGGATTTTCTTTCTGCATCTCTGGCTGTAGAGCCTTTGACTATTGGTTTCAATTCCCTTTATGAGGCCCAGCTGTCCTTGGTCTTTCCAGTATATCTTGACATAGTCTGATCTGCAAGCGGTAGCTTTCTGAGCTGATCTTACTCACCTCCATTCTTTGTTGGCTTTCTTCTTTCTCTTCATCACCTGTCTGCCTGTGGGAGATGCATACCCAGCCTGCTGGGTCTATAGCTCTGACATACGATTATTGCCTTGAGGTTGGGAGGCTGGCATCAGACAGATCTTGCAAAAGTGACTGGAAGGAATTCCCAGTTGCCTTGGCCCTGAGAGCCTTGAGCTCCTTAGTCCAGTCCACTTCTCCAAGTGAGAGAGTCCCTTCCTTTGTTAGAGTGAGCCCTGGTGAAGTCCAGGACCCCAGGCACAGAGCTCTTTTTGTGTCCCCTTTCACGTATTTTGAATGGAGTGAACTCATGCTTGCTCAAAGCAATGCTGGTTATTTGCAGCAGGTGTGCTATGGGGTCCACTCTGCTTCTTCTCCTGCTAGGGCAGCCACTGTGTGTGTGTGTGTGTGTGTGTGTGTGTGTGTGTGTGTGTTAGGTGCAGGATTCGCTCAGTTAGGCCAGCCACCTGCTTGTGGGGGGTCTTATTTCACCAGTGCTGCTTCTGTCTGTGGCAGAACCCTTTCCCTCCTGCCCGCCAGGGAAGGAGACCCAGCAGCAGCTGCCCTCTTCTAGCATCCCCAACCAGGGCCATCCCTAGGGGGTGCGGGGCCCCAGGCAAATCAGCCTCTGTGGGGGCCCTCCCAGACCTCTGCTCACAATGGGGGGGCAGGGCCAGTCAGCCCAGAGGAGGGGCAGGCCTGATCCACCCCTGAGCCTGCTGTTTCCCATGGGGGAGACATGGAGAGCCGACCAAAAGCTGTGGCTGTGCTGGAGGCAGTGGGGAGGGGGCAAGAGGCAGCACAGCTGTGGGGCAGTGGTGCAAGCCCTGCACTGCCTTCCATCCCCTTCCCTTCGGCACAGAGCCGTAGGCAGCACAATTGGGGGGGCGGGGGAGTTGCAGGAGCGCTGACCCTGGTTGCCGCTTTTGGCTGGCTCTCCCTGTCCCCTGGATGGGGAACAGTGTGGCCATGGGGGGGCAGTGGTTTAAGCCCCACATTGGTCTGCTCACTGCAGGGCAGCATGGGGCCCACAGAACTGTGGGGCCTGGGGCAGTCACCCCTTTTGCCACCCCCTAGGGATGGCTCTGTCCCCAGCTCCCTGTCCCCAATCTCCTGTTCAAACTCCTGTTAGCAACCCTGCCACATTTCTAGGTCCCCTCATTATGGTTGGCCCACCCCCAAACCATAGGTACTTTCCCACCTTATCGAGTCTACACACCTGCCCCAAGGCTGCACTATTCAATCACTCCATACCCACTGCAGCTGTCACTCCTGCGGTACCACTGTCTGTAGCACAGTTGACCCATACCGGGCCTGCTTTCAGCCATCTTGCCCCTGGCCATCATAGCTGTGCAACCCCTCACAAGTCTGGGGTGGGAGGGTGGCCTTTTGGCACTTTGCTCTCCCTCTTCTCACTGCTGCTTTTCTCCAAGGACAAAGCCATCTTTTTCTACCACAGCTCCCACGGAGGAGCGCACCACAGGAACGCATGGCCCCTTACAAATCAGAGGTAGCCAAGCAAGAGGATTCCTCACAGGACAGTAGGCCACTGCTAAATATCTCCAGCCGCTAGCAAACCCAACCCCGGGTGAAGGTCATAAAGACCTCTCCCGAGACGCTTGCTTCAGGCGGGGGTGAGTTGCGCATCATAGGCAGCAGGCAGGGATTTCTGTCAACTGTTACATTATAGGAAAAAGAGAATCTACCCATTTCGCCTTGCTTTTTGTCTCCTCTCCCTTCAGCTTCAACAGGTCACCTGTAGTTAGAGGGAATACCCTGGGGGTACTAAAGCATATCAGCAAAGGCTCTCTCTTTACTGTCATCTCTGGGACTTCACTCTCAGGGCAATAGAACTGGATTCTCAAGACTAGTTACTGCCCGTTAGTGGAACCAAGTTATTCAGAGACTGCAACCAGTGCAACATTTTCTGCCTGTCTGAGTCTCCTAGGAAAAGAAATCTGACTCTGTTGTCCCCCTCTGATGGAAACAGAAGGCAGGTCGGCTCCATTTCACATTCCGCACACCACAGGCTAGGCGTATCAAACATACAGCCTGTGAACCACTTCCATCCGGACCATGAGTGTGCTCCTTGGAACCACACTCTCTCCCTAACACAGGGAGAGAGAGAGTTTTCCGAAGCACAGTCTCATATATACAGCAGTCCTCAGTGCCATGAGAGCACCCTAATATTTTGATTTATGGTATGTCCTTCCACTTGAAGTACTTTTAAGTCAAATGTGACCCACCATAGCAAATGAGTTTGACACCCCTACCCTATGCCTTTGAGATGCCCTTTTTAAAGAGTTTCATTAGGAAAACAAGCCTGACCCAGGCCACTTTAGGAGCCTGGTTTCTGGTGCTCCTGCCCTGACTCTAGTCCCATGATTTCCAACAAGCAGTAGCTGCAAGGCCACCTTCCATAAGGGAGAGAACATCGCTCATGGAAACAACCAGAACTGTAGTCTTGAGCAAGTGCAGCAGAACTCCGTAATAAAATATTAGAGGCCTTTGGGGGACGCATTGCTTTCTTCTGGCTCTAACTCTGTCCCCATCTGCCTTTTACAGCTTTGAGGCTTGTCCAGCCTGCGGCCCGTGGGTCAGAATGTTGCCTGCCAAGGACTCTTATCTGGCTGGTGGAGCCACAGCATGCACTTTTGTGGGCTGTGTGGGGCTAGGGATGTGAAAAAAAATTTCTCACCAGCCCCTGAGTGAGAAAAGAATTGCAGTGTAGCCCCTCATTCTTAAAAGTTGGACACCCTCTTTCCACAGCAGACTGCTACAAGTCTCATGACACTTTCTCCTTTTCATATACGCATCAGTATGATTTCTGATATTACATAGCTCATATACTCAAACCACATAGTACTACTACAAATGATTTCCTAGGTAGACTCGTTTTTTTTCTCTCAGTGATTTACTAAGTTACACTGATAACCAAAACAAAAGACAAGGTCCCTTTTGGTCATTACAGTTTACATTTACCATTCCTGCTGAACACTGTTTTGTTACACAAATGGCACACAAAGCAGGATGGCCATCAATCTTCTTCAGTACCCATTTCAGGCCTCCCACCCTTGCATTGTTTTGTGACAATGTCATACATTGCCGTGATGTAACTGACACTGATCATTTAGACTTAAGTGGCCGCTGATGCAGAGTAGTGTTGAGGCTCTTCACAAACTCACCTCTCACCCATCTCAACTCACAACCTTGCACGTTTCTCTTTTCAGGTGAGACAGCAGATACGTTGATGGGCCTTCGGTACTGTAAGGAGAGGGGAGCCCTCACCGTGGGAATAACCAACACAGTCGGCAGTTCAATATCCAGGGAGACGGACTGTGGAGTCCACATCAATGCAGGACCGGAGATCGGTGTGGCCAGCACCAAGGTGCACATAAAAAAAGAGCTCTTGCTTTCATTAACAATCTGGTTAACTATAGAGCGTGCAGTCTATTCCAGCTGCAGCTCCTTAACCATTTACACTGCATTGTACTGCATGCTGTGAGATTTTAGCAGTTGATATGTGAGCTGCATCCAGCACATTACAGTAAAACCTCCTCATGGTGTCAAAGAAAACAAAACTAGACTCCTGCAGCCTTCTTTGTAGAGCCCTGCAAATCCGCGAATATCCACAGATTTCCGCCTTATATCTGCATCTGTGGACACAACATGGATATCCGCAGACCATTTCTTGCGGATGCAGGTCTGATACGGATCAACTTATTTGTATCCGCGCAGGGCTCTACTTCTATGGAGCCACAGAAGTTTAGGATGGAAATAGTCTTAACATTATAAGACAGGGAACAAAGTGTATTGCCTCCTCAATTCAAGGATGTGTGGAGGCAAAGAAGAAAGATTCTTTAAAAAACAATATGACAATATTACTTTCTGAAATCAGTTGTTTCATTTGAAACCTTTTCACGCTCAGTACTCGTGTCAAAGGAATTAAAAATAAAATACTGACATCGCTGGGTATGAAATGGTAAATCTGATCTTTGGAGTACAGGCCTGGCCCAAAGATTTCATGTTGCTGCCCATCATTGAACAAAAAAACACCCATTCAGCAGCCAAGTTGTGCAGTTAAAATGTCACTGGCCAGCAGGGCTGCAGACTCCCAGATACATTTTAAAGGGAATTGAGCAGTTTAACAGAAGGACAAATGGAAAGTGATAAAACTGTGGCCACTGCAGGACCCTTCATCACCATTTGGTGGCTAACTGTGACCCTTTTCCTTCAAGACTGTCCATGTTTCCATAGACCCACAGGGTTTTGGGTTTTTATTAAACAGTTAGTGTAACCCTGTTTTTATTTAATCTTCTTTTAGAGGTGCTAATTTAGGAGGTCTGACACACGTCCAAGTCTCAAGCCACATTCTCCTCTCTTACTCTGTGCTGAATCCAGACATATTCATGTTGTCAGAGTTGCCCTGTGTAAGCAGAAGGAGAATTAGTCCCCCTATCTTTACAGTCCTTCTGTGACCTGCTTGCTATTTCCTCCAATCCTCCTGCTGTTTAGGCTTCCCCATGCCTCTTTGGCAATTCTTCCATGAAGTGAGCATCGTAAACCAAATTACACCATTCAGTAAAGGTGCCTGAGCTTGGACTCTCGTGGACCACCAAGGAAATAATAGCCAGAGATGAGGACACTAGTTAATCTCCGTGTTTTCAGCCCCAGCCCATGAAAACCAAATGCTATGGTACTGCGAGCAAAGAGGGAGCCACTGCAGAATGGATTTTTGCCTCATTCATGCCAAATGCCATCTACTCTTTTATACCTCTATCACCATTCTCTGGAGCTTTTACATCACCATCATACAATATCTGCCCAATCTCACACTTGGCCTGAATGTCAGAAAGCTGCAACAATTGCATTGGAGAAAATGTAGGAGGTTTTGTGTAACTGATGAAGGAGGCGGCTCATTTACCATACCAGCTGCTCCAGCCAAGTTTAAGGACATACCCAGACATCTCCCTTGTACTTTGCTCCAGGTGCTCCACCTGTGGCACAGGTTGAGGTCACTAAAGAGGAGACTAAATGTCCTAATTATTCTGGTGAAAAGAAATAGCTGCATTTAAAAGGCCTGCAAAGAGCAGAAATTGTAGTAACTAGCTTTTTAAAAAAGGGTGGGGGAGGCTTAGATGCCCACCAGATAGGGGTTTCATTGCCCTAGCTGACACATCCAACTACACAAGGTACTTGCTTGATTGTCTTTGCTGGGTACAGTGCTTCTACAGTGTAAAATATACTTCAGTTTAGTTACATTTAGGAGAGAGAGGTGATATCAATTTGCTACATCAATACAGCCAAAAACCACAGGTGAGTTTTTAACAGTTCATTGAGAAATTTGCTCATGGACCATTCAAAAATCGGTTGCAAAAATGCATGCTTGAGCCATTTGCCCCTAAGCTCTTTTCATGCTGCTGAGGCTACAGTTTGTAGGATGCTGAACATGCACTTACTTTCTCCCAAGTGGAGCAGAGATGTAACTGTGTGGCTTGCAGGTTAAAATGCCCAGCAGTCACACTCTTGAGAGAACATTGTTTCTCACAAAATCCCATTAGAGAACATAATCAAAAAAGCAGCCTTTCCTGGTGATGGAAAAAAATCCAAACAATGTTCACATTGCACTTTTGCATTAATACAGTCATTTACCTTTCAGCTGGATGCTACCGAGCACAATGGTACTCATCTAACTGTGCCACACAATTGCAGCTATTTAACATTTCTGCAGCAATTTACTCACATTTCTTTTCCACAGATGGTGATGGATGCAGACCAGTAGTTACAAACCTTTTTCTTTATGTGAACTTTATATAGCAGAACCAAGAAATATATTCAGCTCTGTAGTTGTAGAATCTTCACTGTCAACAAGTCCAAGGCCATCCCATTAATAATTTTTTTTTGGCAGCTATATTACGCCTTTTCTTTTCTTTTCTTTTCTTTTCTTTTCTTTCTTGCTTTCTTTCAAGGATTTCAAAGCCCTTAACTGATTACGCCTTGAAAGAGCTTTGTTCTACACTAGCAAAATACCAGCTTTTCTAGGGATTTTTTTATGTTGCTTGAAAATTGAGCTGCTACATACAGATTTGCTTCTTAGTGGAGCCATGCACAGCAGGAACATTGCTGCCCAGGCCCTGCCCCCCTGCCCCTGTTCTGGAGTCAGGGCCCCGGGCTCCAGTTGCTGCCAGCCTGGCCCCTGATCCCTGGCCAGGGCCGGGGCTGGGTGATATAGTGGCTGCTGTGGACAGCCTGGGCTGGGAGAGGCAGGCGCCGCCACAGCCAGCCCAGCCCAGGATACTGGACTGGGAGAGGAAGGGGGTGCGTGAGTAATTCGGGGCACTGGCACCGGAATTCAGGGCGCATGCCAGGCGCCAGCGATGCCCCTGAGGCACAGTATTTCACCCCTGCTTTTCAGTACAGCCAAAATGTATGTCGTAGAGGCCTGTCAACTATTTGTGAAATGTTTGCATTTACTTCATTTTGCAACTGATGAAAGATAAAGTTCATCTGCATTTCCCTGGCTGATTCTGTCCAGTTATAATATTTATCTGTGTGTAAAGATTGTAGTTGAGCAGTCCACCTCAATTCATGTTTTTAAAGCAGTGAGTGTACCTTGCTGATTTCACTAATCTCTACCAAAAAAAGGCCACACCAGGGGAAATGTTTGGTCAGCTGCTTTGTATTGAAATATATCAGTTCCACTTTGGGAAATTAATGATCCGTAGTTGTCCTAGGCACAAATGCTACTGTTTAGCTGTTATCCTTTTAATGGATTTAATGTCCTCCTTTAATGGATGGATCAGATCTTGCTACCATAGAGATGGAGGGCTAGTTACCAGCTCTCATTCTGGTCCAGTTGAACCCAGAGGGATTTTTTCCACTGATTCTAACAGTACCAGGGTTAGCCTTTACTGCACGGGTTGAATAGACTCTCTCTGTTATATAGAAAATCCAGTGTTCCACTTGGTTTACTGTTATCTCATGGCATGTCATTTACTTGGCGCCATTCTCGAGCACAAAGTGTGTGTGTGTGTGTGTGTGTGTGTGTGTGTGTGTGTGTGTTAGCTAAGGAGCTTAGGAACAAAAGCAGTCTACAGTTTATCATCATGGTTCACAGTTTGAACAGATGTCCTGCACATTGCGTGGGCTGGTTTCCTAACTTAATTAAGATGAAAGGTACACTTTTCTAGCATGACATCACTGTCGTGATAAAAAAAAATAAAAATAAAAATAAAAATCAGACTAGTCTGAAAAACAGCTCATTTTCATTAAACCCTCAAAAGCTTTCAAAATGAAAAAATTAGCTCCCAAGCCACTTAATGAGCTCATTAAAAACTATACATTTACATTGCACAATGGGTGTTTTCTCCCTTCGTCTTCTGCTGGGATCACAGCCACACACTATCCTATGATGGGGCTATCTTTTAACTGTGGTGACCTCTAGCTTTCACAAAGAGCACATTCGCTTCACGGTCCTGTTACTAATCTTTAGCTATGTGGATCTTTTATTTTAACAATTAAAGGAGAGCCTCAGGCCTTGGACTCGATTCTCATTTATGTTACGTTCCTTTTATGATACTTGGATGGCGTAAATGAACCTTCCCATATATGCTGGTTGAGATTTTCAAAGATGTCACCTCAGTGCTAATGAGGTACTTGACTCTCTTCAAAACCCCAGCTGTTATCCTCTAGATAGGAATGCAACGTGATCTTGAATAACTTGTATATATGCACAGTCCTGGAAATACACCTGACATTAAAGTATTAAATTTGTGATACTCGAGCACATAACATTATTTATCTGCCATGGACTCTGGAGACACTGTCTCTGCTCCTTGCAAAATTGTGGTCAATTGGGTAATATTTCTGCTTCTAAACATGATGCGTTTCTCTCCATCTCCCCTCCTCAGGCATACACTAGCCAGTTTGTTTCTCTGGTGATGTTCGCCCTCATGATGTGCGATGACAGAATTTCTATGCAAGAAAGACGAAAAGAAATAATGCGTGGTCTAAAGGTACTGCCAGGTATGAAGCTACATTTCTCACTAAGTGTGTTTACATTGTTACCGCCAAGTGACATTCACACTTCGGTTAAGGGTCAGCCTGAGACGTGTGGCAGTGCACACTCATCACAAAATAGGGGTGGGGGCGAGATGACAATTGTGGGAGAACAGGATGGTATATCCTCACCTTAGTGTGAGGTTTGGACCCAGTTCTCATTCAGAAACATACACTGACAAAGCAGTGTCAGGGTGCTTTGGGGAAGGGGAAAGCCTGGCTCAGTACAGCACTAATGCTGATACTAAAGGAAGACAAACCTGTTTGGTTGCTCTCAGTACCAGGTAAACATTGGTGCCTGGGCGTGTAGCTTTAGAGTTGTACATTGACCCTTTGTCTCTTCCTATCTACTAGACTTGATTAAAGAAGTCCTGAGCATGGATGACGAGATCCAGAAACTGGCAACAGAACTTTACCATCAGAAGTCTGTCTTGATCATGGGCCGTGGCTATCATTATGCTACATGTCTTGAGGGAGCTTTGGTAAGGAGTCTCTACTCCTTTTAAACCACTCTTAAATGCAAACCTCCTGATACTTGTGACTTTGAAATACAGGCACCCTTTAGGTGTAGTGAGTTCCTTCAATGATTCTGCGATTTGTTTTTCAAGAGGGCTTGGTGCTTGTGGAATTGAGGCCAGGTTTTCTAAGCTGCCCAGCGCACCCAACTGTTGCCATTTAAGATGGCCTTGTTTGTGTCTTTGGTGGGAGCTGTGTGCTGCCACTATTGATGCTTCTTAATATTTCCTCTTCTCATACTTACTGCTTAGGTAACAGTTAAACAGAGTAGGAACTTTTCCAACCCTATTACAAAGATTAAGCCTCAGTGCCACTGGGAAGGAATGTAGGCTGGAGTTTAATGAGAGACAGACCTTGTCTTACCTACACCTGTATCAGCAGTGGAGCCCAGGATGGCTGGTGACCCATCCTTCCACGTTGAGTGACTCGGATGTGATGATTGTCCAGATTTCCCACTTGCTTCAGGTGACACATGCCAATGCCACCTCAGCCTAAAGTTCACAAATAGACAGTTGAGAGACCTCTCCCCACCAGGGAAGGGTGGTTAATTACGGAGCTAGTTTATGCATCATCCCCTCACAGGACAAACTATGTCCCCAGCCCTGTCTGCATCCTGAACAAAGGCCACGCTGTAACTTGATTAATAGGCATCTCCTCCTCCTCCTCTAGAAAATTAAGGAAATCACATATATGCACTCGGAAGGGATAATGGCTGGTGAACTGAAGCATGGTCCCCTTGCCCTGGTGGACAAATTGATGCCTGTTATCATGATCATCATGAGGGACCATACCTATGCCAAGTGCCAGAATGCTCTCCAACAGGTTATTGCACGGCAGGTGAGTCATTAGGGATAGACATAAATGGTATCAGCTTAAGACTAGAAGCATAAAGTGTTCTCTTCAGTCTCCTGTGAAAACTCATGCGATGAATAAATTTGTTAGTTTTTAAAAGTGCCACCAGACTCCTTGATTGTTTTGCTGAACTAGACTAACAGGGCTGCCCCCTTTGGATCTCTTCTTTGCTGAGATGATCGAGAACTCTTCAGATTGGTATCACTAGATTGGTTCCAACAATTTTACAGTGCACACCAACTCTTTCCTTTGTGGGATTGTATAATACCAGTTCGAGTCCCACTGTATAAATTCTACTATCTAATAATGGCTCAGTAGTCTCAGTACAGCAGTGGCCAGGGCCTAAATGGTGCACTCTGAAGGAAACAGTCTCTTGGGCATTGTAAATGGCAGTTTTTTACAAGATACCACAAGGTAATAGCCTAGCCCAGGGCTTTAGGTTTAATTATGTGGAAATTCCAAAATGATACAATGAGGAAAGACAGCTGCCATTGTTTAAAAATTAAAGAGTTGTTACTTTCTTTAGGTAGGAAAAGCTCTGGGCTCTAAGTCATTAGGGAAAATACAGGCAAGGTTGTTTTTTAAAAATGGTCACTGGCTATTTAAATATAGAGAAAAACGTTTGAGAGTTTTCAAAACTAAGTCCTGCAACACAGTGACAGAGCAGGTGAACCAGACTTTTTTCTTCACTTAGTGTGGAGAGTAGCACATGCATACCTGGTCAAACAAAAGCAGTCTCGCACGTTGAACACTTTAAACAATTTTAATTATTGCTTGACACTATCCCTTTCCATCAGGGATTATGAGAGTTTCATATCGTAAACTGTAAGGACGTGTGCCTCTGCTGCCTACATACATTTGCAGTATTTGAATGCTATTTGGTCTTCGCTATGAAAAGTCCCCTGTATTAAGGCAAAAGAGCAGATGTCTTCCCACACACCCACTGAATTTTAGGCTTAACTATTTAAAAAAAAATAAAATTGACAGAGTAGTCACTGAGTTACTGATTATACTATTGCTGTTCTCACTTGCTTTGTTTTGGATTATTTTACAGGAAGTCCCTTCAAGATCAATGGCAGTTTTCCCACTGATTTTGACAGGCACAAGAAAGTGCCTTGTCAGACAACCTTTCTGGAGCCTCATGTTGCCCATCACTTATTGACACTTCTCTTCTTTCCAGGGGCGACCTGTAGTGATTTGTGACAAGGAAGATATAGAGACAATTAAGAACAATAAGAGGACAATCAAAGTACCTCATTCTGTGGACTGTCTGCAGGGAATCCTGAGCGTCATCCCTTTACAGCTTCTGGCTTTCCATCTTGCAGTTCTCAGAGGATATGACGTAAGTACTGTACTGCCTGTGCTGCATGTACACTTTCCAAAGGACTCTTAACAGTGCTCTGTTGTATTGAACAGACCGCTGTGCAGTTCTTGGAACTCACTAGCACTTTTAATCTAAGAAGGTTGTTGTGACTAAGTCTTTGGGGAAACAGAACTACAACAGTATTAAGGGACTTAGGTTAGTGGTGGATAACAGATTGATTCTCAGCTTTTACCATTAGACTCCTTTCCCTCAACATAAACCTCTTTGTACATTTCTGCTGGAAGTTGTCATCCCTCCCTTGCTCAGAAACTGTGCTTCCCATGTTGCTACGGTGCACACCCACGACGTTTGCAAGAATGTTTGGCAAATACAGTGTACTGTAACTTTGCTGAGAAACCTGGTCATAGTCACTGCTGCTGTTTTTACAAACACTTCCATAAGATGTCTGTTCTACTTTTTCTCATCTTGGGGCACATCCACACAGCCTTTGCATGCAGCAAGCCTCAGTATACACCTATAGTGCTTTACAACTGTAGTAGGTCAGAGGACACTAGGAAACTTGAGCACATCATAACAGAATCTGCATAGCTCCTTAGCACATGGCAGGGTAGAGCATTGTAAATTTACAGCCTGGCTTGCAACAGATGATGTCTCTGGTAGTGAGTCCTCTGCATGCTGAAAATTCAGCTTAAATTCCACTAAAGAGAGATGAGGGACCACAGAAGTTTCCTATATTCTGATTTATTTGCAACAGTTCTCTTGGCAGAACTACGGTTTCCAAAGTCCTCATCGCAAAAATGAAGTGGTCTCATTCCTACTTGCAACCCTAGTAAGGAGTGTATGAAAAATACTTTTCTCATTTTTCATTGTATTATAAGCTATATTAAAACCCATCAGCCACAAAATGGGGTTTTCTTTGGAAGTAATCTACGACTTGCAAGAGTAAACAGTGAACTCCCATGGTACATTTTAAGTATTTCATCTAAGTCCAGCATTTTTTCTATACATTTTTTTTTTTTTTTTAAAAAAAGCCCTGCTGTTACAGTGGTTTTCACACCCATTGTTTTAAACGAAGGGGAACTGAACAGTTCTAATTCTTTGCGGAGACTTTTGTCTTCTCTTTCCATAAAAGTGACCTTGACCAACTCCTCTCCTTCTTAAAATACATGTATGAAACCTCTCTAAAGTAAATATTTTATAAAACACTAACAGTCCAATCCTGTGTGGCATAGGTGTAGGAGAGGCCTAGCTAGAGTAGTTCTGCAAACTGCAACTATACAGAATACTTTCTGGACATGTTATTTCATTGCATGGACAAAAGCCTTTTAACAGATGCCATAACTTTTTTTAATGTTGTCATGCCTTCAGTGGTCTTTCATGAAGTGTAAAATATTGGTATGTGGATCTTGTTCACAAACATTTTCTTCTCTTTACAGGTGGATTTTCCAAGAAATCTGGCCAAATCAGTCACTGTAGAGTAAAAGCCCATCTGAATCTTGAGGGCAAAGGGAAGTAAATGGAGAGACTTTTTTTGGTACCAAAATACCTTGATTTTCAAGTCCGTTAGATCCAATCTTATTTTGCTATACCACCATTTGTGTATACAAATCACCATAATTGTTTCATTAGTGATCGTCCAATTGATTCCATATGGCCTGTCGGTAGCTTTGTTTCATTGAACGATAAAATGTTCACAAAAGGTGTTTACGAGAAGACTTGGTAATCTTTTAAAGGAAGCAGTTGGAGGGACTCTTCCTTAAATTTGATGAGATGGTTTAGGGATAAATGACCCTCTCTGATATAATGCAGTTCACTGAAGTATCTGCATTGCCCTCAGCTAGTGAAGGTGTGTGCCAACATGTGACATTGAAATTAGAGCTGTGATGGGTTGTAAATGAGCCTTCAGAGATTAGGTTAAGTTCTACCCTCTTTACGTAAAGGGAACTCCGATGACTGAGCAGAATCACTCAAGTCTTTTTGCGTCATAGGGTAAGCATGCCTAAAATTAGCCTCAGAAAGGATCTGCCTTATGCCAAATATCTAGCAACTGACAATCCTGTACAGACAGTGGGCCAAAGTCTGGTGTTAGGTACCACAGCTGTGGTCTTCTTGCAGTTAAGTTTAGAATGAGCTCCACTGACTGAAGCAAGAGCAGCCTTTGACCCAGCATTGGATAGCTTACCAAAACACAGGAAACCCTGGTCATGTTCAAAGACTCAGCATGTTATTTTTACAAATGGAGTCATCCCCATATCATGGGTGGGGGAAAATCTGTCACCTGTATGTCGACAGTGTAGTGCTAAAGAGAGCCTCAAGTTAGGCTGCTGGGTTTCGTTTGCCGCCATTCACACAACAGAAACTGCTCTAAGAATAAGATCCTTTATATATTTCAGTCTTCCTGCTTACTCCATTCCATGAGTGTGCTTGAATGGGGGGATGGCACTAAGTTACTCTAGGCTATACAGCATCTCTGAAAGAAAAGATGTCAGTCCTTTAAAGCTACTGAATTTTAGACCAGTTTGTCAGGAGAGCTGCATGGAACAAATGCATGGCTTTCATTTTCACTGCTGCAGCTACTTCGTAGTACTGAAAGATAGCAAGCGTCACTGAAACTGTTTACATTTCAAGGGTTTGAGAATTAGACCCGTTGCTATCTGAGGAAATAAAAAGAAGCCTTCATTTGCAAGACTACAAAGAGTTTAAGTTGCTCGTGTTGTATTAAGATGTTGATTATACCTTGGACTCACAAAAAAGGCACAGAGATGGCAGTGTGCCTTCTTACTGCAAAGGAGCCATTTGATGTGATCAGTTAGGTGTTGGAGGCAAAAAGAGAGAGTCACACAAAAGGCTTATAAAAGAACATTACTGTAGGGACCTACAGTGAAGCCTGTAGATTATTAATGGAACTCTAAGGTCACTCACTGCCCTTGAGCCATATCTTTTGTTTCTTCACAAAGTATAGTCTTTTGACCTAGTATGCTTCTGTTTCACCAGAGGGACTGTCCAAGAGTAGATCTTGGAATGATGGAGTAAATGTAGCATTTAATTCCTTACACTATTGGCTTATGACAGGGCTTGACAAACCCTGGGCCAGGTTGCCACAGTGCCCAGGATTTGTAGCCTGGAGCCTAGCTCTGCTGTAGAAATGCAGCAGAGGAGCACCCTCTGGTGACCAAAAATAGAACTGCCAGTGCCTTCACCAGCACTTGGTGGATTCGGCAGCATTTCAGTGGCAGGGGTGCATCCCAGCTAGGCACCTTGCTTGGAAGTTGGGCTCCAATTCCGTCAAGCCCTGGTTTATGACAATTCATGCTAACTTCACTATGCATCTTAGCGTGAGCGGAAGATTGAAATTTCCCCAAGGATTTCAGAACAAGCAATGCTTTTGTATAGCAAAGGACTACATGCTAACTATACATAGTTCAGCCAGAGCTCTTTTCTTCCTCTTGCCTCAGCTTGTGTTACTTTCTGTTTTAAAAGGTAGGGAGCTGTTCTTAAACTTCTTTCACTTGGAGGGGCCGAAACAAAATGGCCCATTGAAGGCAAGAGGAGGTTGGTCAGCTAAGAGTCAATCTCCCTATTCACATTGATGCTATGGTAAATGAGACATCCCTGAAGGGGGATTGTTCCAAGGATGCTACTGTACCCATCCATTTCCTGGAGAGGAAGCAAGTTGCAGCTTTCTCATCCCCTAATCAGCTTGGCGAGAAACTAGGTAGAATTGCTAATCTAGCCTTGTACAAATGAGATTTTACTTTAGAAGCAGGAAAGCTGTTTTACTGGTATATTCAGTGTATGCTAGTTATATTTCCAAGATGAATTGCTATAGGATACAAATCTGATTGAGAACATCAAGTGCTTCATATTTAGGAAAAGAAAATAGATACATTTTTATAAAGGACCAAAGAAACACAATACTGACTTAGAGATGTTGTTCTGATGTTTTCAACAGAGTCTTTTTAACACTGAGATTTTATAAATAGTGCAGTCAGTCACATGTTTGGTTTGATGTTGGGATGGACGATCCTTGTTCTTCATAATTTTATAGGCTACATGCCTTACCGTTTATTGCACAGACTTTTCATGAGTTAGAAACTGAGGAAGTTAACCCCAACCATTAAATTCAGCTTGATTTTGTAAATTGCAGAGGATGAGCTTAAGCCTGAAAACTGCATTAAGGTCCAAAATTCAGCTTGCCAGAACTACAACATGTCTGTGACTAGACACCAGCTCTCATAATGCATAATGGAAATAGGATAGCTGAGTATCAAAGATTGTTAAGACACACGCCCACTGTGAAGAATAATTACAGTATGATCTCCTTAAAGCATCTCATTATTGCTAATTGTCAGACCAGTGTGCTGAGATTGTTTGTTTGTTTGTATACAATGCTTTTCTTATCACATTTTGTCTAGATGTCTCGCATTTTGATGAAACTGAATGTGTTCCCACTCTTTTTCACTAGACCTCCTGTTGTAAGCTGATCATTTTAGAATGTTTTGTGCTCTTTGAAATGACTTTTTAGATTACTGAGCCAGTAATGTTAATTCTTTCCTAACTGATGTATTTAAAAAAAAATTTAGTAGCCCCCACCCTAAAAATGAGCCTCAGATAAATTGAATGTATAATCAAATGGAATGGGTTAGTCTGTCACCCCTACATGGTTACGTTAACTTGCCTGAAAAGCATTTTTACTAAGAATGTGGTAGACATTCAGTTTTGTTTTAGTGAATAAAGGGTTCAACAAAAAACTCCTGTACTGCTGCTATTTCAAGAGAAGAAATTCAAGGTTTCCTACCAGTTATTTAACAAACAAACAAAGCCAAAATATTTTTACCTTTTGTCAGGCAAAGCAGCCTTCTGTTCCTTGGGGAAGTGTCATTTTATTTACGTAGTGGGTCTCGCTCCAATTCATTACTGGAACTTGAGGTATATGTGCTGATATCAGCCTGCACAGTAGCAGAAGCACAGTCCCGGCTGGAAAAGCCTTAAGCCATTCTGTCTCCCCTATCCTGCTAATCCAAACTGTTCTGTTGCCCTGCCTCCTGTTAGGATATTGCATAAAGACTGCAAGGTGAGGCCCCATGCATGTTTAAAATCTTGACATTTTCTGTGCTGTGATAGTTCCCAGTACTGTAGTATTTGGAATGTGCCTCACACTTAGTATGTCTTGGGATCTGCCTTGGTAAGGTTTTAACCAGCCCCTTGTGTTTTTGTGGACTTAGTTATTCAGAAGGAAATCTCGGCTATTGTGGATACTCTGAGTAGAACAGTTAGCCTTAATTTTTACTCAACAGGGAGACCCAAAAGCAATAAACAAAGACTCTTTTCTAGTTTAAATTGTGACAATACAGAGGTTGTCCTAAAACAGCCACTGAAGATTTTTTCAGATGTACAATTGACAAATTCCAATATGATCTCCACCTAGAAATAAAGGGGATACACTTCTAGAAATGATCATTCAAATACGCAGGGGGTGGGATGGGGGTCAGGGGAGAGGTGGAGGAAGGAGCAAGGAGCATCTTTAAAAAAAAAACAAACATCTGCTTTGTATTTAAACTGTTATAAGTTAAGATCTCCCATGGGAGACATCATCTATAGGAACGTTTGAAAACCAGAGCCAAAGTACTATGTACCCAAAGCCAATCGTAGGACATTAGCCGTGGTAACTGTTAGTTTTAGACTGCCAAATGGAAGACTGCAGGTGTGTGTGTATCACATTCAGCGGTGTGACTGTAGCACTTTGGTGCTAGCTCAGCTGTGTCCTGAATCTGTTGAGCTCAACTAACAGCAGCAGCAAATCTGGGGCTATCTAAGCCAACCCAGGACTGTGAATGTGCAGTTGCAGTGTCACCGTTATTGTTATTCAAGCCAGCTCTGCTGCATCTTCATGTGATGCAGTCACAACTGCTTGCAGCATAGACATCCCCTGTGTACTTCCTTTGTACAGCTCTCCATACTGCAGGCAGATGTCAACATGGAGGATGGAAGTGGTCTTTACACCAAGCAAGCTGCTCTAAAGCATGGCGTGAATGCTTAGTTGTGGCAACAGTTAGGCGCTACCCAAGTCCCCATTAGGCACTAACCTCAAGGCGTAGGTCGCTCTCCCTAGAAGAAGAAGACTGACATGGGGAAACTAATTGGTATCTGTCTGAATTGAAAGCTAACTTAGTTTCCTTTACTTCTCCAGTGTGTGTAAATAGAAACTGGAAGCAGCAACTCTTCCCTTCTAGCTTTGTTTTCCTTTGTGTGTACATATCCAGTCAGCTTGACTTATGGGGACCATTCTGCATCTTGCTTCCTGTTGTGTGCGCTCTGCAGAAGATGTTTTAATTTTGTCTGTAGCTGTTGTTAGAGTTTGGGTTTTGTCTTTTGCTTACTTTTTGTATCTCACTCTCGAAATAAAATGAAGTGCCCAAAATTAAATGGTGAGAGATTCTTTAGTAAAAATGAGTCCTGTGGCACCTTAAAGACTAACAGATTTCTTCAGGCACAAGCTTTCCTGGACTCCAGCCCACTTCATCACAGACTAACACAGCTACTCCTCTGGAAATTGTCTTTAGTGAAATCCATCTTCGCTTCCATCATGGGATATTTTCTACAGCTTAAAACAAACAAACCCTGCACCGATGTCTTAATTGAAGGAGTACTGTTCAATAAAATGGTTTAAACTGAAGCAAAATATTTGTTACATGGTTGAAGATCTGACTCAAGTCTGTAAGATGTCCAGTACAGATTTAGAAATACAATTCCCCCCTTAGTGCAAGAGGATGATGTGAGAAATTTCTAGAGGTGTAGCCATGTTAGTCTGTCTACAGCAAAAACAATGAGAGTCCTATGGCACCTTATAGACTAACAGATTTCTTTGGGCATGTCTGAAGAAATCTGTTAGTCTGTAGCGTGCCACAGGACTCAGGATGATGTGAATTATCTTCGCACCCGCAACTCCTCCACATGTAACGATTGCCTTGCTTCATCAAACAGCAATGCTGCAGCTGGAAGTTATAATAAGCTCTACAATGGACAATTCTGCAGTAACCTGCTTTTAGGGAAGCTTCTTCCTAAACCATCTCACTTACAACTGGGTTCCTGTCCAGAAAAAATGAGCATTTACATCCCTGCCAGTTGATCAGTGCTCATTATCCATATTTTAATGTCAATATACAAACCAGGGTGTAGAGACCCAGCAACTGAACTGACTCCAGGAGGTATGACACCAGAAGTACAGCAATAGAGAAACTCTCCACCTAGAATCTCATGGCCTTAGCCATCCCTACAAGTGACTAAAGGCTCCTGAATCCTACCATCCTCTTGGACTCACTGGCACCTTTTGACAGCATTTCAAAGTTCAAAGAGTCACACCAGCAGCTTTGAATATGTCACCTTCCACTTTGAGTGGGACGGCTGCTTGCTCTTGTAATGCCCAAGGAGATAAGTAGGGTAGCGGGGTTCTGGCTGGGCAGATTTTATACCAGTAGAATAGTTTAGAGGGAGACAATGAAGACCATGGTGCCGAAGGCTGGGAAGACAGCAGCTAAGGGGTAATCAAGATTGTTCATGACAAGGAAATGCCTTTAATGCCTAGACACTCCTGTAAGATAAACCCACAAAAGCAAGAGAGGAGGTCTGAAATTCCATCCTCCGAGACAAACCCTTAGAGAATTGACCAGTGCTTTCAGTGATTTAATGGCTACTGGTATGTCCCCCTACAGAGAGATGAGTCAGTCTCTCACCAGCTACTCTCATTGTTTGCTTAGGTGTGTTGCCATGTAATAATAAATGCATTACAGATACATCACCTTTCCTGAATCACTGGAATTCTGGGCACCATCGAGAAGCACCCCCCCCCCCGCTTCACTTGTACATTTGGCACCAAATTAAGGGGAAGAAGGTAACAGTTGTGCCAAAGAAAAGCTAGACCAGACCCTTCCCTATGCATTTAAAACTACACACAATTGAACTATGAAGTCCAAAGAAATGCAGACTGGTGTGCACAGCTGGTGCTACTAATGTTTTTGCGGCCTACAGCCCAGCAGTGAGTATAAGTGAACTACTTTCTCCTAACCAAATATGCTAAAAGGGTACGGTGCTGATGCCTCTTCATCTTCTAGTTATTTGCATGCTTAATACACAATGGTAACGTCACTGAGGACCACAACAGCAAATACATTAGTTGCCGTCACCTTATAATAGCTGCTTAATCATGTAACCAAGCAAGTGTGTAATAAACAGGCCTCCAATAACTTGCTGCAGGTAGAGAAGGCTTCACTTAAATTACTCAAGTTGCACTGAGCTCTAAAAGCTCGCAGTAAGCATAGGAACAAAGAACCTGAGCTTTGTGTAGAACGGAGGTACAAAGGGAGACCCTCATGGGAAACAGTAACCCTGAAAAGGACGGGGTTGGGGGTGCAGGGATAAGATCTGTTGAAAGCAACCTCTGAATGGAACACTGTCCTAAAAGCTAACATGATCATGGACTGCATAAATGCAAATCTTATGTAGGAATAGACAGGTTATTTAACTTCTCTTTGGCACTGCTGAGAGACAGTGTCCAGTTCTGGTGCCCAGAATTCAAGAATGATGTTGAAAAATTGCAGAGGGACTCAGAGAAAAGCCATGAGAATGATTAAACATGCTTTATCATGTCAGACTCAAAGAGCTCAGCAAAGGATGCTAAGGAGTGACAGTCATAGTCTCTAGGGATTTGATAATGCGCTCGTTAGTGTAGCAGAGGACGTCCTAACAAAAATGAATGGCTGGAAGTAGAAGCTAGACAAATTCAGACTGGAAATAAGGTGCATACAGTGGGAGTAATTAATCATTTACCAAGGGGTGCAGTGATGCACAATCTGTCCCCCCATTTTTAAATCAATTTTTTTCTAAAAGTTTCATTCTAGGAGTTACATTATGGAAGTTCTCTGGCCTATGTTATACATGAGAGCAGACTGGGTGATGACAGTGGTTCCTTCCACCCTTGGAATCTAAAAGCCACCTAGGTTGGTTGTCATGCTTCACACTTACTGAGGAACATCTGGTCCTGCCATCACTTGGCCTAATGGAAAGTCTCTTACTGCAATGGTCATCCTGACTTCATTGAGCATAAGGCAGCAGTTGCACGCATTAGCTCGTTAATGTGTAAGCACTGGCACTTGCCAAAAGAAATGGATCATTGCTTTCACATAACTTTCAAGGGGCTGTTTTGTGTCTCAGCCAAATTTATTTCTAATGCAAGTCCATCAACTTCAATGGACAAGCTCCCAAAATGCCGGGTTAGAGACATTGCTACATCAATAGCCTGGATGTGCTGTTCTCATTTATTTGCATTACAGATATTGTAGAAGCTTAAATCCACAAGCAAGAGCAAGCCCCCCCCCCCATCATGCTATGTGGGGTGATTTACAATATTTTTTTTGCATTTGTGGATCCCCTAATGGAGGCATGGACCTCTTTGGAAACCTTAGACCAGTGCTTCTCAACCTTTTTGGCTCAAGGGCCACAGATACCATTTTTACAGCCCTGACAGGCCACCAACTGCTGTCAACAGTCTCCCCACCCCATCAAAAAAAAAAAATCTTTGCTTCTTTGCTTGCTGATCTCCTATTTCCTTGGTTGCTGCAGGGAAACCACACACAGTACAACTCTGTCTGGGTCCCAAGGCAGGGGTTCCCTTCTGCAACCAGGGGGATAGAAGGTGAGTGCTCTCCTCCCTCTGGCTCCAGCAAGCATGTATGGACTTAAGCAGAGAGCTTTCCTGTGCTCACTGCTACAGCCAGGGGGATGAGAGTGCCAATCTCCTATCCCTTTTGTTGCAGCAAGGAGCCTGCATCGGTGTTTTAGCTCTGTGGAAACACGCTTCACCTGGGTCCTTAGGCAGTAAGTAATGCCATTCTGCAGCCAGCAGGAGGGGTGCAGAAAGCCACTTTGAATGCCTAAGATTTTTGGACCCCAGAACACAGGTTGCGAACCACTGCCTTACATATAGTCTGTTGAGCCTCTGGGGTCCGCAGACCACAGTTTGACAACCTAATAGTGTAGTGGCTAGCACCTCTGCTTAATATGCAGAAGGTCCTGGGTTCAATTCCCAGGGGGTTGGACTTGATGATCTCATGAGGTCCCTTCCAGCCCTATGATTTGATTTGAAACCTGTACTATTATATCATAGTATACATACTAAATATACCGTGACATGCTGCACCCCATGTAAACCTTTGCGATGATCTGTATATCATGCAGGTCCACCCTTACATTGTAATCTGTATGGTCTAATGCAAAATATGTCACATAAGGTGTTTCTGGGATGCTCATGACATATGGAGCATTACTGTTATGGTAACATGTTTCCTGCAACATCATACATATGTTCAGATGTAAAACTGCTGTATGCTGACTCTAACTGAAATAGTGTAGTAGGTTCATACCCCACAGAGGATGCCAGTTTCATGCATGCAAGAACAATGGACTAGCCTAATCACCTTGGCTCAAAAGAGAAAAAGCATGCCTCTTCCAAACATTGACATTCACCAGACCCTAGGGGGTGTCAAGGAATATTTTAAAAAGAAATAGACCATTGTCTGTGACTCCCTGGAATCAATCTTCTAAGCCAGTGTTTCTCAACCTTTTTTAAGTAGCAAGTACCCCCTAGCTTCTGAAAATTTTAGTAAATGTTCCAACACTCAACTGCCTTCCAGCTGGGCGCTGTGACCAGGGGAAGCAGGTGGCTGCCATCTCTACTGCCAGCTTGTGTCAGGTGTACCCCCCACAAGGGTACACATACCACAGGTTGAGAAACTATGTTCTAAGCGACATCAAGGACTGCCACCAACTCACAGGATGGGGTCAGGGGAGAAGAACTGCAAATCATATAGCAGTCAAACCTGTGTGGTAAGCTGAACTACAGACCGTGACTTTGATGAATTTTCTTTAATTTGATTTGGGATAAATGACTTAGTGTTAATCGTTGGATCTAAATCAATTTGACTTGGACTCACTTAAAATGTTACTGTAGTCAATACATTTATGTCTGTGTTTTCTAAAGCAGTGTAGTGTGGAATGCAAGTGTGTGTGTAGAGGCCTCACTGAGGGTGAAACCTAGTGCACATCAATTCCTTTGTTAAATTGATAGATGAGCATAAATGAGCTTTCAGGGTGCAGTGGGGGTGCATTGAACCCTGCAAGATGGTAGTTCCCAGGTTTGTACCTGGGACTGGGTGTGTTTGCTGAGGGACTGTCCCCTGAGTGGCTAGTGAGAGTGCTCTGCCACTGGGTGCGGGGCCGATTACACACCACAGACTGGGCATGAGCTACTCCAGAAATGGGGGGGGGGGGTTCACATAGCAAGGCAGGGTGGTAGGGTGGAGAAATGAGAGGGGGAGAGTTACAGTAGCACACCAGTCCAGATTGCAGGAGGGGAACATCACACATACCTAACAGGCATATGATAGGCAGGGAAACAAGCACAGCCAAGTGGCCAAGGTCAACTAGCAGGTCAGTAGCATAGCTAAGGATGGAACACACATCTCCTGATTCCTCGTTCAAGCCTTATCTATTTAGTTCAGGCTCAGCAATCTTCAGTTGACTAAAGCTAGTGGGATATCTGCAGGGAAGGCACTGGCTCTGGCGCCCACAAGCCTGTTATGCTCAAAGGGCCCTTGGACATGAGGAGGAGTTCCACTCCCCTGGAGGCTGGGACCAGATTTTTAAAAGGTTCCTGGCCGCAGTTTTAGGGGCCTTAGTGAGATTTACCAAAGCATCCCCAGGGGCCTAGCTGCATTCTTAGACATCTAAATACCTTTAAAACCCTGGCTTCTAGTGCTTAGCTGTTGTGTCTCTAATCAGCTTATTGGATCAAAACCAGATATGCTGCTTTTGTCCACCATAAGCTTTTGGGTACCCTAAAACTAGTGCATCTTAACACCACTTTCATTGCACAGGCCTCATCTTGAGGCTGGAATGTGTCGGTTTCAAGTTTCTCCCATGTCACTACAAGACTTTATTTACAAGATCCCTCCTTTTCACCTTCTCTTTTCAGATTTCTAGCATTCCCAATCTTGACGCACAACTTTTCCTATTCTCCTCTGTTATGAACTGGAGCATGAAGGCCCAAAAGGCCAGGGGCTATTCTAGGACTCAGGAGCCCTGGATTCTTTTCCTTACTGTGCCAGAGACTCTGTGTGATCTTGGGCAAGTCACCTACATCCAGATCCTCAGCAGGTTTAGGCACCTGACTTCTGCTGAAGTCACTAGCTGTCTGGATGCTAAGTAAGTACCTTTGAGGCTCTGGGCCTCAGTTCCTTCATTTGGATAACGGGGATAACAGTGCATCGCACCCTCACAGGGGGATTAATACATTTAAGGATAATAGCACATGCTCCAGTAACGGGGCCCAGGACAGACTGCAAGGATAACTGGACAAAAAATTGCACTCCACATGAGTGCTTGTGTAGGATGCCAGTTTGCATTTTGCCCAGGATTTCCAACCTTGCATTTTAGTTTTTACTGATGAGATTGAGGGTTTTGTTGTTTTGTTTTGTTTTTTTTTTAACCTGCAGGGTAAGCTGTTTACTGACAGCACTAAAAATACCTTACCTCTGGCACCCTGGCCCTCCCTGCCACCAATGTTCCTCCAGCCACCAGCTCTTTTGGCAGTAGATGGCCCCTGCCTCCCAAAAAACCCTACCTTTAGCCGCAAATTCAGTGGCAGCTTCTGGCAAGCGGCTTGGACAGCAGAGAACAACAGCTTTGGACTGTTTCAGCTCCTCTTAAAGGGGCAAAGCCAGCTGCAGCCCTTGCAGTGGGAGTAGCCTTTCTCTCTTGGCCTGTCACACATCTTAAAATTAGGGCACCTAAATTCTCTGAGAACAGACACACAAGCTGCTGATGTCATGTCTATGAAAAGAATCTGCAACAACTTCCACGTAGCACAAGCGGGGAAGGCGTGCGTGGAATTTCTTTAATTTCTTTCTGGTTTAGACACAGGCTTACAGACTAAGGCCAGAAGGGACCATCATCATCTAGTTCAGTGTTTTTTCAGCCTTTTATTTGTAGGTAGACCCTTAAATAATGGCATGTGGAGGTGCATACCATGTTGGAAAACTTCTACATAGTCTCTGAATGCCCAGGGCCCATGGACCACAGGTTGAAAACCCCTGATTTGATCTGACCTCCTGCACATCACGGGTCACAGAACGTCACCCACCCATTCATTACCATAATGGACTCCTAACCTCTGGTTCACTTTCTAAAGTCCTCCAATTTGTTGTTCAAAAGGTGTAAAGGGTGTTTGGACCAAAAGGCCTCTCATCTAGCAGATCAGCTCATTAGGTGCAAGTCCCCTGTTCACTCAGTATTAAAGGAACTCTCCCTGCTGGTGAAAATTTAGCCCAGTGAATTACCAGATGCTCTGTTTTTAAATTTATGGGTCTTTTAAAGATCTGCCAAATGAATCCCCACCTGGGTGGCTACCCAAATACTGCAGAGCCCGGCAAGCACACAGGACCCTGGCTTGTCTATACTCATGGGCCAAGCTCACAATAAGGCAATACAGTGCAAAGCAATGCAGGCTTACAAGTCCTGCTCCTTTTCTGTATCGAAGTAGCTTTCTGCTGCTTCTGTGGACTACAGCATTGCTAAAGTTGGAGCAGCCACGCATAGATGCATCATCCAGCATAAGGGGCTGGATTGTCTAATGGCAGAATTGGTCTGTTGATGCCAGTCCCTATCCCTGCAGTCAACATGAGGGCTATGGCTACACTATCCCCATTCCCCAGGTCTCACCAGCTTCCACACACGTCCCTGGGACTCTTAACTAGAGCAAGCAGAAGGCTGCTCTAAATTATGCTACAGACCATCTGTGTGAACAAGCAGGCATGGATGAGAAGGAATGCAGTTTACCACACATGCCTTTGGAGTTATGGTCAACGCTCCTGACTCAGGGATTGGGGCTGTGTTCCCCACCTTTTGGAACCCTGCACCGGTGGTAAAACTGGGTGATGGAAACAGGCTGATGCTGCAGGGGATAACTAATGCAGGTGAGTTTTTCACTGTGTCCAGTGGCATACAGACCCAGGGGTGGGGGTAGGCCATGCCCCCAGGCACTGACGTGGCACGCGGGAGCTGCTGATGTGTCTGTAAATATCCTCAGTGGGGAAGCTGAGCTAGTGGTGGAAGTGCTGGAGCAAGAGCCCCTTCCCTTCTGAGTGTCCGACTCTTCCCAGGCGGCAGGTGAGGGGAGGAAGGATTCTCTCAGGAGCAATATGGTAATGGGGGGGGGTGAGGCAGTCCTGGGGCCAGGCATAGGTGCACACCAGGGGTGGCCAAACTTATAGAACTCAAGAGCCAAGCAAGTTGATTATTAAACCTTCGAGCACTGCACCGAGGCATATAGCCATATACTTTTACCCACACCAAAAATAACTAAGTTTAAAATCCTTTGCACACTTTAATTGTATTGTAAAGAAGGGGGCAAATATTGATCCTACTAATGTCAGATTCTAGTAATTACTTAAAGTTACCATGAAAACTAGGCCTATACAGTAAAAATTTAGCCGTCGTGCCATATAGAAGACTGCAGGCTAGTGGTGAGTTTTTAAAAATCTGGGCGGTAACTTATCAAAGCAGTACCCTAAAAGCTCTCTCAGGTGCTCATCTGTAAGTACAGCATGATGTTTCGATTTCACCATGGAATACAATGCTTCACAGCAGTAAGTTGTGCCAAAACTTGAAAGTAATCCCAACAATGCCACGCTTCTCGCCACTGTCTTGACCCCCTCCTGAACCCCTGGGCCCTGGCACTGCCCCCCGGGCTGACCGCCTCATCTCCAGGGCCCCCTTACCTGGCTGGTCTAGTGGCCAGGCACAGGCTGGGGCTCACCCCTGAGCATGCTCCAAGGATGCTTAGGGCAGTAGATTTAAAAATCTTAGGCTGGGCTACTTTCCTAAACTGATTTCACATCAAATCAAATCAAATCATAGGGCTGGAAGGGACCTCGTGAGATCATCGAGTCCAACCCCCTGGGAATTGAACCCAGGATTTGCTGGTGGTCTTCCATGAGTTGCACTTTTTCATTGAAGAGTCGCATGCGGCTCCCACTCTGCAGTTTTGCACACTAATGGTTGGCCTGGAGTCCCTGGAACGGGCTACCTAGAAGTGTGTGTGTGGGGGTGCTGCCCCCCCCCCCCCCAGCCTCCCACGGCACTGAGGATGAAAGGGGCCTTGAGCCCTTAAGGAGGGGGAAAAGGAAGGGCAAGGCTGGGAGCTGCAACCCCCCACTTCTGGCCCCCTAGCACTGAACATAGAGGACCTACCCCCAGCCCAGCGGCAGTGAGGGCTTCCAAGTTCCCTGATCTGCCTGGCTGGACAATTCTCAAAGGGATTCCCACCCGCTCAGTATTGCACTGTTGTAAGAAAGAGCGGATGGGGAAAGGGCTTGTGGGGGCACAGAATGCAGGCTAAGGGCTAGAATAGATATAACCTCCTGAAGTGGGGGCTACCGCTGCTCCCAACTCCTGCTGCAGCTGCAGAGGCTGAGGCAGTAAGGCTGAGCTACCTGCCTCCAGCAACAGTGAAGACGTCAGGGAGAAGTGGCTGGCACCCCTGCAGCGCTGCGCTCCTGTTACTACTTGTGGCATGGCATGCAGTGGGCATGGCCACTGCTACTTGGAAGTGAAGAAAGATAACAGAGCAACTTGGGTCCATATCTTAAGCCCTTCCCCTTATATCCCGCCCCCCCCCAATGCTTGCTACTGGCCCTGCAGCTCAGTCACCTGCCTGAATGGTGAGCGCTCTGTGAGCATCTCAATGCAAGCCTGGTGAGTGTAGCGCCAGCATCCTTCTGATTCCTCCAACTTCTCCTACCCATAGGACTGCCCCCCCCAACCATCAGAGACTCTCAATGTGCCCTCTATAGCAGGGGGTCTCAAACTCCAATCACCATGAGGGCTGCATGAGGACTAGTATGTTAGCCTTAGGCCCACACCATTGAAACCTTTTCATACAATGATATTGCAAATATCAGTAACAATACTGTTGTTGTGGGCTGCAGGAAATAGCTTTAGGGGCCTCATGCAGCGCACGGGTTGCATGTTTGAGACCCCCTGCTCTATAGGGACCAGTTTTCCTTTGGAAAGCCAAGTTCTTAAAGCACTTCTCACATCATTCAGTTACAGGTGTGTATGTGCTGCAGCTCACGGTAGCGCAGAAAGTCTGTAGCCTTAGCCTGTCAGGTCAGGACACATGGCCAACCCCCCCCCCCCCGTGCAGTGACCATGGCTATATAGGTGACTGTGACCCTGACCCTCCATCCTCAGCAATGGTTTTGGACTAGTTAAAACTTGTGGAAGCAAGTGCCTGTCCTCCTTTGATTTGTAATTAAAGCTGCTGGGGTTTAAATCGTCTCCGTCATGCTGCAAAGCCTTTCCTCTGGATGACCCCCCCCCCACGAGAAGTGCCTCGCATGCTTTGGTGAGTTGCATCTTACAGAAAACTGCTCCATCTGTAAGTCCTTCAAGTGGAGAACCCACAAGGACAGAGAGTGGCGGTTGTGCACCCTTGCTGAAGATCATACGTCCCACCTGCTGTCCAATAAGTCCCACGCGCTAAGCACTCTGCTGGTACTGCATGCGACCTCTGCACCAGAACCCACCCGGCGCTGCTCTCCAGCGCAACATTCGAAGCCTTGAAAGACTTGGGGAGGGCAAGGCTAGAGGATGTGACCTCCCCTCTCGCCCAGCCCTCAAGCTGCACATAGGGTGCCCTGCCTCAGCTTAGGTTCAGGACTTCCAAGGTCCCTGACCTACCTGGCTGGGATAAAGAATGTGCTCAGCACTGCAATATGGTATGTATGGGAGCAGTGGCGTTGCTGGCGTTGGGCACCCCGGGGCACGTGCCCCGGGTCCCAACGCCAGTGCCCCGGATCTCCGGTCCAATCGGCCCTATCCCAGGCCATGGGGTGTGGCTTTCTGGCTGGGGGCAGGGCCTGCCCTCTTGGGGCGGGGGCTGGGCCCATGCCACAGGTCCTTCCCCGCCCCAGCGACGCCCCTGTATGGGAGAGTGGAAGGATGGGGGACTCCTGGACCTTGGGGTGAGGGATGGGTGGGCTATGGGCTGGATAGCCCCAGCTGCTGGAAACCCTTGGTACGCCACTGACTGTGTTGCCTCCATGTTGAGGAGGATTTTGAGGCATGTATCAGTGGGTCATTGAAAATACACAAACCAAACAGAGGCAAGTGGATGAGGAACTCCATGTCTCTCACTCCGACTCCCACGTTACCATCCTGTTCAAGCACAGGCAGGATTCCTAAGGCACTTTCTGCAGGCCCGGCACCCCATGCTGTACAAGCGATTGCCTGCTTTCACTGCCTCTGTGGCTCATCTGTTTGAGCCATGACTCATGCTCCTCAATCACGAGTAGACACCACAGCATCTGCCCTGACATTTAGTTCTCATCCTATACGTTACTATACTGGTTATCAATCACCCAGCTCCCACAACGCCTGATCTTTCCTTGGCCCAAGGAAAAAACAGCTCATTATTGGCTTAGGTTACCAAAAATGTGGTTTAATGCAATTTGTGGAGTCCTTGAGAGGAGGCAGGTTCTCTTTTATCTAAGTAAATCATAGTCTGTCTCCATGCTACGCTTGCCGCAGGGCAGATTTTCATTTTAGACTGCAAAAAACACTCCACTTTAATTGGGGAAACAAAGTTTTTGTCACTAGAGGGGCAGCTCAGCAAACCAGACAGTCTTGAAATATCACCTGTCCGGGGTGGATAACAACTCAGCAAAACCAGTTACCAGCAGAACCAGTTACATGCAGAAACATCTTCCAGCCTAGGCTTTGCTTAGCAAACTCTGCCTTTCACCCGTTGACTATTCCTCCCTCGATCCTGCTCAAAGTGGAAAGCAGCCTTGTCGCTCTACAGCAGATGATGAGTCAGCTGCAATCAGCTATTTGCAATACAGACTCCTGCTGCTTGCTCTCCTTGTATCTGAAGCAACAGAACAAAAGATACTAACAATCTACCCTGTGGCATTTTTAAATATAAGATCCCAGACTGTTGCTGCAAAAATATCCTGGGAGTCACATTGAGGTTCATCTACTAGCTGGGTTCTAGAGCTGTCTGATGATTTTTCAGCAAAGCTTTTTTGGTCACCCTCCCATTTGAAAGCATCCATTTTCATTATAGTTGGGCAATTTTAATGGGGGTGGGGGACAAAGCCAAATAAAAGTTTTCATTCTTAAAAATGGAGAAGTTTTTTTGGAGGGGGTTGGGGAAAATCATCAAACATAGAATCATAGAAATTGGAAGGGACAGTGCATATAGCTACACTATGGGTTTAAGTCAATGTAAAGCCCCGTAAATTGACTTACTCAAAGCCCAGTCTGTATTTAGAAATTAAGTTGACTTAAGTGTTTGCTTAAGTCAACAATAGCACTCAGTAGTTAAGTTGACTTAATTTTTTAGTCAACTTAAGCCAATGGAGCCCAGGAGTTGGCTTAAGGTGACCACCTAGCTATCTGAAACATGGGGCTGGAGAGAAGAGACAACACAGTTGGGAGCATTCCCAGCTGAGTGCAAAACATCAAATCCCCCTATGGCTTAGATACAGCCCCACAGCCCTGTATCCTAGCACTACAGCCGATGTCACTTTCCCCTGACCTGTTCCAGTGTCTCTCCCCTTCTCAGACCAACCTCACATCTCCCCCGTCTCAGCCCAACCTTGCGCCTTTCTCCCCTTCTCCAACCTGACCCTGCGCATCTCTCCCCTGTCTCCAGCCCAACTCCACGTGTCTCCCCTTCTCCAGCCCAACCCCATGTGTCTCTCTCCTTGCTTCTCTGAGCCTGCAAGTCTCTCTCCTTCTCAGGCCAATCCCCCCAATATTATTGTAAAACAAACAAGGAGTCCTGTGGCACTTTTTAAGACTAACAAATGTATTTACTGCATGAATTCGCATAGAAGAAACTCCCACTTCACAGCTGGGGGAATTTACAGAATGGAAGGAAAATAAATGCTGGGGTGTGTAAGACATAGGATCAGGTCACACTGTAAAAGCAAATAAGAGCAGTTGTTAAGATTCAAACACTGGGAAACAGCACAAAGAAAGAAAGAAAGAAAGAAAGAAAGTTGCTATTGCTTTTGGGTTAGATTGTGTGAAAGCAGGATTAGATACATGTATAATAAAATGATCCCTTAAACTTTTAAAAGGCTGAAAACACAGGGTTGATCACTCATTCAAGTTCTTTGCTGCTGATGCTGACCTTTCTATCAAATAGGGTTTATACAATCAAAAGGGTAACATACTATTAAAAAAAGACAGTATTTCATTTTCCTCTTTGGTAAAATTACAGATACGGACAGATTTGTGATTAAATCAGCCCATATATAATTTACTATCATGCCCTTCACCCACACAGCGAGATTATGCTAATACCTAATTGTGCTCATGCAAATACAAAACCCAGGCAGATTAGTGGCTCAGATTAAGCACAAGAAGTGCCCAGCCTCTAGACCTGTCTAACATGTACAATGGATTGTTCTTCCGTTAGTGAGTGCTTCGCACTTGTCTTTATTGAATTTCATTCTGTTTATGTCAGATCATTTCACCACTTTGTCCAAATCATATTGAATTGTGATCCTATCCTCCAAAGCACTTGTAACTCCTCCCTGCTTGGTATCATCAGCAAACTTTATGGCTATGTTCACATATAGATGGTTAAATTGCTTTAATTTCAATTGACTTAATTAAATCAAAATAAAAATCATTAAATCAATTTAAGTTAAATTGATTTAATAGGTCCTCACTAGAAACCCAAATGAAACTAGCATTTTCATGGACAGGACTTGCTAGCTGGATTTAGGAGAGGGGCACCATGGGACGTGTGGCAACATGGCCCCCCAAGATGGGCCACGCCACCACCCAAGCCCCTGCCTGGCTCTAGCCCAGTGAGCTGGGTGGTGGGGAAAAGCATCCCCCCACCTGGCTCTGGGTGTGGGAAAAGGAGCCCTGCACCCAGCTTTGACACAGCTGGCCAGGCAGCAGGGACAGGACCCCCCTACTCCTGGCTTTGGCACCACTGTCTGGGTGCATGGGAGGGAGAAGCACCCCTATGCCTGGCTCACTGTCCAGGCAGCCAGGGAGAAGACACTTCTACAGCAGGCTTCTGGCTCGCTGGCCAGATGGTGGGGAGAAGACACCCACATGCCTGGCTCCCCAAGCGCTAGCTGGGCAGCAGGGTGAAGGGTCCCCCACCCTTGGCTCCTGGCTCACTGGCCGGGTGGCAGAGAATACACCCCTGTGCCTGGCTCCCCGAGTGCTGGCTGGGTGGCAGGGAAAGTGCCCCAGAGGGTGCTTCCCCCTGCCGCCTGGCCAGTGCTCAGGGAGTGGCACAGGGGTCCCTTCTCCCTGTCTGAAGTCTGTACCAGTAGGAGAACACTTCAGTCTATCGGGACACTCAGTAAGAGACTTGAAAGTTGCCATACGTCAACAGAAAAACTTCAAAAACAGACTTCAGAGTGAAACTGCAGAGCTGGACCTGATTTGCAAACTTGACACAATCAGACTGGGTCTGAATAGGGACTGGAATGCTTAGCACATTAAAAAAGTAATTGTCCCTGTTCACACATTCTCTCCCTTTAATCAACTGCTGTGAATGGGCCCCATCTGCCCTCTGAACTGATTTTGTTAACACTTGCCCTCCTCCATCCTGGCATGTGGATATATACCCACTCAACTGTAATTTCCACTTCATGCATCTGACAAAGTGGGTTGCAGCTTATGCCTGAAGACACCTGTTAGTCTTTAAGGTACCACCGTGTAGCCATAGATTTTTGTCACATAATTATTTAAAACCTCCGCATGAAAATGGCTAAAGGGAAATTGACGGGGACACAAAATGGTGGAAAGCAAATTGATAGGGAAAAGCCCTTTTTAAAATCCTCAGGATAATCCTTAATTAGCAGTAATGCAAGTGTTAACTTAGTTATAAATTAATAGTTATAAGTAGGACACTAGGAAGTAATTGATTAGTAAGAATAACAAATGTAGCATTCAGCTGAGATTAGTGATTGTCAGCCAGTTCACAGTTTTTAAGGAAGACCCCCTGTACATTTTGTCCCAAGCTCTATTCTGTTTTTAAAAAATCACCTTAAGTTTCATTCCACTCCTTAGAATTTACCCCTCCCCTAGCTAAAACTGCTCCTCCCTTACCTAAAGCCACTCCTTAGCAATCATACCTCCCATACCCAAGAATACTGTAATCTTCCAAATATGGTAAGATAGCTTGTTCTCCCCCCTCCCTTACATTGGAGCATGTATCCGCCTTCACCCCCCCCAACCTGATCTTGTGAGTATGATTCATCTTCTAAATATGGTAAGATGCTTCATTCTTGTGAGATTATAAAAAGGGAGGCATTTGCTGAAGCAGCTTTGTGAAGCTCTGGCACTCAGCCAAGCTGCACCAAAGAAGAACCTGAAGAAGGACCGGGACCCAGCTGAGACACTGTGGTGGAGAACTTTGTTAGACCAAAGGAGCCACTATAGTCCAGTCGCTGAGGGAACTGTGGAGCCCAGCAACTAGCGACAGAGAGCCACCAGGAAAAGACTCCAGAAGCAGGACATTGGAGAATTTTTATGGGACTTTCCATCAAATTTTGGTAAGAACTGTGGGGATCCTGGGGAGGGTAACTAATCAGTTCCAGCTTTATATAAAACAGGTTAGCAGCGACAGCACACCACCTAAAGAAGCAGTGGAGTGGACTGAGCACACAGAGCAGAGGAGCAGCAGAGCATAGGCCGAAGAAGCAGCAGAGCAGGGTGAGGATACCAACCAGAGGGGCTGATCAGGACTGGATCTGGACCTGACACCTGAGGAACAGAGAACCAAGGTTGGACCGGACCCTAATCAGAGAGATGCAGACAGTGCAGAGTCCACCTGGAGGACTGGGGACAGCCTGACTGGAGAAGCAAGCCACCTGGAGCGGACGCCTCCGCCGAGGACCCAATCCTGACCAGACCAGCTGGCTGCATACCACGAAAGGCACTGGTTTTACTAAGGCATCTGGACAATTTGGCTAACTGAGTCCCGACTTATATGTCCAGATTCTGAAGTGAACCTTTGTCTCTGACAGATCAAAATAGGATCCAAATTGACAATTCAAAGGGATTTGTGAGGTGCTATAAGTAAAAGGGTGCTTGTGGTGTGCCTGTTAATAAAGCTGGGTGAGTGCAGCATGAGTGAGGAAAGCCTGTCTTCACCCATTCCACAAGTGATTGGCCAGCACTTGTTGAATGCTACACAGGATGTTAGGGATTTAGGTATTTGTTAGGATTTTTGTGATTTTTAATGCATTTATTTAAAGTGATAAGTTTATTGTTAAGATTGTAATTATGCTCATGTAATTGTAAGTACTGTAATGCAGTTGAGCAGCATTCTATTTAACTGTCATGCTGTGTAATGCTCACTGTGATGCATAGTTATCGATTGTTAGAATAGATATTTTCATTTCTTGAATATCATTGTAACTTTTGTACTATTTAAATAAATATTAACACTTGTTTTCAAAGAATTCATTGCTTTAACTCTATTCTTGATCGGCAGGCTGTAGCCATATTTTCCCCTGGAGTGTTTTACCCATTTAGACAAGCAGACCCTATCTGAAATTATCCCGGAGTAGATAGCACTAATGTTTCTTTAGGTGAGTGAAAAGCCACCTGAACAGCCGAAATATTTAAATTCTGGGCTAGCAACAGGACTCTCATTTTTTCAAATATCATGAGAGCTGTCAATAGTTATATTGCTCTCCTCCCCACTCCACCCCACACAGACTTGAGTGGGGGGGGGGAAGAAACATTTGCAGCCTTCAAACAGAAGGTTTCTGCTTTCTCTCTTAGAATTTAGACATTAACACACAACCAGTTACAGAGAGACCCAGAGTAGAGTGCTGTCAAAGGCAGCAAGGTACAACTCAAGCTGCCTTGCTCCAGACTGATCACACCTTTGAGGACCCAGGTTGCATGCTTCACTACAGAGCCCCTTTGCCCGCAAGCACGACCAGAAAAACTCTCACTACGGAAAGTGATAGCTTTCAATGTTGACAGAGTTTTCAATGCACTGCGCCCCTGGAGGTAGCCAACTTTAAGACTGAAGCATGGTCAACAGCAAACATGCTGTGACTTTTCCCTGCTGTAGCCCATAACTAAACCTATGCTTCTACATCTAGGGGTTTCCCAATGATGCAACACCACCAGCTGGCTCCAGCCCCCACCCAGATGTCTGGGAATCCTGCACTGTTCCCCCAGCACCCCAAAGGGGTAAGGCTTCCACACTAGCAAGCATGAAACTGAGTGTAGTAAACATAACTTTTAATAGTAGTAAAACAGAATACAAAAGGCCAAATACAGCGATCAGCACTAATTTAGAAAAAATTAGCATAGAGGAACGTTCCCAACAACCCACACCACATAATAGAACATACGAACTTAATGGCAAAACTGGCACCAATCTGGAGAATCAGTGCTAACGAGGCTCCCAACCAACCCTAGGGTACGTAGGGAGTGTTTTTCATGCCAGCTGTCTGCCAAAACCATCTACTGGTCACTCACTCCATCCTCTAGAACTATTGCTGGTCTCCACCCGCTGGCCACCAGCTCTACCCTCCAGTCACTCTCACCACCCAGCTCACCACTAGCTGCTTTCACCATTTACCAGCTGGTCACCCCAACAGTGCTCCTCTTCAGCTCAGAGAAAAAAGGACTCTGTCCATCTAGTGAGCTCAATGATTTCAGCTTTCTTAGTCTTTAAGGAGCTGCTAATAACTACTTCCATAACAAAGAACAGGAGAAGCAATAGGGAAGAAGGCAAACTGCCCCAAGCATTTCTTCAGAAAAAACAATGCAACCCCCACCCCCCATTTTTCCACTCTTTCAGGCTGAAACATGCAGTCATCTTTCCTACAAGCCTCTTTTTATGTAAGGGTAGTTTATACCCCTTAACTAACCCAGACAGATTTGAAACAGAGAGTAGCAGTTCATACAAAGACAGTTATTTCATATTTCCCGTTAGTAGAATTACAGACATTGATAGATTTGTGAGCAGACTAACCCCAAATACCATTACCCACTGTGCCCTGCACCCAGTATGCTTATCAGCTAATTGTACCCTTTTGTCTTCATGCTAATACAAAACCCATGCAGATTAGAAGCCGCCCTCGAAGCTGTTAGGCACAGCTTCTAAGCCTGCCTTACATCCATATATATTTTCTTTATAGGTTTAAGAGATCATGTTATTATAGATTACAGTTTTATAATAGATTCATAAGATTTTTGTATATATTTTATATTAAAAGCTATAACACAAAATAGCTTCCAGGCTTATGTAGAAATTATACTGGACTTGCATGAGACAGCAAAAAGCATAGGAGTTTATAAATTAGCATAAAATGAACTGGCATAAGACAGACATGTTTGTGCATTCGGCAGTGATGTGGAAATCCAGGGCTTATATTTTGACTATGAACTCTGTCTGAGGTAGGTCAGGAGACATCAAAGCAAGAAGGGATTTACCTAGGCTGGGCCTTAAATATAAGAACACCACAAAACCCACAGAAATATTTAAAATAATAAGGAGGAAGATGGCATCCATCAATCATACGCATGAACCTGCCAATCTATAGAATAAGTATACTCCAACAGTTGTGGGGATGAAGAACCTATATGTGGGAATAGACGAAGGACCCAAACAGACTCGTGATACAGGGTATAAAGGCAACAACACTGTTGCTGTGTGCAGTTTTTTTAGCTTCTTAGAACTTTTAGTTTCAGCTCGCATTTCACCTTCTTAGCTCACAAACTGTACCAACCCTCTCTCTTCCAACTAGCTATTTATTTATTTTGACTGTTTAGGTGAACCCTAAACATAGATGTTTAGTATTTTTTCAAGCTCTCCACCTTTCTAAGTCAAGGAATTGGACATCTCTCTCAACCAAGCCATTGGAAACTGGTGTGAGAATATGAATCTAAGGTATATAACATAAATCTCAGTATAATTTAAATCATACTGCATATTTCTGTTGTGTATTAGAGCAGAGTTTAACTGTGATTTGATTATTAGTCAGTTTTTCATTTGATTCTCTTTCAATTTTTATTTATGCTTATTGTAATAAAACATTTCCATAAATAAATACTTTTGAGTAGCTGTGTAACACTTTCTGTTGGGTATCCCAGGGGTCCGTGTTTAAATTGTGCTGTGGTTGGATTCAGGCAAGAACACCAGTCCCTTAATAAGGTCCATTGACAACTATATCCAAATTCAAAATAATAAAGAACCAGGTTACATACTCATGGGACAACAAATTACCTGCCTCATGGGCTAAATCAGTGAACTGTTTAGAAAGTCTTCAGTGATTCCTGGCTAAAAGGTTCTGTGGAGGCTTAGAGATCACAAGAGCCTTGCAAGAAGCAATGGTGACAGATTGAGTTTTTAAAGCATGTTCTAGGCCTATAACTTAATCCTGGCGAGACTGATGGAGATAAGAAGCCAGTGTGGTTTTCCACTGTGAGTGGAGGGGAAATATATTACACATGATGTATACATCACCCTACCAGGTAACTCAGCTGTGTAAAGTCTGGCTGAGTCCAACAGTCCTCAAGGGTGCAGAAAGCGGAAAGCTTCTGACATCTGCACAGTTCTAGGCTATTAATTTTTTTCCCCACTTGCCTGAGCACAGGAAAGGGATTGTATTGTGCTGCTTGC
This sequence comes from Podocnemis expansa, assembly GCA_007922195.1. NCBI lineage: Eukaryota > Metazoa > Chordata > Testudines > Podocnemididae > Podocnemis > Podocnemis expansa. The sequence continues at coordinate 51,355,150 of ML681972.1, read as the reverse complement.
AGGTCTCATTTCAAAGACTGAGTGGGAGCAACTAAAAGTGAGAGATAGTTACACTGGGCTGAACCTGCAATCACGCCATGGAAGTATCTCATCCAAAAGTGCAGTGAAATCAATGGACAAACTCCCAGTGGGGGGAGTGGATTGGATCTGGCCCTTAGTGCATACATCTGGATTTCTTTATCTGTCTTGTCTATTTATCTTGTAAACTCTACAGGGCAATTCATGATTCTGGGTATATCTTACTGCAGCAGAAGGTATACTAACAAATCTGTTTTTTTTTTGTATGAGCTTTTGCTTTGAAGCGTCTGATGAAGTGGAATTTTCTCCCATGAAAGCTCATGAAATAAATTTGTTAGTTTTTAAGTGCCACAAGACTCCTTGCTTGTTTTGCTGAACTAGACTAACATGGGTCCTTCTTTGGAACTTGAAAGCATAATGTCTCTGGAAGTGGATTAAGCTAAACCACAAGCAAATACTTTTACGGTAGCCTGCATGCTTTTTTTTGCAAGGTTCAGTGTACACACACGCACTGGCACTCATATAGTAGCTATAGAAATAGCAGCATAGATGGTGAGGCATAGTTTAGTGGAGTAAAGACGCATCTGAACGGTGTGAGTAATGACTTCAGGACATACCCTTCCTGGGTCTCTAGTCACCTAAGCCATGCTACTGCATCTACAGTGCAATCTGGGTCATGTAGTATTCTGTGCCTCCACTCACCAGAGCCTTCCACTGACACATGTAGCTACACAATGCAGTGCATACTGGACCCAATTTACTTTTCACCAATTTACCTACCCTACACGCCATTGCCACTGGTGTGTAGCGTAGATGTACTCTTTGGTTGCCTGTAGCCTGACAGTGAAGATACCGCTCACACTGATGAAAGGGATTTTCTTTTCGGAACAGGAACTCCACGCCCATCAATGTAGTGTGTTTGCACTGGGAGTTTTGCTGGCATAACTGTGTCAGTCAGGGGTGTGGTTCTTTCAGTACAGATTTAGCCTTAGCACAGAATGAGAGTGTCCACACTGGGAGCTAGTACAGCATAGCTATTGCACTTGAAATCACACCCGTGTCAATAGTTTCTCCAGGCAGGCAAGTCGAAACTGACTTAAGCTTAACTGAAGAAAGACTTTTGCACCAATTTACTGAAATCAGTTTTTTTTAAACAAAAACCCCCCCAAACAAACAAACAAAACCCCACCCCCAAACCAATGCATAGTTAAATTGGTGCAGCTTTGCATTTGGACAAAGTCTTTAATAATGAACTAGTTTACCTGAGATGATGGAAAATAAAGTGCACCAATGAAGTATTTAATTCATTTTCAGGTGTGGAGCCCCAATCTACTTAGCTCTTAAGTAGCACTTTCCACCCACAGATCTCAAAGCACTTTACCAAGGACATCAGTATCATTATCTCCGTGTTACAGATAGGGAAACTGGGGCAAGGACACAATATGATTAGCAGGCCAGTGGCAGACCCAAAAGCAGAACCTAGGTCTCCCACAGTCCAATCTAGTGCTTCATCCCTGGGGCCTCACTGCTAGTGCCACTTCATCATTTGGGATCCATATTAGCTGGATTAAAGCTACATCAGGCATGTTTACTGAGCTGCAGGGATACCCACCAATGGGCTACACTGGGGATCAGCAATGCAGGCTCAGGGAGCCACCTGTGGCTCCCTGAGTGTCGGCTTCTGGCTCTCTGGCAATCTCCTCAAGGGAGCCAGCTGTGCTCCAGGGACTCCCTGCTGGCCCCAGCATCAGAGTCGAAGAAGGGAGCTCCTGGCTGGTGCAGGCCCCCAACTTTTGGTGCACCAGGGTCGCCTCTACCCTCCCACACAACCTCATGAGCCAGAAGCTGTCCAGTGGCTGTGCCATGACCCCTAGCACTGGGAGGGAGTGTGCAGGCAGGACACGCTCCCTCTGTCCCTCCCTCTGCTGGGGGCAGTGGAGCAATGCTCCCCGCCTACCCCCCAGCCAGCCGCACCTCCCAAGAGCAGCTAGTAGAGACCTGTAGCTTACGGACGCGGGGCCCTGGAATGGCCCCTCTGTGGAGTTTGGGCCGCTTAGACCAGGCTACTCCAGGCCTGAACAGAGGCTGCCTTGCCCCCAGGCCCTGAGTCTGGTCTGTTCAGCCCTGGAGCGGCCAGGTTGACGCAGCCCAAACTCCGCAGAACAGGCCATTACAGGACCCCCCCCCCCTCCGCAAGCTGCAGCTCTCCACCAGCTGCTCTTGGGAGGGATGGCCGGCTCGAGGTAGGCAGGGCTGCACTGCTCCACCCTGCCAGTAGAGGAAGGGATGGAGGGAGTACATGCCCCCGCGCACTCTCCGCCAGTGCTAGGGGGCCGCAGCGTGGCTGCTGGGCCAGCTCCTGTTCATGCAGTTGTGTGGGAGAGTCGGGGGAAAATGGCTCTTCTCCCCTTTTGAGTTGCCAATCCCTGGGCTACACCCTTTAAATCCTTCCAACGCACAAGCCTTGATTTGCACATATGCCTGTTTGTATCAAGACCGTAATGCACCAGTTTTCCCACCCCGGCAAAAGTCCTTCTCATGCCCGGCAGCTTCTGTTCCCTGCTGCCACTTAAAGACATTGGGAGATTTTTCTTGGTGTGTTGGCAGTCAAATGAGATGATCATTTAGTTTTGTGGGCCTCTCTCTTCCTGGTGGTCCTGCTAATATATGGATGGGAAAGGGGCTAAAATGAGATGTGAGTTTGCCAGATTTTGGTTCTTCCCATAAATGAAGATTAGTGACCTCTTGCTAATTTCCTGCCAACTTGGACACATTAAAAGGATCCCCTGCTTAACAACGTCTCTGCCTACAGTTTGATCAAACTCAGTGGTTAACCCATTGAGACAAACAATTCTTCTCTGGCTAGTTTCCAGCAATTCATGCCTCCCTTTATGCTTTTCATATTTTAGCCTGTTTTCAATTTATTGGATTTTGACATTGTGAGAACTAAGCTGGGCTCAGTGGCTTACACTGCTGGTCTGGGTGATCTTTGGCAGAAGCATTTCAATCAAAGACTATTGGTAAAACATGGATTCAAAAGAGAAACAAAGCAAAGGCCAAATCCAGTACCCGAGACAGGCTAAACTCTCATTGACTTCAAACCCAGGAGCAGAAGGCTAGGCCAGTGGTTACAGCACTATCCCATGCTTGAAACGAGTTGATTTTTCTGCTCTGCCACAGGCCTCCTGCATGACCTTGGGGTAGGTTGCCCAGAGCGTGCCTCAGTTCCTCACCTGGAAAGTGGGGATTGACCTTGCCTCACAGGAGTGTAGTGAGAATAGCTAAACTGAAGACTGTGATCTCCTTGGATATTAAGGTCATGGGGCCATATCTTAGCCAGACAGAGAAATTAACTTTCAGTAGAGGCTCTGGGAAGCAAGGACTGAAAAATTTGGCTCTAGACTTATGAAGGTCCTTAGTAGAGAATCTGATTGATTTTTCTTTTGCAAAGTTTGCCAAGGGCTCCTCTCTGCTGTCAAGTTCCAAAGGGGCAGCCTTGTTAGTCTAGTTCAGTAAAACAAACAAGGCGTCCTGTGGCACTTTTAAAGATTATCAGATTTATTGATTGAATGAACTTTCATGGGAGAAAATCCCACTTCATCAGATGCATTACAACTTGGCGACATACAGAGTTTCCCCACTAATGCCCCAGGTGGACACTTTCATTCTGCTTGCATGGAGTATGCCTTTGCCGAGTTTAGCTTAGCCAGATTTGGAAGTGGATTGAGCTAAACTGCAAAAATGTATTGGACTTGAGTCTACACATGAAAGTTAATCTAGAATCAATTTAAAGAAGAGTAATTATTTATGCATGGGACTAAACAGATGCAGCATAAGGCACTCATATTTCAGAATAAGAATATTCACACACGGATCTAATCAGGATTTCCTACTCTGGAACAACTCATCATGCAGACAAGCCCGTGGTGCAGTATAATAAGTTTCTTCACATGGGGAGTTGGTGCTCAGTAGCTATTGTACGTTAAATTCAAAATCCTAGTTTATCTGGCTATCACCTCTCCATATAGGCTATGTCTGCACTGTCCAAGTTATTTCAAATTAGTTATTTCAAAATAGAAATTTTGAATTTATTTTGAAATAATTATTTCGAAATAACATTATTTTAAATTTATTATTTTGAAATAGGAGTCTAGTGAAGACTATTTCCAAATAAGGGAGTTCTTTTGAAATAGAGAGTCTTTGCTAGACTTGCTTTGTCAAAATAGGGGAAGGCAGGGAAAAGTATAGGGCCATTATTTCGAAAAAAGCCAGTTCTGTGGCTTGGAATGGCTTTTTTTTTTTTTTTTTGAAATAACTATTTCAAAAGAATTGCTCTTGAAAATAAATGAAGGTTTAGTTATTCTGAAATAGTGCCTCTTTATTTCAAAGTAACAAAACACTTATTTCAAAATGCCTGCATGAACAGGTAAAAAGTTTTTTTGAAATAAGCCTCCTTGTTTCGAAAAAACTTTTCAGTGAAGACATACCCAGAGACAAGTCCTTACCCTAATGCCTGCTCTGTCTATGAACCAATATCAGTGTCTGGAGTTTCTGAAGCCTGTTCTTCCCCCAGATGTCTTCCAGTGAGACAGATGAGGTTAGTGAATCATTGATATGATTCAGCCTTAATTAAAAAAAAAAATCAAGCTTTTTTTGTCAGACGACTCTGGTGCCTGGGTTTGTGAGCACAAATATTTGAGGGTCACTGTGGGGTAGGACCTTTCAAACATCTCTTGTATATTTGGCATTCCCTTGACGTGGGTGTTTATAGTATCGCTGAGTATGGAGAGGTAACAATGAACAAATTCTCCTGTTCTAAAACCTCCTGGTGACATAGAATGCTATGAATGCAAACTGAGAAGGGAATTAAAATCAGTAAAGGGCCAAGTAGAGTTTTATTGTTTGGGTTCAGTCTCTGATTCAATGCATCTGTAGGACTAGGCTGGAAATCACAAGAACATGCTTTGTCCTGAAGACCCAGGTGCTTCTGTTACCCATGTTGGCTAAAAAGATTGAAAGAGCAGTCTCCTCTGGAGTATTTCAGCATAGCTGATCCTGTTCAGAACCCAGGAGTGCAACGTGTGTGATGGGGAAACCCTCGCTTAGCCAGACATTTCAGAACCTCAATAAAACTCCAGGTTTGTTTCTCTTCAGTGAGCTACAGAAAGATGCCTGAGTCAAGCTGAGCTGAACGGGTATGTCTACACGGTAACTGTTATTTTGAAATAACCCATTTCAAAATAACTCATTTCGAAATAAAATCCTTATTTTGAAATAAGTTAATTTGAATTAACAGTTTGTTAATTTGAATTAAGGGAAAGCCTGCTGTCGAAACGGCTGTTATTTCAAAATGGTTATTTTGAAATAAGGCCATTCAGACATGTTGTTTCGAAACAGTTGTTTCGAAACAATGGTGTTGCTTCCAAACAACGTGTCCGAAAGCTGTTGTTTCAAAACAACCATTTCAAAACAACAGCTATTTCGCATTCCTGCTAGGTTTAACAGTTTCGAAACAATGGCTGTTATTTCGAAACAACGGGGCCTGTTGTTTCGAAGTATGTTGTGTGGACATGAGAAATTTTATTTCAAAACAATGTCTGTTGTTTCGAAATAAAACTCATGTCTGAACACAGCTAACTGCGACAGAGAAAAGGGCTCATTTGTCATCCACAGAAGCTCTTGATTGTAGGGAGCCTGAGTGGAAAAAACAAAGCAAAACACACACATTAAAGGCTATAACAGCTCCGTGATGGCCCTCATGGCCAGCAGTCCCTCCTGCTATAACCACTGTAAATCCAGTCTTAGTCCTTACATTTGGTAATGGCAAACACATGGTGCTAGCCCTTCAGCCTAAATATTTGCTTCAGAAAACCAGAGAAAGACACATGTATTGTTATGGCAGGAGCCACCAGGTGGTGCTGGGACACAGAGTCCTATACGTTCAAGAAAGAGATTCTGTCTTTTGATGAATGTTGTTGTTGGGATGACGCTGCTGAACTAAAAAAACAACAAGGAGTCGTGTGGCACTTTGAGACTAACAGATTTATTTTTCGCATGAGCTTTCGTGGGAGAAAATCCCACTTCCTCAGATGCTTCGAAGATAGGTGAACTTACAGAAAGGAATGAAAATAAATGCAAGGGGGTGTAAAACATAGGCTCAGGTCATACAGTAACAGCAAATCAGAGCAGTTTTTAGGGTCAAACCATGGGAAGCCTGAAGTAAAATTACCTTTTGTAATGGGAAAAGAACCCATAGTCTTGATTAAGTCCTGCTTTCACAGAATTTAGCTTGCATATTAATTTGAGTTCAGCTGTTTCTCTTTGAAGTCTTGATGTCCCAGGCACATCTCTGACGACAGTTGTTAACAAATCATTCATCGAGTGACTAGCAAGATGGAAGTGCTCAGCAACTGGTTTCTTTGTTCTGTGATTTCTGATATCAGCTCTGTGTTCATTCATCCTTTTACGCAGCGATTGTCCTGTTTGTCTAATATATAAGGTGTTGGGGCATTTCTTGCACATGATGGCATAGACCACATTAGTAAATGAGCCTTTGATGGAGCAGCAGGCTTGATTAGGACCTATGATGGTATCTGTTGTGTAGATATGTGGGCAGACTTGGCAGTGTGGTTTGTTGCAGGGGTGTGTGCCTGCTTCAATGCTTCTGTTGTTAACTCTGTAGTTGCTGGTGAGTACCTGTTTAAGATTGGGTGGCTGCCTATAAGCAAGGAGAGGTCTGTCCCCTAATGCTTGAGAGAGAGAGGGATCATCTTTTAGAATAGGTTGTAGGTCGCTAATGATCTGTTGCACAGGTCTGACTTGAGGGTTGCATGTGGTGACTAGTGGTGTTCTGTTGTTTTCATTCTTGGGCCTCTCCTGTAGTAGATGACTACTGTAAATCACTGAAGCTGACAGAACTTCAGTAAAGTTTGGTAAATCTGAGTGCTAGAGGAGTCTGGGATTGGGGCCTCTTAGCATTAGACAGATTCTATGGGGGAAAAAATCACTGAGAATACCGAGCTTGTACTTGGTGCTGACAGGAGCCAGGAATGTTTCATCAAGGGCCCTGTGTGTATGCAACTGTGCTGATAGACTAACAGGCATAGTCAGCCAATGGTTGGGTCACCAAGCTCTAGCATGTACACATGGAGGGGTATAAGGATGAATTGGGGTCTCACTGACTTGGGTCACCTGATCCTGTAGAACAGCATGACATAAGATGTCCCTGTGAATATTTGACAAAGGTACCTCTCAGGTGATCCTTTTACTCCCCCACCCCCATCAAGAAATAATTATGATATGGTAGATAAGCTCTAACAGAGCATATTTTGGGGACATGTGATTCCTTTGACAAAAGGTCTAAGTATTGCAAAATATTATATACCATGCAGGCAGCCCACTTAACATCAGACAAGGGACTTTGGAGTCAGAGGGGCTCAGGGTACCCAACACCCTACTGTGAGTGGACCATTAAGCAGATCAGGTACTTAGAATCAGAGTAAAAAGAGAAACACTCTTTGCCTAGAACTGGTATCTATACCTGCTTTCTCTGCCAGGCAAGTCACTGTGTACATCCAGCAGTTACTGGGGGTATATGTTTGAGGAACTGAGGCTTCTTGAGAAGAGGCACTGAGTAACCTTTTGCTGTTTGCTTGTGATGCCTGCCTTTAAATAAATTACTTTGCAATGCAGCAACTGAGGCTGAGTTTTCACTAGCACTGATGCTGTATATTGTACTCTAGCTGTGAGCACATGCAACTTCATGGCCCTTGAGCTGTATTATTAGTTGTGTGAGGTAGGCTCTTTAGGGGCGGAGGGGACACTCTGGCAAGCAGCAAAGGAGTTTGACTGTAGTCAGAGAGATTAAGACAGACAAGCTGTGGGGCAGAGCTGGCAACTGGGCTTTGGACTGAGAGCCCTGAAAATAAGGATTGCCCATGTGCTGTTTGTGGCCACCTCTGTTCCAAGACTGGTGTATATAATGCACAACAAACAGTTTATGTTAAGAATACATCTGTGCCATCAATTTATCTTTCATCAGGGAACAGATCTGCCTGACCTCAGTACCAGCTGCTTTTCAGCTGAGTGACTATAATCACACATGTGCTCTGGTTCTCCCCCCCCCCCCGGTATGTTTAGTTCATACTTTTTTGGGGGTTTTGATAAAAGAAAGTTCCATCTACTGATTGGAGCACATGACCTAAGAACCAAGATCTAGCTTCTGACCCTTCCTAGGACAATCTTGGGCCAGTAACTTAACCCATCTTTAGAATGGGCACAAATCCTCATTGAGGAGGCTCAACTATTTGCAAAGCACCCAAGGATCCTTTTGCAAAATGCCTCATGCTCTATCCTATGCTTAGGAGAAGCACCCCATAATCAGCTGCACAAGCCCCAACTTTTCAAACTCATATTTATCTTTCCTGTGTTCCCATGAGCTAGACAAAGCAATCCCAGGGAATAGGCACAGGGAATTTGTATTTCCAGTCTTCGGATGGAAACAAGACTGTGTTTTGTATCAGTAGAGCCAAAAATACCTCCAGTGATTAGCAGCCAGAGCAGGCCTTTTCTTAGTCATTATCTCTGAGGCCTTCCATTTACAAAGCACACCCTTTCAAACCTTGCCAGTTTTGCCTCCAACATGTAGATAAAGTTACTTCCATATTTGGAGCATTACCAAGTTTCCTCCGGTTGCTATAAAGGTTGTTGCGATATTTAAAGAACTGGAAAACTTTTAAGGGGGACTGATTGCTGTGGTTCTTTTTCAAATAAACTGCAGTACTCTTGGAGACCTCATTCCATTACCTTTCACACAGAAAACTCCTCAGAGTGATATCTGGGCCTGGCTGGAGCCACAGAGATTGACACCAGTTGAGCATCTGGTTCCACATATTTACTGTGTGCCATTGAGATGCCCAGTGAGCAAGTCAGCTGTTCTATGGGAGACATTGCTGCTGGCCCCATGTCTTAGTTGTCCTCACACTGACTTCAGTGGAAAGTTGTGTCATTGAGATTCAAAGAGAGCCAGGCCGGGCTGGTGCATCATAAAAGGTTTAAGCCACACAAGTGGATGCATATGGATGTAAAAGTCTTCCCTCATAGATCTGGGAATTAAATATGCACCATTTGGGAGTTACTCCATGCTTGGTATAACCTCTCTGGAGTCAATAATTCAGAGTAGGCACTAAAGGAGGATTTCTAGGCCTATGTCTAGAGTGGCAAATAAGTCCAGACAAATGAGGCTTACTCTGGACTAATTTAGCCCATTGCTACACTAGGCTTTGCCTCGTTCAAACTAAGAAATTTCTTAGTTCAAACTAGGGAATGCCTAGTTCAGTGGTTCCCAAACAGTGTGCCGCGGCAACCCCTTAAGTGTGCCACCAGTGGTGGCTGGGTCTGACCCCTGCCAGAGTCCGGGGCCACTGGCAGCAGCTGCGTCCAGTCCCAACCATGCTGTGGGGCAGTGGCAGTGGGATCTGGTACTGGCCAGGAGCCGCCTGCAGTGGTGGGGTTGGGGGCTGCAAGCAGTGGCAGGGTCTGGTCTGGGGGCCGGTGTCTGCCAGTGGCAGTGGGATCCAGCCCCAACCACAGAGCAGCAGTAGGGTCCTGGAGCCACCACCGACGGCAGTGGGATCCAGCCCCAGATTGGGTTCAGGGGCTGGCAGCGGTGGCAGGGTCCAACCTGGGGCCAGGCCCTGGATCTGCCACTAACAGTGCCATCCAGTCCCAGCCAGGGTCCTGGGGTTGCAGGTGGTGGCAGGATCCATCCCCTGGGCTGCCACTGCCAAGATCCAGCCAGGCTGGGACCAGGGGACATTGCTGCCATCAGGAGCAGCTGGCCAGAGACTGGGAATGCCACCACCATGGTGAGGCTGGGCTTGGTGCAGGAGGGCTGACGGGGCCCATTGATGCTGATGGGGCGCAGTGGAAGCAGTAGGGAATGATGTGGGGAAGGAGGCCATTGGAGAGAAGGGACCACCATGGACAGTAGGGAGGGGAGGAAGCTGCAAGTAGGAGGGGACCCCTTTGGGATGCAGGAAGCGATGGGGGAGCGGCAGAGCTACTGGCAGAAGGAGGGTGGGGGAGAAGGTGATGCAACCTGAAGCTGGGATGGAGGAAGTGTGTGTTAGGGGTAAGTGGTCTCTGTGGATGGCAGAGATGGTGGGGCAAGGGGAGGGAGCTGTTGGGGAGAATGAGGCTGCTGAAGGCAAAGGAGCTGCTGTGGAAAGGCACCACACCATGCCTGCCCTGCCCTCCCACTCCCTAGGTTCCCCCTTGCCACCCTGCATAGCCATTTCTGCTCTCCCTTCCCCTCTCCTCTCTTGCCACCCCTGTCTGCGCCCCACCCTGCCTTGCCTTGCTCCTCATATGGCCACCCTTGCCCTCCTTCTCTGCTCTGTGCCCCACGCTGTCTCCTGTCACCCCACATAGCTACCCATGACCTCCCCTCTTCTTTCTTGCCATCGCTGCCCTGCTACTCCTACCAACCCACATACAGTATTTCCCTACCAGTGTGGTGTGGCTCATGAATATTCATATTTAAATTTGAATACTCATGAGTTAATTGTAGTGTGCCTCGAAATAATTAGTGGCATCAATGTGTGCCACGGCAGAGAAAAGTTTGGGAACCACGGGCTTCGTTTGAAGTAGTAAGTACTGGGGTTAGTTCAAACTTTAGTTTTAAGCCATTAGTTTGAACTAACTGTGCATTTTAGCTCAAACTAAGTATTAGTTCAAACTAGAATGCGTGGTTAGTTCGAATTAAAAAGTTCCCAGTTAGTTTGAACTAATCTGCGATTAGTTTGAACTAAGTGCGAACTTCTTAGTTGGACTAAGAAGTCTGAACTAAGGTTGGCTAATGTAGACATAGCCTAGCAGGTGGCTAGCAAAGAACTTATAGGGTGGAAAAGGGGCTTGGAGGGGACATAACAAGAGCTATGTAAGGGGATGTAAGCAAGGGTTGAGTGGCTCAGCACTTCTGTTCAGCCAGCAAAAGGAGGGCATCTTATTTGCATGGGCTTTGTATTTGCAGGAGTATAATAATTTCACTGTATATGGATGAACCCATCCAGGTTCAGGACATGATGGGAAATGGTAGTTTTGGTTACAAACCCCTGTGTTTTAATTGAAGGGGGAAATGAAATGTTGTGGGGGTTTTTTTTTTCATTGTATGCTGTCCTTTGATTGCATAGCCCAAGGTCCAGGGTGCTTCAACAGCAGCAGCGAGAACTGCAAGTTGTGGACTACAAACTGCGGCATGCTGGGAGAAGTTCCTGGCTCCTGCCCTTCTTGGCTGGGGATGTCTGCACTGACTGAGACTGGGAAGCATGTGGCAGACAAGCAGGGAGGAGACTGATGGACTGTAAGGCTGCTGTATGTTTCTTTCAGAAAAAGAAACATGTGCCTGGTGATTGGTTAGAGTGGGTCTGGTCTGAGAGAGCGTGCGCGCGCACACACACACACACACACACACACACACACACACACACACACACACCACAGAGCACACAGAGGAGCCCCAGGACTAGTTTCCCAAACCTGTGTAAAAGGTCACAAGGCAGATGTCCCCTATCTTGAACACCCTCATGCTAGGCCAATCCGCAGGAGGGTCTACAATTGCGTAAACTGTGTTTAGCCTGCTCTGATGGACCAATCATCATCATCAGCACAGAACTCAGAAGGGTGGCCAACCCTGTTTTTTGGTCTTGAAAAGGAAGAGGGAGGGATGGCATCCATTCTGCTGAAGAGCTGTGCCTTAGGCAATGTCTAATTCTCTGCCCATTGTTCAAAAATAGACTTAATGATTCCTTGTGGAGTCTTTTGTTATTTTCATCAGGGACCCATCTGCGGGGGTCCCAAAAACTGAAGTCTGGAGCTGAGATTACTAAAAAGCTGACTGAGGCCCAGCAGAAGCTGGTGCCCTTGGCCAGGATAGCGTCTTGTAAGCAGACAGCCGGCAGGAGCAGCTGGTGCAAGTGGACTGCTCCAGGCAACAGTATGTGGGACCAGCAGGTAGCATGAGCAATGAGCGAATGGGCCAGTGGATGGTGTGAGCGATGGTGCAAGCGGTGAGCAGACAGCACCAGCGGAAGGTGTGAGCGACCAACAGATGGCATGAGCAACGAGTGGACAGTGCCAGTGGATGGTGTGAGTGGCCAGCGGATGGCATCAGAAGACCCAGAGGTAGCAGAAGACAATTGGATGGGATATTAAATTGAGATGGTCATATGAGAGTAATGGAGAAGTGACGGACAGTCTCCGTACACTGGGGTAGGGGGAGTTCTGCTTATTGCTGTTTGTGTGCATCCTACCCTGCACTGGCTCTCCAAATCAGTGCTGGTTTTGATATTGCCTCTATATATTCTATTTACGTTACTATTAAAAGTTTTATGTACTACACTCAGACTTGTACTTGCGAGAAAGAAAACATTGCCCTCTACAGCACTCAGGGAATTGTGCATGATTTCCCAGGAGACTGGGTGGGGGCTCAAGCCAGTTGGTGTTGTAACATCGGTAGGAACCCTAGATATAGAGCCTGGCCCTTTGCTGCTGCCATCTTGGCTTGGCAGAAGGGTTACAACAAAGTAGGAGAGCTTGGTAGTACCCTGCTAAGGTGTTTGGCCTGAACTTGCATTCTGGTTCAAAATCAGGGACCATCAGTGTTGTTTTACCAGCTCATAGCCTCGCCACATCCTAAGAGTGAGATCTGCTAGAATTATGTGAGGCTGGTTGCTTGACGATGGAGGGGAGGTCAGTTTTAGCTATCTGCATGGGTGTATACTGCTCAGCTTCCTCATGGAGTCCAGGATCACAAGCCTCCAAGATTTTAAGCAGCTCATCAGGGATTAGGCAGTGGCTATGATTCAGTGGATCTGGATGTGGAGGGCATCCTGATGGCTAGGTAGGCATCCTGCCAACAGCACAGAGAAGTTGGTAGAGCGTCTTCGAGGATGCTAATGGGGATGGCTCCTACACAGGGTTGCTGGTGATACAGCAGGGTTTGCCTGACACTCCAGGGCCAGCAGCCACCTGCCAAACCAACCACCACCTTTCGTTGAGAGCATAGCACCTGGAGCGCTAAAATTCTGGTTGACCCCTAGGCACAAAGAGAGAGGTGGATTGCCATGATCCTGTCTCTCTATCTTTCACCTCTTCCATGAGCCCACTGAATCTTGCCCATGGATCCACGTCTCAGTGGCATGTAACCTTCCAACCAGTTCACACTGCAGCTAAAGGCCTGTATGTGTTCTAACCACTTGTGGAGTGAATTGGGAGCTCATAACTATGCATTAGACCAGGTGTATCTCATGTGAGTCACCTGAATGTTTTGTTCCATTCCAACAGCAATTGAAAGGAAGTGTTACCTCTAAATACCTCTCAGGGGGTCACGTTACTGTGAGCAAGATCCTGCTTTCAGTGAACTTGGTGGACTCGTCTGCCTAAGTGACACAAGCAGGATTTGACTGGATATGCTAGCATGCAAGTTCCTTTTTTGCATTACCAATAGCACCTAGCTGACGTTAGGGCTCCATTGTATCAGGTCTTGTACGTATATACGGCCAAACACATGGACACGTGAACACACACTGTAAGAGGGAGTATCTCTGCATCTGGCAGTTTGCAAAGTAAAGGCACAAGACAGAAAGGGGAAAAATCACCCAAATTTTACAGATGGGGAAAGAGAGGCACAGAGACACATGCTAAAGGACCCATAGGATGGCTGCAGAAGATCTGAAAACTGAACCCAAGTCTCATAGGCTATGTCCACACATACATCATTATTTTGAAATAACCCATTTTGAAATGAGTTATTTTGAAATAAAGTCCTTATTTCAAAATAAGTTAATTTGAATTAACAGTTTGTTAATTCGAATTAAGGGAAAGCCTGCTTTTGAAATAGATGTTGCTTTGAAATGGTTATTTTGAAACAAGGCCATTCGGACATGTTGTTTCGAAACCTCTGTTGTTTCGAAATAAGAAGCCTGTGTGGACATACCCATAAAGCTCATCCATGGCCACTGTTTTACCCACAAGCCACTTTTTCTCACCTGCACCTATAAAGTTAAATTCACAGAGGATCAGCAAAATGGCTATGCACGGGAATGGGATTTAAGCAATGCATGGGCCATTTGCTGACAGTTTGTGGAAAAAGCACCCAGTCATACAGTGCTGACTCCCTTTGCTTCCTGCTCCTACATAGCATTAGAGACACCTAAAATACCTTGAGTCTTTGCCTACTATTTTTCCACCTCAGCAACTGCTATAGCTACCAGAGAGACATTCTGCCACACGTGAATGGGAGAGCTGTTACCAGAATTCAGGTACCAGGATTGTCTTGGTGCCGTCAGAGCCAATAACCACACCAAGAGTGAAAAGGTATTTGCTTTATTGCATTTGTGATCACAAATGGGTCCCCTGCACTAAAGGCAGAGAGACCCCGATTACAGCAAGTGTTCAGCTTTTATACCTGGTTACATTTGATAAGCCATATTAGGTTACAAGCAGAAGAATGATATATGATTGGCTAAAATGAACTTGAAGGTGTGGGGAGTTGAGGGACTTTAGGGAGCCCGGAAGTTAGGAGATTTCTGAGAATAGGGAAGTTAGGGGTTTCGAAAGACTTTTCAGAACAGGGAAGTTAGGGGATTTCGAAACTGTTAAACTGTTATAAACAAGATGGCTTTGCTACAGCAGAAATGGCTTTGCTTAGGCTAAGGCAACTGTCACACAGCTATCACATGTAATACCTGCTTACAGAGCTAGGTAATTCACACAGCCATACACAGCTGAGCAGGGGGTCACAAGACAGTACCCTTCTTAATTTTGTTGGTCTTCTTTTGTTAATAAACTTATTTTACTTTTTAAAGCTAAACCATCCCAGTGCTGTGTTTAAAACCAACTGGTTGTCAGGGGCATTGCTGGTGCTGGGCACCCCGGGGCACATGCCACGAGTCCCAGCCCCAGTGCCCTGGATCTCCGGCCCAATCGGCCCATGCCCCGGGTCCTTCCCTGCCCCAGAGATGCCCCTGCTGGTTGGTAACTCCAGTGAAGGGAACTAACTGTTGCATATTGACTGTGTACAGGCGCGCTGCATCTTTCACAGCTAAACTGTCCTAGAGAGGGCTGGACATTGCAGGACCCATATTCTCTGGCAGAACAAGTGAACAGCGACCAAGACTGGGAGAAGCAGAATGTGACCAGATTATTGTTGTTAGGCTGTTGGGTTCAGAGCTGCTGGACCAGGGCTTAGCTATACGCTGGCACTCCACTTGTGCCCTGCATATGCAGGTGTGAGTGGCCCACGCTGGGAGCTACAACAGCAAAATATTGCCACGCCCCCCAAGGCTGTGGGGCAGGTAGTGACACAACCCCTCACTGATCTGGACTGCAGCCTGGAATGGACAGGTACAGGGATAACCAAGTGGCCCATCAGTGACTTGCAACAGCAAAAATCCCCAACAGTTGGAGATGGGCACTAAACATGAAGGGCTCTGAGTTACTGCACAAAATTCTTTCCCAGGTGTCTGCCTGGTGGGGGCGTGCCCTCAAGCTCAGGGTTTAACACTGCAGTTCTCAATCTTTTGTGGGTCACAACAGACCTGGCAATGTGTTGTGACTTTACAGGACACACCAATTCACTTCCCCCCAGTGTTCCCTCTGTGGATGCAGCTGAGCAAGTTTCCTGCCATTTCTCTGACCGCCAATGGGCCCCTTCCCTGCTGCCCACTAGCTCCCCAAATCCATCCATAATTTGCTCAGCTGCATCACCATCTTAGAGGGAACATTGATTTGGGGGTGATGAGGAATCACATGAAGGGAGGTTAGGACAGTGGAGTCGTGATCGCCTCCCTGTGCTTCTCAAGCTGTTGCTCAGTTCAGATGAGGAGGGAGAAAGTCCACATTAAGGGCACCTTCACTTTAGGGTGGGTCACAGAACTGTACAGTTAGAAGGGCTGACTACAGGAGGAAGCCTGACTACACAAGGGGACTTAGCTGCTGTGCTGACCTTAGCATGTAGGGTATGATAGGGAAAGCACTTCAGACTGTCACAGACACACCAGCAATGTTCCCTCTAAGGAGAGAGGGCAGCTGAGCAACTCCTGTTGCTCGCTGTGCTCCCTCCCCCCCCCGCCCCCGCTAGCCGCCCCACTCCTGACAGCCCCCCGCTCCTGGCATCACCCCCCCACTCCCAACTGCCCCCCCTCGCTCCCAGCATCACCCCCCCTGTTCCTGACAGCCCCCCCACTCCCGGCATTGCCCCCCCACTCCCAGCATCACCCCCCCGCTCCCAGCAGTAGCCCCCTCACTCCTGGCATAGTCCCCCCGTTCCCACTCGCCCCCCCCGCTCCTGGCATCACACCCCCACTCACGCCCCC
>ML681972.1:51305447-51338356 GCA_007922195.1 Podocnemis expansa | reverse complement strand
TTCCTCCCATTCTGCACGCTCCCCCCATCTTCAAAGTGTCTGACAACGTGGGCTTTTCTCCCACAAAAGCACATGTGCTAAATACATTTGTTAGTCTTTTACGTGCCAAAGGACTCCTTGTTTCTTCTCCTGTATTATTTGAAACATCTATAGGGCATTTTGTAAACTTTGTCTCTAAACAAAAGATGGCGTGTCATTAGCACAGTAGTACTCAATAATTTACAGCTAAGTAGTTTTTGCACCATATCTGGATCCCGCTAGACTGTTTTCAGCCCTGAATGAATACATAAATGCTAGCTGAAGGTGACAGTACTCTCTTGGCCTAAATTCTGAGAAGACAATTTATGGATGAGGGGATACCGTCTTCCACTGGGGCTTGCGGACTGAGGAAGAGATATTGAAGCAAGTGAAAAAAAATCCCACTGTCAATTTTGGCCACGACTTTTAGACATGGTACAGAAGGGTTTTTTTGGTTTGTTTTTTTTCCCGTTACACAATTTCCTCAAGCTGTGCTGTTATTTAGGTTATGGAAACTTTGCAACAGCAACATCTATCCAAGTGATGATAAGGTTCATCATTGTAATTCCTTGGTACCAGAGTTTACAGCAAGATCTCTCTCTTTGCCTCTTGCAGATTTTAATACAGCAAGATGTCAAGCTCCAAAGGGGTAGCTGTGTTAGTCTAGTTCAGTAAAACAAACGAGGAGTTCTGTGGCACTTAAAGACTAACAAATTGGTTCAAGTAACTGCAATCAAATTACACTCACTTTGCATTCTTTACATGGAATGCCTTTAAAGTGGTAAATTGGTTTTTAGATGGCTCTGTTGACCTTTCTGACAGCCACTAATAATATAGACCTGCAATGTCTGGAACTTGTTGTAAGATATGTCAGTTCATTACCGCCCCAACCCCGGTGGTGTTGGTGTGACACTAATTCCAGCACCAATCCCTCGACTTTTAAATGTACACACTCAAGTTAAACCTTAGTGAAAAATAAAGCTTTTATCTACAGTCCCATGAGGGTGTCTCTCTGTCTACACTTAGTTTTCTCCTAAATTTGTGATTTGGGCAGGTAAACATCTCAGGCTAATGTGGAGATTGTATAAAGAACAACCCAGAAGTGCACCTGAGGAGAACAGACTCCAAGCCTTTGCTAATCTACACCAGCGGCTCTCAGCCTTTTCAGACTAGTATACCACTTTCAGCAGACTGACTGGTCTTGTGTACCTTCAAGTTTCACCTCTCTCAAATGCTACTTGCCTACAAAATCAGCATTAAAAATGCAAACATGTCACAGACACACAGCCAGCTAGGGGGGGAGGGAGCTGGAACACCACCCCTATGCCTCAGACCCAGGGTGCCAGCTGGAGAGGACAGACACATGGGTGCTTTGGAGAACAGGGTGGCTGTGGTCTAAGTTAAATGCTAGTGTTGGAATAAGGTTTGTAAGCTTGATACCCATGGAAAAGTGCTAACTATGGCTCAGGGGAAGGTCCTCCTTCTGCAGTAGCATCTACATGGGCCAAGGTCCTTGAATGTTTGTAGGGCTCCCAGTGGGTGCAGGGGTTTGCATGCACGGAGCAGCTAGCAGGCATCAGGGCTTAGATGGGCTGCTGCCAACAATCATAAGTAGTGCTTCTTCTCCCCTGTCCTGCTGCTGGCTCCCCGTGATCCCCAGAGTCGTCCCAGCCCCCTCCCTAAGCTTCCTGTCCCACCACTAGCCCCCATGGACCCCTGAGCCCTTCCCTACCCCCCACCCCCGCTGCAGACTTCTCCTGCTGCCCTGGGCCAAGCCCCTCCCCTGCGCTCCTTCCCCATCTCCCCCAGCTCCTACCTGGCCACCAGAGCAGATGCCTCTTTAAGAGCCTCCCACCACCAGTGACCTCCACCCCCAACCTTGTGCTTTCAGCAGGCATTCAGCTCTGCTGAGCTTGGCAGCTGAAATCCAAGCGGCTGGCAGGCTAGGAGGCTCCGTCACTGCCTAAAGCCCCATGGCGAGCCTGGTCTGTAAGCCCAATCCTCTCGCCGTGGCTGGTCTTTCTTTCTTTCTTTTGCCAGTTTAACGCTGCCACAAGAAGCTCGGGCTCAGAGACCAGGGTCGTCATGGGCCTTTGGGTGGTGACGGCACCTCCTTGCCCCCCAGCCACTCGGATCTCAGCTTCCAGGACCTGCTCCCATGTGCTACGGGGAAAACGTGGTGCTCTGGGGAAGAAAAAGTTGTGCATGCCCACACCTTATAGGGAACAGTGCTCCCCCCCCACCCCCAGGACCAATTCAGCCATCTGCCTGGCTCTATGCAACACACTTACCACTGTGCGGCAACACAGCAATGTATCCCAACACAATGGTTAAGAACCACTGGTCTAAGGGGATTGGGAAGGAATTTTCCCTTGGGTCAGCTTGGTAGTGACCATGGGGTTATTTTTGCTTTCTTCTGCAGCATGGAGCACTGGACACTTGCATGTTTAAACTAGTGTAAAAGGTGATTTCTTGGGAGCCTGACATTTTTAAACCAACTCTTGAGGACTCCAGTGACTCAGCCAGAGATTTGGGGCCTGTTACAGGACGGGGTGGGTGAGGTTCTGTGGCCTCTAATGGGGTCAGACTAGGCGACCACAGTGGTCCCGTGTGACTAAGTCCTTCAGTATCAAGGCCTAACTACGCAGTCAGTGACCAGCTAGAGCCAAAGAAGTGTCCTTTATTTATTCAGATGCAAGAGAATAAAAAGACACTTACTCAAGGGTGTATGATACTCAACACCACAATACATACCACAAAACCCTGGCAACATTAAAAATAAGAGAAGTTACTCTAATTAATAGAGCCAATGGTCATAAACACCATGGGAAAATAAATCAGCAAACTGTGCTGAGAAGTAGCATGGTTGCTGTTTGGCTTGAGCATGCCAGATCTCCAGAAGTTCCAATTCTAACTTAATGGAGGCACTTCTGGAGCCAAAAGGACACATCTTCCCATCGAGGGCATTTCTCTCACCTGATTCTTAAAATAGCTCTTTCAATTTAAGGGTTTGTCTACATAGGGAAAATGAGGGTCAAGCTGAAGCAGAAAAATCTGTTCCACCAAAATCATGATGCCCATGTAGTTAAGCCTTTATACACACACACAGCTAGCAAGACATTTACACTGACTCAATAATCACAGTCACCGACTTCAGGATAAAGGAATGCAAACATGCAAGCATATTGCTCTATGGTTTTTGCTTTCCAAGAAAGTCTCCAGTTAGGAGTTGAAATGTCATAAACAAAAACAGATCTTGTATTATTTCATCTCCCTGAGGTAGTATGAGACTGCCCAAAAAATAAATAAAATAAAATAAAAACAAAACCACAAATAATACAAGCACTAAAAACTTCTGAGCTGGATTCTGCAAACTACTGGGTTGCTAAGTGCTTTAAATGCACCATGACAGACAGGATCAGGGCCTCAGAACAGACATGATACAGGGATTCTGAATGCACATGACTAGTGGAACATAAAATCTTCCTAATCTACTAGGAACTGGAGTTATATCACATACATTTCCTTCCTTGAACTTCTATGCACCATATTGTCTCTATCTGTCGAATGGGTAAAATGATACCCTAAAGCATCTTTGGAAGTGACATTAATTAACTCATCTGTTAAACAAGATATTGAAAATTCCTGCTCAGGGTAGGGCATGCTTGGCTCATGAGATCTGTTTAAATTTACAGGCCAAGACAGCACCATATGTACTGCAGCTTCATATCACACAAACACCTTTAGGATTAACTGAAAAATACCAGCCTGACAGCAGAGCCTTGAATAAAGAGAATTCTCTCCACTCCGCCCTCTTTTATGATCAGATTAATTTGGAAAGCTGGCAGGATCGTGTTCTGATTTAGTCTGACTTCATTCTCTTTCAAATTATATATATAATATATATATATATATAAAAAATTCCTCTCTCACCCCCTATGGGTGGTATGTGTCATCCTCAACCTCGGGTCCGCTACCAGAGGCCTGGGAGTTTGAGGGCTCTGCGCAGTATCTTAGCTGTTCCTAGCACTGCACTCTTCTGGACAGAGAGCTCTGATGTTGTTCCTGGGATCTGTTGGAGCCACTCTCCCAGCTTCGGAGTCACAGCCCCGAGTGCTCCTACCACCACTGGGACCACTTTGGCCTTTACTTTCCACATCCGTTCTAGTTCCTTTTTCAGGCCCTGGTACTTCTCCAGCTTCTCATACTCCTTCTTCCTGATGTTGCTGTCACTTGGCACTGCTACATCTATCACCACCGCCGTCTTCTGGTCCTTGTCTATTACCACGATGTCTGGTTGATTGGCCAGTACCTGCCTGTCCGTCTGGATCTGGAAGTCCCACAGGATCTTAGCCCTGCTATTCTCCACGACCTTCTGTGGAATCTCCCATCTGGTCTTGGGAGGCTCTAACCCATACACTGTGCAGATGTTCCCGTACACAATGCCAGCTACTTGGTTGTGCCGTTCAGCGTATGCTGTTCCTGCCTGCATCTTACATCCTGCCACTATGTGTTGGACTGTCTCTGAGGCCTCTCTGCATAGTCTGCACCTTGGGTCCTGTCTAGTGTGGTAGACCCCTGCTTCAATGGATCTGGTGCTCAGTGCCTGTTCTTGTGCTGCTATGATCAGTGCCTCAGTGCTGTCTTTTAGTCCAGCCCTTTCCAGCCACTGGTAGGATTTCCCAATGTCAGCCACCTCAGCTATCTGTCGATGGTACATCCCATGCAGGGTCTTGTCTTGCCATGGCACTTCTTCTTCTGCTTGATCTTCCTCCCATGTTCTTATTTCTGGGCTGTTTTGGGGAGTGCTGAGGTGAGATATCTTAAGGGGCTCGACTTGTGGGTAGTTTTCTGAAAATCAGCTCCTTTTTAACATGTAGCTTTAAAGCTTCCAGATTACTAGTTATGCTGGGTCTTGAGACTAAAGCTGCTCAGAAACAGGTTAGGGTGGGTAGGGCACAGCTGTAAGTCAGAGAAGGGGTGGAATTCATGGGAGACAGTACAGTGTGAGATTTTGTTTCTTGCTTTCTTGTTTCCAGTGTATGCCCCACTCCTTGGCTGGATGCTCCATGTAAAGATTGTAAAAGCCCTGAATTGCAAGTTTGAATAACATGCCAAACCCGGCTAAATTTGGGGCTAGAGCTAAGGTCTATCTCAGTAGTCTTCAAACTTTTTCCTCAGATCCCAATTTAGAAAAAAAAAAAAAAAAGCTTTTCTATTTGTGACCCAGCTATTACATCTTTCAGCAATGCATTACATACAGTATTTCAGCAGCAGCATGTCTTACACTCCCTTGCATTTAGTTTCCTCTCATTTTGTAAGTTCCCTCATCTTCAAAGCATCTGATGAAGTGGGATTTTTCTCCCTGGAAAGCTCATGCAATAAATAAATCTATAAGTCTTTAAGTGCCACAGGACTCCTTGCTTTTTTTGCTGGACTAGACTAACACGGCTACCTCTTTGGAACATGTCTAAACTGTCATTGTTACCCATGCTAGCCAGACTAAAGTTAGAATCATAAAAGCTGAGGATTGGAAGGCCTCTCAGATGGTCAACTAGTCCAACCCCCTGCTCAGACAAGATCAACCCTAACTAAATCATACCTGCCAAGGCCTTGTAGATTGCATAGGCAATCCCATCATCATTTGCTGTGTAGCCTTACTCATTGGGTATGTCCACATGTCTCTTTTATTTCGAAATACCACTGGTTAACCCATTCATTTCGAAACGGCTGTTATTTTAAAGTGGTTATTTTGAAATAACGCCATTTGGACATGTTGTTTCGAAACAACACCATTGTTTCAAAACAACATGTCCAAATGGCGTTATTTTGAAATAACCATTTTGAAATAACAGCTGTTTCAAAAGCAGGCTTTCCCTTAATTCGAATTAACATTTGCTTAATTCAAATTAACTTATTTCAGAATAAAGACTTTATTTCAAAATAACTTAGTTTGAAATAATGATGTGTGTGTGGACATAGCCATTGAGGTTGACAGGCCTCGAGTCCTTCCTTGAATTGAAGCCTATGCTCAAGTACTTTGCTGATTCAGGGGCGTTGGTCATGCCATTTAGGTTTCCATTTTCCTTTATCTCCCTTCATTTCCCCATGGAAGGAAATATTCTGCTCACATCCAAATCCAGGTGGTTTAGTGCTTATGAAATGAATAAACTGAACTCCAAAAGGAAGGAACAGTAGTTAGCCAATGCAGTCTAATATAGTGTGTTTGATATCCACCCACACATCCTGCATGGTTACACAGCAGCTGCTCCACATACCAAATGACATTAGAAACCCACAATAGTAGTAGACAAGTATATCACTCTAATGAAAGGGCAGTTTTACAGGGAATATGTTTCCTGGTTCTCTCCTAGTATGTTTGCTTTTCTCTAGTTAATAAAACATGGAATCAGGTGTGAAATAGTGTAGTTTCTTTAATAATAACATCAAGATCAGCAAGAATAATGACCGAATTTAACAAATGACACATGCAACAAACACATGGAATAGAACATTATCATTTAAACCTGGCTGAACTGCCTTCTTCCAACCAGTCATGGGATCACAAAATGTAAGTCAGTCTCAAAATACAAAGCACGTTTCCTTTCCACTGCTGCACCATCACCAGCATTTAGCAGTGTTCTTGACTTGAATACTGCCCGAGTTCTCAAAGAAACAAGTCATTCCCCCCATTTCCCTTACTCTAAATGACAGAACATGCTTTGACACAATGTGGAGCAGTGAAAGAATTTGGAAGATCACAAGGCTAATTTGAACAGACTTCAAATTACAGCCAGCAGCAACTTGTAGCTTTTCAGCATTTTGAAGTGTTTCTGTCAAAGACCACTGCTTACTCCTTTCAGACTGTTGAACAGATTGATATAGAGCATTGACTATAAAAAAATGTACATGACTAAAGAACAATATACGTCCATGGTCTCAGTCTCCAATTCAGAGCAAATCACTGAGAGCTATTCAGTGCTATCAAGACCAATTCTATGACTGCTCTATTTGTGCACGTGCAAGTGATACAAAAATGAAACGCTAATTCCTGTTGAAATTACAGAGCAGATGAATTGCTATTCAGCGCCTTCCTTTCTTTTCTTTTGTTCTGTAATGAATATTTGTCCACTAATAGCTAGTTTGGAATGACAGCCTTGTAGTGTACACAACAGGAATGTTCTATAGAGAGAGGATATATAAGGTATCAGATCTCTGTATATAATACACCAGCTCATTCAACCTCATTTGCATAGCATTAATTGTCAGTGGAAGGCAATGTAAAATGATGGCCAACATTGTCCAGCCTGGTAGCCTAAAGTCTCATAAGCCTGGTTGACACTAAGGAATTAGGCTGACAAAACTGTGTTGCTCAGGAATGTGAAAAATGCATGCCCCTGAGCCAATGCAGTTAAATCAGCCTAATCCCAGTGTAGAGAAACTTGGATTGACAGAATTTCTTTCCATCAGCCTAGCTACTGCCTGTCTGGGAGGTGGATTATATTCACTGATTGTCATACCCAAGGGTAGTGCAGCTGTAGTGTTTCAAGTGTAGGCAAGCCCCTAGGTCCAAGGTCAAACGGGAACATTGTGATAATCTAGTCTGTCCATCTGTAAAACACAAGCCAGAGAACTTCTCCAACATAATTCCTACAGCAGGAAAATTGTTCCGCTGATTGATTGCCCTTCCCTTTAATTAATCTCGCCATTAGAATTCACAGCTAATTGCCAGCTTGATTTTGTCCAGCTTCCAGTCCTAGCCATCTTTGCTGCTAGGCTTAAGTACATATTTAGGCATCTCAATAAAAGAATCTTTGGATTTCTTTTTCTAAAGTCCCCAGGATTTGCAGATCCTCTTGATTTTAGTGAGGTTCATGAGGGCTCAGTACCTTGGAAATGCAACTCATGTCCATTAAGATGCCCAACTATAAACATACAAACTTAAATCTTAGGCACACAAGTTCACTGTCTTCTAATCCCAAACCTCAGCTGGTGTCAGTTATCATAGCACTACTGAAGTTAGTTGGGGAGATGGTTTACACTGGCTGTGAGGGTGTGTCCTTTTGGTCTTAATTTCCATCCCAATTCTGACTTTGGCAAAGGTTCCTTCATTGTCTCTCCCCTCTATACTCTCTCAGCTTTCCCCAACCCAGTTATTTCCTTCTTTCTCTTCACACTCATGCAATACAGCGAAATGTAGAGATAAGCACAACTGCTCTGAGGTTCTGCACCTCCTCATCTTTCACATATTTTAGGTGTTAAAGTCAGAAGGGGCCTTTAAAATCATCTAGCTTGACCTACTGCATAACAGAAGTAGTGAACTTTCATTCAGTGATTTCTGCAGCAAGGCCATAATTTCTGGTTGAGTTAAAGCCTAGCATTAGAAAAGATGTCCCATCTTGATTTAGAGACCTCTAGTGACGGAGAATACACCATTTCCCTAAGACTTCCAGTGGTTAATTATCCTCATTTGACTTCAGCTTCCCACCATTGGATCTTTCTATGCTTTCTGTCTGCTAGATTATGTTTCATGTACCACATACTGGACAGTATATAAAGGGATTCCACGCTTGCACAACTAAACTGGCCCTTTATTAAGAGACCTATTTACACAGATGCTGAAACTGCAGCTAGAAGGGGTGCACAGACACTGCCTGATGTCTACTCTAAATGCTTCCTTCTCTCAGCCTGTGCTTCTGCCTTCAAGTTCCAGTCAGGTTGCTGCAGATTAAGAGTACTCAGGTAGTAGAAATCTTTTCCCCTTTGGCAAAGTTTACTTTAGAACTTTGCAGTTTAGGACCATCTCTTGGAAAGTTAGGGCCACACATTTGAAGGAGCATGGGTCTGCAAAGAGCAGTGCACTGTAATGTTCTGCACTTGCTGAAAGCCACTTCAGAACACACAATGGGCATCCGTACACATGCATGTAGGTCAGTGTTCGCACCATGCACCTTTTAATGCACCTACTGTAGCCCCAGAAAATGTGGCCGTAATCCTGGGCCTGTTGAAGTTAACTGCAGAACTCCCACTGATTTAGGACCTGGCCACCAAAAATGTGCACACATAGGTTGATTTTAAATACAACAAAAGAGGCACATTCTGCTAGCCAACGCCTGCTCTGATTCTGCTGAATGCATTTTAGATGGTTAGTGTCTATTGAAAACAAGTAACCATCCTAGATTTCCTATGGACTCTGATTCTACATCCACATGTTCTAGTAAATGACTGGTCAATACTCAGTTAATCATTTTTTTTTCAGTTAATACAAATAATCATTTGCTTATCATTAGGTGTTTCTGCACATACCCTCTGCAGTATGGCCATACACTACCCTGGATCTATGTACCTGACTCCTGTTCAATGGATTTATGGGAGCAGATAGGCCGTAGTACTGTGGGTCAATTAATGCTATGTAAAGCAGGTACTCGTCACTATAGGAAATATTTGTACACTTACAAAAAGCAATACACACATAAAGAACAAAAATACAACAAGCACAGCTTGATACAATAACATGCCATGAAATATCATTGGCTTTATAATAATTTACTACAACTTGAAAAATGTTCTTTTATCCACACTGGATAGGAAATGCTTCCATCTAACACATGGTAAGCATGCAATAACAATATATACAACAACAATTTGGAGTTTGGTTTTTACTCATGAAAAGGATTGGAGTATAAGGATACATTAGTTTTTTTTTTCAGGCCTGATGGAGCTATTGCGTCATTCTTTTTAAATTAGGTTTTGGGGGGCTCCCCTCTTAAATTGTGGTATAGGATTTTTTTAATAGAAATCTCCAAACTCTACTTTTGATCCTAGAGTATAAAACTCATTTATTTTTCCCCAGCAGTTGTTCTGATTTACTGGTTGACAAGAAAAAAAATCTTAACATTGTTCAGTTAAAAAATAATTTTCTCTCCAAACTATTTTGGGACATTGAGGATCTGATAGGAGAAATATCTAGCAATCCTGCCAGACATTATTACACTACTCCCAGTTATTACACTTTCTACCATCAGTGATTTAACTAGATGCCATCCATCCATCCCAAGGGGAAGTCCAACCAAAATTTTGTCAGGATTTCAAAGATTTCCAGTCCCACCTGACAACCATAAAATCCTCTTAATGAACCAACCAGGTCCTGTACCAGCTACAGTTTGAGTAGCATGAATGTCAAATGTGCCGTTTCTGCTCTTATAGGGGACTGTTCTGTGTTGCCTACACAATAGTTGTAATAGTGGAGTCATCAGACCTTTTACAGAACAGCTTGCACATGACTGCAGAATGAGCCCTCAAAGCCATTGTGATCTCCCTACCAGTTGTTCTTTCCATAGGACACTCTGTTCAAAGGGTGTGTGCGGTTGGTGAGTGTCAAGTGGGCTGAATCTGAGCCTGATAGAAAGGGACTATTAATAAAGGTCCTATCTTGGCCACAAGATATCCCAGTTCATTTCTTGACTGGGTCTTTATCTTTAAATCTGATCTTTGCCTCTTTCTTGTATAGCCTTTTGCCTTAGAAAAGCAACATTTTGAACAGCACTGGAGTAACTACTTGGCAAAGCATATCTCTAACTGGTTGAAACCAACTACTTTATATGAATATGAAAACCCTTAAATAGTCATAGAACTGTAGCTACAAAAATGATTTTTCTTCATGATTTGACAATTTTCAGGGAGATATTCATTTCATGACAGCTGATTGTAAAAGTAAACTAAGTTTGACTTTAATGTTGAAAGATCTTTTCTATTTCTAACACTGTGTTACAAAGGCAGGTGCTCAGGAAGTTTACTATATGTTAAAACATGTACATATACAGTCTTGTAAACGATGATGGGGGTCTCACAAGAGGAAAACATGAGAAAATGTGGAGAAATGCAACCAGTGCATTTCTTGGAAAATTGAATCCTATCTCAGGAAACTTTGTGCATGACTTTGCCTTGGCCAACAACTGATAATGGAAGTGACAAAAGGAAGATGTAGCCGCACTGTGTCCTTTTGACAAAGTGTATGGGAAGGCATCCACTCCCTATTCAGGAAAGCAAAACAAAAATGTTGGTAGTGCAGAAGAAGACAATTTAAAAAAAAAAAGAAAAGAAAAGAAAGGGAAACTGGTAACAATTACAGAATTTAAGCAGTCTAAAGGGACTGCGGATTTTAAAAGAATTAATAGAACCAACTACTTGTTCATACTTAGCTGTTTCAGAAACCTTTGTTTTAAAATTACACTGCTGTATTGATCAGTTTGGCACTGTTTTAGGCTAAGCATAGTCAATGGATTCTTCTTTCAACCTTCACTTCCAGAGGATCCTTTGCTCAGTGGTCTCCTGCCCCCTTCTGCTTGCTGAGAACTTTGAAGATTGATCTTTCATTAACTCTTCTTCAGGTCTGGGGTTGGAGCCCTCCTCTGTCATTTTTTTATTTTACCTGTAATTCATTTTTCCAGTGGTGCTTCAGCCTCATTCACTCATACCTCCACATAACAACATACTCAAATCCATATACCAGACACTTATCCAACACTTTTCTGGGAACTAAGGGATGATAGTTCTGTCCATTTTCCAAAACAAAGTCCATTGGGATGGCTGCTTTTTTATCCAGATTAAAAATCAATGACTTAACACTCATCATTATTATCCTGTTGCTTGCGAGCAAGTGAGAAACAATCATCTTTCTATATTATTTTGAAGCACTGCAGCAAGAGGAGAACTCATGCAGCCATTACAAAGCAACCAACTGGGATGTTCACACACGCTGCAAGAAGCTTTCAGCTATGCTCTTCATCATGCAGGACTGCCCTGCAGTCTCCCATTTTTGTAAGAGCTAGCTTTAATTTTGGATTTCTTCAGGATCACTTTGGTAAGCCGCAGAGGACTGGAGGGGGCAAGAACCTCACTTGAAGCAAATGTGAGTGATTTACATTTCTGCAGTGACTGCATTTTTGCAGTGCTCTGGATTTTCTCTCCTTGCTGGTTTGGTGACACTGATGCATCGTGGGCAGACAGACAGACACATGGACAGACAGACAGCAAGATAGATAGAGGGGTTTGCTCTATTGTCACCCATTTCAGAATGTAAAAGCCTCCTTTAATGCTCCCTCCCCCCCCCCAAGACAGGTTGGTTACAGTACTGCTGAAAGAGCCCTCCAAATGCTTCTGGAAGAGAGAGGGACAAGACCGAGCCCCTAGGCAGAAGGGCGAGGTGGGGGCCTGGATGGGGGAGGGGCTCGGTTGGGGGCTGGTGCCTGGGGAGGCGGGGGGAGTGGAGGGAGTGTTGATGATGGGGATGGAGTGGGAGGTGTGGGTGAACTGGGGGGTGGTGGGGTATAGATTGGAGCAGGGGATGGAGGATTGTAGATGGGGGCAGGGGGTGGCGAGGAGGGCAGGTAGGCATGGTTGAGCGGGTATTTTGGCAGCGCCTCAGCATTCTTCACTCGGGTGAAATTGATACAGCGACCCTAAAAGAGAAACAAAAAGGTGAATGAGCATGATGATGATGTATCCGCCAAGGGACAGGCTGGCAGACGCAGCGGTATTCCTACTCAAAATCAGTAATCTAATGTTTATTTTTCTAGGTGCCCAGTCAGCATCAAGTCCCCTCGATGAGGCAGATTCTCAACCTGATCCTCTCATGGCTGCTCTGAGGAGCCCCAAATCCTTCACTCCTGGAATGAACCATGCAGTAGCAAATGCAAGATGACCAGCTCTGCTCCTGTGGCTCTATCTCTGTGGTATTGTGAAAATGCACTCCGAGCCACCCTTGCAGCCACTGTTCACTAATTCCACTGCAGCCAGCACGCACCTGTAGCCAGTGGTTGTAGCATGTAAGACCTTGTGAAGGAACATGAATGTCAGCTGGGGTTAAGGCACTGGTGGTTAGAATGCCAACATGGCGAAGGAGTTACCATGACTTTATACTGGACAGGGATGAACTGTTCCTTCCCACTACATCCTCCCCATGGCCGCTGAGTTTGTCACGACCGAGCTGGGTATATCAAGATGATGGCTGGATAGATAAGAGAGACAGCTGAACTCGAATTAATATGCAAGCTAAATTCTGTGAAAGCAGGACTGAATCGAGATTATGGGTTCTTTTCCCATTACAAAGGGTAATTTGACTTCAGGCTTCCCATGGTTTGAGCCTGTAAACTGCTCTGATTTGCTGTTACTTTATGACCTGATCCTGTTTTACACCCCCTTGCATTTAGTTTCATTCCTTTCTGTAAGTTCACCCATCTTCGAAGCATCTGAGGAAGTGGGATCTTCTCCCACGAAAGCTCATGCAAAAAATAAATCTGTTAGTCTTAAAGTGCCACACAACTCCTTGTTGTTTTTTCACTGGATAGATAAGCACATCTCGAGGCATATCTGTTAACCTGGAGGGGTGTCTGCAGGCTCCTGGGATGGATATTCTTATAGAATCACAGAAATTGGAAAGAACTACGAGAGGCCATTGAGTCCAGTCCCCTGCACTCATGGAAGGACGAACTACCATATAAACCACCCCTGACAGGTGTTTGTCTAACCTGGCCTTAAAACCTTCCAGTGATGCGGATTCCACAACCTGCCACCTGCCTGGATGGTTTAGCTCACTCATGGGACTTCTGTGCTAACAATGGTGCATTCTAGTTGTCCTGGTGGTTTATGGCCTCTACCCTAGGCTTTCACTGACCTTCATGAACATCCAGCCTTATTAAAATATTGTACAGATGTTGCTATGGTTTGATACCAGACATTTGCTTTTGAAGCATGCTGTTCCCAACACACCCAAAGGGTGGGAAATAATCAGCATTATTCAGCAGTAGACAAATCACTCCAGCAAGAATTCTCCAACAATGTAATCCAGAGGGAAGACAGCTGTGAGAGTAAATGCCAGATTCAGTTTGTCAGATCTTGCTAGAAATGTATCCATCTCCCACCACGTCTGTACATACAGCTGTTTGAGGCAGTGGATGGCAAGCCTCTGAGATCAGACTTTAATTTACAATCTGTGCCATCGTGTGATGTAATAGATTATTCACAATCTCTCTTTTTAGCAGAGCTAGCAAAATCCTACTCTCCAGAGTTTGTCTTTGGAGCATATTCTGCCTACAGATCTTCCACAGGTGAGAATGGAACCTACTGACTCTGCTGAAGACTGCACATGGTTCCCAGAGTACTCTGAACTCATGGACACAGGCGCAGGAGAAGAAACAGGCTGAGAACTAAATCACAGATTCAACAATATGGCTAGACTTAGGCCAAAATCAGGAGATGGCTTCAAAATCACAAGCAGGATACATCTGTAGGTGTTTTTATTTGCCTTCTGCTTTCCAAGCCTTCAGAATATATTGATGGGGGGGGTGTCACATTTTCAGGGTTTTATCCACACCCAGGAAGGCTAGAAACAAATTTTTTCAAAATGAAAAGCTGAGATTCTCCTACCATCACTTGACTCCAGCAGCTAGGACTTTAAGGAAAACACCACCTATCACAAGACTCATGATACAATCTCAAGAGCTGGCTACACTGGTTCATGCCTCCCCCTTCCCCCTGCTGTTAGAGTTTTGGGTGAGATTTTACCAATCTGAATTTTGCCTCTTGCATCAATATAAAGTATTCTTCACTCGTGTCCAGTTTCCAACCATTTATCAATTGGCCAAGAGAGGGAGTTTTATTTACCTCAGCTAGTTGCTTGTACTGTGTCCTTCCTGAAAAGGTCAAACTGTTAACTGGAATGTCTGTAGAACCTGCTGCTCATGTGAAGCTAAAAACTGCTTTTTTAAATTCTTCTATAAAAACAGTGCTAAGTTACAGTTTGTTATGCATTTAAACAGAACCTTTGCCCTCTAAACTGTTTAGCTTTTTCTAATAATTTCCACCTGTGAAAGATCCCACACTAAATTCTCTATTGTCCCAGTCCAAGTTATTGTATTACAGGCTTATTCTTCCAAATATGAACTCAGAAAAAGAGACACTGGAGGGTTTCTGAATCCATAGTTTGTTTTCCATTTTGGGACTTGGTGTGTGGGGAGGAGGAAGGTCTGAGACATGAGGGGCCGTAGGCTGTTTTGCTTGTCTGAGTTTTTCTCTTTTTCTTTTAAAAGTAAATTTTAATGCTGGTGAAAAGATGCCAAACAGAAGAATGGCCCCAGGGAGATGGATAAATTATTAGACTGCCTTGGGAGGTTGTACAAGTTTTTCAAAAGGAGGCTGGACAGTCATCTGTCTTGGAGGGTTTAGACACAACACATCCTGCATCTTGGCAGGAGCTTAGACTAGATCAGTGGTTCCCAACCTTTTCAGTAACACAACATACTTCAATGAGACAAACAATTCCAAGGCATACCCACTTTTTTCAGATGAATTGATTGCTCTTAAATGTTCCATTTACTATGGTTACAATCTTACTAGAGAGGTGTGCAACATAGTGCATACAAAAAGCTAAAGAAGGATCAAATGCATTAATGTTTCAAATCCATAGGAAAAAAATACACGTCATCTCAGTTTTGCCATTTGGCTTCCTGTGTTTAGAATGGTCATGTCTTAAAATCAAAAGACTGATACCTCACTTTTAATCTGATGATTAATTTTCACAAGTTTTGGGAGATGTAATTTTGGTTGGAGAGAATATTGTTTAAGATGAAACAATGTTTGACATTGATTTTCATTGCCTTTGTACAAAATTTCATGGCATACTTGAACACTTCTCAAGGCACACTGGTTGAAAATCACTGGACTAAATGGCACATGCAGTCCCTTCTAATCTTATGGTTTTATGATTCTATTGGAGTAGTCCCAATGCACTGGGATGTGTTGCGATTTGAAGCAACTATATCCGGAGCCCTGAGCCCTCTTGGGGTCATGGGAAGTTGTCTTATTGAGCCCATTTTAACAGCTTAGTAATTTGTAGTAAAGGAATTATTAAAAAAATGATAAAGTGAGGTTAGAGTGATAAAATGAGTCTCTAAATCAGTAGAACAGGGATTATACAGATTATAAAAATAAAATATATCTAATACATTAATTAATTTATATTATAGATAGTGTATTAATACTATAGTGATAATTATTATTAGTTTATTCATAACTAATTAACTAATTAAAACATAGTATTATTAATAATGATAACCCTGAGCCTTTTGCAGTCATTTACATGCAGTGGCTGTGAATGCTACCAAATAAGAACAGGGACCGGGTACATCATCACACATGGCAGCAGGTTGCCATAGCCTGGTCCAACAGGAGGAGCAGGTGCTTAGCATCTTAGGAAATCAGGCTGGATCTTTTAATTTAGTGGGCATAGTTGGATTCATTGCACAGGCAGCCAGACAGTGTATCTTTATTTCAGCTTCTGGCTTTGTCTAATTTTGATGCCTGCTAGTGTGTAGCTGGAGAAACGTACAAACAATAAATCAGAAATAAGATGTTCCATCTCCTCTCTCCTCCTGCTTTGGTGGCTGGGTGGAAAAGTTCTGAGGATTTGATGACAGGTGGAGGCTGAAGGGAGAGACTGATGTGAGAATAGCTTCAGACAGCTTCTGTTCAAGTGCACTGCCAATGATGTCATTCTTTGTGGATATTAAGAAACCCCTTTCTGAACCTTAGATGTGCAGTAGAGGAAAGTGGATTCTGGTCTGGGATTATAAAATACGCGGCACAATCTGCAGTTGAGGATGGCCTCTTTTGCATAAACAGAGGCCATCTAAAGAAAATGGGGTTGCAGAAACACTGTCTTGAACATCCATAGTTCACCACTCAGGTTGCTCTAATCCACATCATGGCTGCAATGCCCTTCCCCCTCTCGGGAGCCAATTCCTGTTTAGAGCTTGGTGGAGCTTGATAGGTTTTGGTCATTTCCTTTTGGCAGAAGCCCTAGCTTCCCCTCATAATCAGCTATGTGGTGTGTTAGCTCCACTTGAATGATGGGTCTGTGGACTGAGGCATCAATATACAGTGAGTGTTTTAAATCAGTTCCCACTGCCTGTATTAATGCCAGGTCTCATATGCTACTCTCTTTAGATTTGCAAGGCAGCATGTCAGTATGCTAGGGGTCCTCCTTCCCCACTGCTCTGCCCTGTGTGTTGTCATTGAGACTACATTAATACTATGAGCTAGTGGGGAAATTCCCAGAATGCCTATACATGCTTGTGCTAGTGCTTGTGGTAGCATGGGCAGGGCCAGTGATGGAACAGGATGGCCGTCCTGAGTATGTAGCCATGGTGTTCAGAGAGGTTTGTATCTGGGGTGGCTATGAACCATGCTGTGGCTGCCCATGCTACCCCAGCTTCACTACTATTTTGGGGCAGCTAGCTTGATGATGTCTACGGAAGCTGGGCATCAGGCCCTGAGCTCCACAGTGTAGATGCAGCCATAGGATGTAAATTCCGGTGCAAGGAGATATACCCCTGCTAGATTTGACCATGCTCACATGCTAAAAATCTAGTATGGCTGCAGTGGTGCAAGGAACTAGTTGCCCTGAGCCCAGACCCATCCGAGATGCTAGACACATTCTAGGGGAGCTAGTCTCTCACGCTGCCATGGGTAATGTTCTAGTTTTAACTTCCAAAGGGGTAGCCATGTTAGTCTAGTTCAGCAAAACAAACAAGGAGTGGTGTGGCACTTTTAAAGACTAACAAATTTATCATGAGCTTATGTGGGGGAAAATCCCACTTCATCAGACGCTTAAAAGATAGGGGATCTTACAGAATGGGAGGAAATTAAATGCAGGGAAGTGGTTTTTTTTCTCATTACAGCACGTGATTTGACCTCATCTTTCTCTGTATGCTGTCTCAGTGTTTGAACCTTAACAACTGCTTTGATTTGCTGTTACAGCATGACCTGATCCTATGACTTACACTTCCCTGCATTTATTTTCCTCCTATTCTGTAAGTTCCGCCATCTTCAAAGCACCTGACAAAGTGGGATTTTCTCCCATGAAAGCTCATACAATAAATAAATTTGTTAGTCTGTAAAAGTGCAACAGGGCTGCTTGCTTGTTCTAGTTTAAGCACACTTACATGATCCAAGCTAGTGTCGGGATGTCTCCTCAGGCTGGAATTTATGACTTCAGTTTGAAATGTAGCTATACCTTTACACCTGTGTCACAGTGGTGTGATACACTGCTGTTGTGATCAAGTGGCATTTTCCACTCGCTTTGAAGAGGGGCAAAAGAGGGCGTTGAGGTATAGGGCAATGAAGAACCAGGCCCAATATTTGCAAGAGCTGCCCAGGATTCAAGTAAACCTGGGACACTACTCTGAAATATGGCATGCTGCTTTGCACAGAGCTTCCCTGCATGTGTAACATTGGCCAACAAGGGGGTACCATATGATAAAACAATAGAAGCATCTGAACTGAGGATGCCAAGCATGTGTGTCTTAACTCATAACATCCTTGGTTTTATTTTCTCTCTGTGGGTTGGTGTATCATCTTTAACCTTGTTTTAGTGTACTTTGCTGCAGTTTTAAAGTAAATACTGTGGGGCGGGCCTGCTGAGTGAGTGAAAGTCTGAACCAAGATTAACCAATTTTATTCAGGAAAGAAAAAACCTCCATAAGAATGTTTTCCTTGTGCTGGTTCCATGTTTCCTGCAATGTAACTTTAGCGGCTTCAGACTATCACTTGCATGGTCTTTATTTATTTTCTTTATTTAGGTTGAAGTAAGTATTTGAAAAAAATGAGAAGCTGGGCCAGAAAAGGACAAGTCATGATAATTTTGCTGGAAGTTTTGCTAAGTCTGGTGAAGTTATGTGGATCTGACTAAAATTCACATCACACTCTGGATCAGGACACTGCTGGTATCAGATATTCTTTTGGATCAATGCAGTCAGGTCCAGACCCAGAAGACGGGTCCAAAAACCCCTTGTGTTTCTTCACCAGCTCAGCACTAGATGGTCATTCTATAGAGGTGCTCCAGGGAATAACTCAAACCTCATGAATACATGATCCCCTCCCTCATTCCTCCATGCTTTTCGAGTAAGAGAAATAAATTGACTGCTGACCTAGACCAATCAGAAATTACTTTCTCTTCCATGCTACTGCTGCCTTGGTCAGGTAGACTCACAGCACCAACCACGCTCTGCTTGCTTATTCTAATCCAAAGGTTTGGAGAGGCTGCACAGAGACCCAGGGAAGGCTGTTGCTTTCCCTGGGGTCTCATATGAGTGTGTCCAAGTGATAACTGTAACCTGATCACCCTTGCAGTTATAGCCAGCTTAGAGTTTGAATTCTGAACACATTCACCTAGGTTTATTTGCATCTGAGTCTTCCATATTAGCTGAGCAGCTTCTTTTACTCCAGAATACTCATCTAGGAGGCCAAATTCACAGGCAATGTGGCATCAGTTCACTCTGTTGGACTTTCTTATGTCTGCTTACTGATATGGGGATGAGAGAGTGTAAGGAATAATTTAGCATAACAGTCCCTAGAAATTCACAGACCTTTTCAGAACTGTGGAGTTAGTGCAAATGGAAATCAATTAGTTAATACTTGCCCTGTGCCTTGCCTGTGTAAAACAGTGAGGGGCACTGCCCTCCATTTGCTGAAATCATACCAAAAAAATATGAAGTGCAAAGAATACCAGCAAATGGGCTTTCATTTGCTGACACAGCACAGCAGCTGTGTTCTCCATGTAGACTGATGCCTCCTGAATTCAAGAAAGAAGGCAAAATATGCTGTGTGAGCTTCAGCTGTGTAAACCAAACAACAATAAATGCTTTTGGCTTTGCAAAAATATATGAAAAGGAGCTAAGTCAGCACAAACTACCTCTACCCCCATGAGAATGCCAGGAGGTGGAAGGAAAATGGCAAGACACTGATGTCACTTACTCATCTGAATTATGAGTGACTTTTTAAGCTGCTGTTTCTTGTTTAAAGGTGTTTTTATTTATGTACAAAGAAGAGGGTGGCTTGCAGCGAGACCTCCTACTCACATTGATATTCTGTTCATGCAGGCATTAAAATTCATGAATGTTGAGATTGTTTTAAATGTTACAAGAGTCCTGTGGCACCTTAACAACTGACAAATTTCTTCCACTTTTGGTTGCTGCGCCTGAAAACTTATGCCCAAAGAAATATGTTTGTCTTTAAGGTGCCAAAGGACTCTCAGGGTATGTCCACACGTACCTTTTACATTGAAATAAAGTTGATTATTTTGATTTTAAAAAGATTAGGTCCACATGACATTCTTCCAAATGGAAATGATGAGCTCCATCATTTCAGTTCACGAGAGGTTAGCTCGAAACAGCTAAAACCTAAATTAAAGCAAAATAGCTGTTGAATCGAAAGGGTTGTTTTGAAATAATGCCAGTTGGTTGCATTATTTTGAAACGGCACTGTTTTGATTCAAAGGTTTGATCTTCATCCCAGGGTGCATGGCACCCTGGAAGGAAGGCCCTCCCACCCCATCAGCACCCTGGCCAGGGAGAGAGAGGGGTGCAGAGGGAATTGCAGAGCAGCAGGGGGCAGACCTCGTGGGGTGCCCTGAATCCCCTGATGCTGGCTGGGAGGCAGGGGATTTGAGGCGCCCTGCAAGCTCTGCCCCTGCCGCCTGCCTGGCCAGCCCGGAGGATTCGGGGTGTCCTGCAAGCTCTGCCCCCACCACCTGGCCAGCCTGGGGGATTCGGGGCGCTCCATGAGCTCTGCGCCCACTGCTTGGCCAGCAGCAGGGATACAGGGCGCCCCCCTGCCCTGGGGTCTTTTTTTCCTCTGCCACTGGCTCTGTAGAGCCAGTGGCAGGGGTCTGGGTGGCAAAATGGCCTTGCCAGGGGGCCATGTTGCCACATCTCCCAGGGTGCCTCTCTCCCAAATTGAACTAGCAAGTCCTGTGTAAGGACCTGCTAGTTCGATTTGGATTTTTTCTTGTGTGGATCTGTTAAATCGATTTAACTGAAATTGATTTAACAAGTTTTATTTCACTTTGGTTAAATCAGTTCAAGTTAAATCAATTTAACCACCTAGGTGTGGATATAGCCTCATTGTTTTTGCTGTATACAAACTAAGACAACTACTGCTCTGGAACTTTTCAAAAGGTGAGACTTTTCCTTTCGCCAGAGACACTTTGTATTTCTGGATCTTATTTCTCATGCAGATTTGGAGCTCTTTATTCAGAGATAATCTCAACATGATGGATCAGATTAATCCCTGGTGTTATTCAATTGACTTCAGTGGAAGGGTTTGTGTGGGCGTTTGAGCAATGTGACCACAACTAAACTTTCAAAATGTAACTAAAATGCAAATTTTAGCTGTCGAGATGACTTCAAGAAACAGACTCTATTATTAATATTGTTTTGCATTTTTAATGAACTATGGCTTTATAGAAAAATATTAAAATGTACCCATCTCTGGAGTGAGGGAAGCAGCCTCCTGGCCCCAATACCCTGACTGGTAGCTAGTGGATAGGGAAAGGAAAATTCAAGCAATGATCTCTTTCAGAAAATATCAGGGGTATTTATGGCCTGATTTTAGAGTTGGTTGCAAGTACTCACTGCCACTGAAGTTCAGGCTACACAGAGAAGAAGCTCTACACTTAACAACAGAGCCAAGTACGACCATTTCTGTTTCAAAGCAGAATTAAATTAATTCTCAAGGCCAATTCAGTTATTCTATGGTCTTGGAACAGTAGAATTCCAACCTCTTTTTGATCTACATTACTCACATCTAAACCAGGAAGGACCCCATGGATGTCTGTGAGGTACAGTGGTATAAAATCAGAGAACAGTTACACATCTGAGTACTCCTAATATATCATACCAGATAATAGATTACAGCTGAGTTGGGAAGTAGTTTTACTAGCCTATGAAAATTTTCATGATCCCAAAAATATTTCCAAAACCTGAACTAAAAAATTCTTTGTGAGCCAGAAACCAAAACATATTGATTTACGTTAATCGTAACATTTTCTTTTGATTATTTCGAAAAGTTTCATTTCAATTTTCACTATTTTTTACTTTTAAAACTTTTTACTCAGATAAGTTTTCATTACAAAATAAGTCATTTTGAACCAGAAAAGCAGAACATGTTGTTTATTTTGACCATTTCAAACCTTTTTTATTTTTTTTTTCAAAATTTTTTCAAGTCAAGAGACTTGTGAAAACCCATCCTTCTCCTTGGAAAGTTTCCATTTTGATGAATTAAAGTACTTTTAAACAAAACCCCCAGTTAGCTGAAAACTTCCTCACAAGTGCTATACTAATGACCAGCTTTATGATAAAACAAACGAGGACTCCTGTGGCACTTAAAGACTAACAAATTTATTTATTGCATGATCTGTCTCCCATAAAAGTTCATGCAATAAATAAATCTGCTAGTCTTGAAGTCCCATAGGACTCCTTGCTTGTTTTGTTGAACTAGACTAACATGGCTACCCTTTTGGAACTCACCTTTACAATAGATCCTGTGCAGAATTTGACCTCACTCCAAGAAATTCAGTTGAAGTCACTGAAAAGCATAGATGTCCCATACCTTTATAAAAATCGACTCAGGAAGGGACAACATTCCAAGCATTTTTTAAAAAAAGGACTGCAATTCATATCTTTGAGTATCATTCTGCCAACATGCATGCATTTTTATACTTCTTTTGCAACTGACTCTTTCTCTAGTGGTTTAGCATCTGAGAAGACATAGATGGTGGGGTGCTACTACAGTGGCTGCTGGAGAGGTTTTTTTCAGTTCAGGTACTGTAGCTACTTTGATATCAGCAGGTTCTTAGTTCAAATCCTACTCAAGACCTATTCCACGTGCCCTGTGCTCCTAACTTTAAAGTTCAATCTTTTCACCCCTTAACAAAAGGATAAATATTTGACCATCTATATGGCTGATATAAACAGATGCTTAACTGGCTGCATCCATTTATACCAGGTGACCACCGGGTGAAATGGACAATTGTGTGCTGGCTGGTACCACATTGTAGTACTCATTTACTGGTATCACACTTACTAGTATCATGTTGTGGATAATTCTGTGCATCCAGCATACATGGGGGACAGAAACATTTCTCAGGCTTTCTCCTTATCCAAAGTGGATTAACAGGCTGAGGGAGTTGGTTGAGTGTCTCACTGTGGAAGAGACATTACTTTCACCATGGCTTTTGACATGGAAAAGCCAGATTGGACTTTTCATCCCAGAATGGACTTTGGTGCTTTTGCTGCTGTGCAAAAGATGGAGGGGGTAATGTCTAGGGAAGGCACTATCCCAGGAGAAGTCTGGGGAAAATTGCCATTCTATTTTACAAGAGAGTTGGAGAATGCTTTAGCAGAGCTCTGAGCAAACAGGAAAAGCTGACACGGGGGCAAAAGGATGCTTAGTCCAAACAGCAAAATGTTAAAATAAACATGAGTTTCAGATTTAATGATCTGATAATGAACACAGAAGCCCTGACGGCTGTGCTTGCTCCAGTGGGATCACAGACAAAGCCGGCAGTTATTTAATCCTACAGTGCTGGAAGGCATGGCTTCGTTGAATGGAATGGCAGGAACAGCAACATACAAACGCCCTTTAGTACCTAGCACAGTGGGTCAGGATCTATGACAGGATACTATCACATTATAAACAATACTAGTATTAATTGCATCGTTTCCTGATTTTCAATCATTTCAACTTGTAAATTTTTTGGATGAAGATCTATCCATTTACCTACTTACAGTACATTGGTGTCTATCACTCTAATATCTTAGTGTCTCCCACAAGTAAAAACAACACTATAAGGCAGTACAGTCCTACCATGTTGACTATGGTTATTTATTTTCTGTATTATGACTGTGGGTCTTGCCCATGTGCTTAGGGTCTTAGACTCTAACTAATCACCATATCTGGGACTCGGAAGGAATTTTCCTTCGGCCAGACTTGGAGACACCCTGAAGTTTTTTAGCCTTTCTTTGGTGTGTGTGGAACGAGTCCCTTGCTGGCCTGAACTAAAGTAAATAACCACATTCAAAAACCAATACACGAACACTTCAGTCTTCCTGATCACTCCATTTCACATCTGTTAATAGACATACTCAGACAAATGGATAACAAATCAAAGCTTCAAAAAGAAACTGCAGAATTGGAATTCATATGTGGATTTGACATAGCCTACGCTAGCAGGCTTAGTCCGAGACTAATTTGAATCCTACACTAGCCTTTGGCTAGTTTGAACTAAAAAAATTTTTTAGTTCGAGCTAGTAAGTTCCAACTAACCTCTTAGTTTGAACTTGTGCTTTGGCTAGTTTGAACTAGCATGACGCAGACATGCTAGTTTGAACTAAATAAGTTTGAACTAGCAGTTAGTTTGAACAAAGCATGGTTATTTAGTTTGAACTAACTTTTAGTTCAAACTAGCTGCACTTTTTTAGTTCAAGCTAAAAAGAAGCCATGGTCTTTATTTAGCCCATGAGATCTCTGGCTATGTCTACACCTAAAATCTTAGTCTGGACTTTTTTGGTTGGAACTAAGCAGTTTAAAGTTAGTTCAAACAAAAAAAAAGTGTGGCTAGTTCAAACTAAAAGTTAGTTAGAACTAAAAAACTGCACTTAGTTCAAACTAACTTCTAACTGCTTAGTTCAGACTAAGAATGTCCGAACTAAGGTTTTATGTGTAGACATAGCCAGTGATCTCAGGGCTAAATAAGGACTATGGCTTCTTTTCCCATCACAACAGGTATTTTTGCTCCCCCTCCCCTTGCTAATTGCTATACTCCACTGACTGAATCCTAACAACTGCTTTCATAGAGTCAGAGAATCATAGAAGCTGGAAGAGATCATGGGAGATCATTAAGTGCAGCCCCCTGCACTCATGGCAGAACTCAGTACCCTTTTTGATTTGTCGTGACAGTCTGACCTGATCCTGTGACTTGCACTCCTCTGCATTTGTTTTCCTCCCATTCGGTGAGTTCCTGATCTGCACGTGTCTGATGAACTGGGATTTTCTCCCACAAAAGCTCACGCGATAAATAAATTTGTTTGTCTTCAGAAGTGCAACAAGACTTCTTGTTTGTTTTGCTGAATTAAACTAACATGACTGCCTCTCTGGAACTTGTGGATTATCTGTAACTTGACATCTTTAAATCAAGATTTAAGGACTCCAGTAACTCAGCTAGAGGTTAAGCACTTATTACAGGAGTGGGTGGGTGAGGTTCTGTGACTGGGGATATTCAGGACATGAGACTGGATGATCATGATGGTCCCTTCTGGCCTTAAAGTCCAAGAGTCTTTGATCTGACCATGCAGGTGCTGATTATCATACAGGCCTATGGGGCCCTCCACGATGTAAAGTGCCTTGCTGGCACTGGTTGAGGGGGCGGGGGGCGGGCTGGTCCGGAGGCAGGACTCGGTGCTTCCTTTCCATCCCTGGGCCAGCTGATCCACCCCTAAGAATGGAGCAGGCCGGTGTGACTGGTCATTCTGCTCTCAGAGCATGGCCAGCTGGTGTGCAGAATGGCCTCTGGCATAGCCTGTGGGTTGCACTGGAAGCCTCATCACGCACACCAGTTGGCCTTGCTGCCCCCCGGGGGCTGACCAGCTGGGCTGGGGCTTGTGTCTCGCCCGAAGGCCCTCCCCAGCACTGGCCCACCTGCAGGGGTCCAGGTCCCTAGACTGGAAGGGGGACTGCAGCCCCGAGGGGGGAGCTGGGTGGGGCCCCATGGCCCCAGGCTATGGGGCCAGCAGTAGGGGGGTCCCAGAGGCCTTACAACCCCTTATCCGCCTCTGTGAATATGAAATGAAACCCTATTTCCTCCTCCAGATAGGTGTGCAGGTAAACTCATCTTTGACTGGCAGCTGCCCTGTTCAGGGCAAAACACAGTTCTCAGAAGGACCAGTCACTCTTTATTACTGTGTTCTTTATTCGTTTGGATTTGTACTGCAGTAGCATTTAGGAGTCTATAAGTCAGTGCCGTCTAGAGGCACGCAGTTGAAATCAGGGCCCCTTTGTACTAGGCATAATAAATACATATAGTAAGCAACAGCCCCTGCCCTGAAGAGCGTGAAATGTAAATAGGAAGACAGACAAATTATACAAGAAAGGGAGTGCTACTTTTACCCTTTTACAGATGCTGGACAGAGGCACAGACATAAAATGTTTGCACAGTATCTGGCATGCTGTGGTCTTGGTCCATTAGTAGGGCTTCTAGCATGATGAGAAGATAAATAAATAAATAAATAAAAAGCAACTTGTTCAAGCCTACAGTGTGTGTCTCTGCCAGAGACAAGATTTAGCCCATATTGCTTGAGTCCCTCACCAGTGTTTCAAACACAAGACTGCTTTTCATTACACCAGGAAAAGCTCAAAAGTACATCAGCAACATGGCTATGAGCGTAAGAGGAGCAAAATCCACCTGCACTTCTAGCTTGGAGACAGTAGGTAGGTTCGCATGGTTTATATATCTAGATAACAAGCCTTGAGTTAAAGGACTGTTCTTTTCAACTTCTCCTCCTCTATGTTTTACTTCCCTTTCTGAGGCCACAATGCTTCAGGCAACAGAACCACAGCTGAGCTGAAGAAGAGACAAGCTAAGCAGTGTGGATACATTATTACATTGCAAATTTAGCCAGGTCAGCAAAAATGGAGGTGGTAATTCACTCTAGTATTTTATTGTTCTTCTAGACAGCATTGCTTTCAGGCACAGGGCAATATGAATTCCTCTGTTTGTAGCACTCCTGCTCCTTCATCTTTTTTGCTAGGTGTTCTGGCATTAAACCAGCCAGCACTGTACCAAAACAGCAAAGCACTCAGTTGGGCCTCTAGAAAACCAGGAAGTCTCATCTTAGGAGACAGCTGACTGTGGGACCATACCCACTCCACAAATCCACAGCACGAAAATGTCTTGGTCCAAGGGTCTCAAAGCTCTTGGCAACTTTGGGCATGTCACCTGATCTCTCTGTTGCACTGTCAACCCTTCTAACCTTTCGCTGCCTTGCCTATTTGGACTCTAAGTGCATGGTGGCAGCAACTGTCATTCATTCTGTGTATATGGAATAGCTGGCACAATGGATAGGCACTCCTGTAATAAAAACAATTATATTAGTGTCTACCTCCATACCCTTACTATTATTGCTACACTTTGTGGTCCTGATCCTGCAATCTGAGCTGCACAGTCATAATCTTATGCCCATGTGGTATTTCATTGCATAGACACAGGCATTCACCTGTGTGGATCAGCATGTGGCCTTCTGTAATAATGGTGTTAAACATCAGTGTTTACGACAGCTTGGTTTGGGCCATTTTCTCTCCTCTCCTATCGCTCTTAACCCTCTTTGCTTCCATCACCATAGCATCTGAACATTTACATTTGGGTTGTTGCCTTATTCTTTTTTAGCATCTGCCTTGCTCTCTATTATTTCAGCTGCTTTGGTTGATTGTTCATGCAGCTGCCCAAATAGAAAGTTAATTTGGGAAAGGGAAGTAGCCTGAAAACATGTTGTTATATGATTTCTGTAGTAATAACCAAATAAGCTTCAAGAGCAAGATAAAGAGACAGATAAAATATATTTTTCTTAAGTAGAGATAACATGTGTTGCTCTGTTTCTCCTGGTTTTATATCAACCTGGAAATAACACCTGGAATAACATCAACTTCTTAAAATCATAACATTCTGAGACTGGACTTCTTCTTCAAGGCATCTGATGAAGTGGGATTTTTCTCTCACGAAAGCTCATACAATAAATAAATTTGTTAGGGTGTGTTCACACAGCAGTCTTATTTTGAAACAACAGAGGTTGTTTTGAAATAAGAAACGCCATGTTCACATGACGTACCGTTGTTTCGAAACAACTTCAACCACATTTGGTGACGAAACAACGTTGTTTCGAAACATGTTATTTCTAAACGACGGTGACTCGTTTCGAAATAACTGTTGTCTGAACATGCTATTTTGCTTTGAGCTTTTTTCCTTAATTCGAATTAACATTTTCTTAATTTGAATTAACTTATTTCAAAATAACACCTTATTTCGATACAAGTTGTTTCAAAAACAACTTGTATTGAAACAACCCCCTGTGTGTGAACGTAGCCTTAGTCTTTAAGTGCCACAGGACTCCTTGTTTGTTTTACTGAACTAGATTAACACGGCTGCTCCTTTGAAACTTGATATTTGAATAGGTTTGACATTAATGCCATTTTGCAGGTGTTATTAGTAAATAAAGATTTTCATAAACAATATTCTTTGTTACACTGTCAGAAGAAAGAAAGAAAGAAAGAAAGAAAGAAAGAAAGAAAGAAAGAAAGAAAGAAAGAAAGAAAGCACACACTATAAAACTGTGATGTGATTTTTCATTTCAAAGCCAAGCACAAAAAGCTGTTGCAACTACTGGTGATGAAAACACAGGTAGGCTTTAAATAGAAGCAGCTCCTACTGCTGATTTCTGGAAACAGATGACTGACTAGGACAGTGGTTTTCAAACTTAGGGTCAGAACTCAGTACTGCGTCACAGACCCTCAGATATTGGGTCACAGCGCCTCCTGCTGCTGTCACCAAAAG
Organism: Podocnemis expansa; assembly: GCA_007922195.1. Lineage (NCBI taxonomy): Eukaryota > Metazoa > Chordata > Testudines > Podocnemididae > Podocnemis > Podocnemis expansa. Next base: position 51,309,900 of record ML681972.1, on the reverse strand, counting down.
ACTGGAATGTGTTGCTCAAAGATATAATTGTTGGGTCATGGGCATAAATGATGTTTTTCAACTGGGTCCTGAGGAAAAAAGTTTGAAAACCACCGGACTAGTATGTAGCGAACATTAACCCCTGTGCATGTACAATGGAAGGATGAGGTAATTCAAGGCTAAATTCTATGGGCAAACTCTTCCCTTGAATCCACACTATGGATCTCTGTTGTTTGATCTGAAATCACAGGATGTCTGGAACTTCCACACATATTTGTGGGAGTGATGTGTGTGGCACAGCACAGAACACAGTTGAGATTCACAGTGGATACAAAAGCAGCACAGGGTCTCCAGACCATAGGATGGCTAATGGACATTTTGCTTGACTACCAGACCTATAGGGAGAGATTCTGCCACTTTCTCTGCAGCTGTAGAGGGCATTGCCTGCAGCAAATCCAGTGCAGTTCTGATGCATGTGGATGGAAGTCACAAAGCTGGGAGCCTTTGTAGATGGTGTTCAACAGAACTCCTCTGAAAAGAGACACTGGAATGGGGAGACTGGTGTGGACATCAATAGGAGAAGGGCTTACAGCTCCACTAGTCAATGGCTATACTGGCCACAGAGCACAGCTAGAGAGCATGCTGTTACAGCAGAGGCCACTACTCTGCAGTCTGGTGGAAGGCAGGATTGCTGAGGTTTGGTGTTCATGGAGTTTCCCTGCTCCAGGCCCCAGTACCAAGGGGAAGAAAACCTAAATCTCTTCACAAGCTAGTTTGGCTCCTGGAGCATGACCAGAGTTGGAGTACTCAAAATATACATGGTTCACTGATTTGAGTGGCAGCACAGCACTTTGAAATCACATCAAGGCATCCAGAGATTGTTTTAGGAAATTAGCTTCTAGGATTTGTGAGCCAGCCTTTCAAAGTGAGTTTGATCTCTGTGCTGAGTGAGGGTGCTTGGTAATGCCAGGAAACAATGCCCTTTGCAGAAAGTACAGTAATTATATGATTACCTCCACATCTTCTGGTTGGCAGGCTACTGTTACAATTGTTTTATTTCATGATAAAATATCATGCCTCTGAAACCACATCCATCTGACTCTCATTACAGCATACAGGGTCTTCCCCCATCGCATTCCATTCACCTTGGGCATTCAATAAATGATATATTAAAAGTCTGATCCAAAGCACCTTTGAAGCAAAAGAAAAGGGTTCCATTGAACTCAGCTGGCTTTGGATCAGGCTCTAAATCAGATTCAAATTACTTCCATTTCCAGCAAGGTGACTTCAGATTAGGGATAAGCCTAAAGCAAAACCCTCAATCAGAAAATCTTCAGAATTTGGGGGCAGTTTAAGAGTGGATCAAAATTTTTCAACTTGGGTACGTACACATCTGCTTCAATATTGGAAGGACAAAGTGGGTAAGGTAATACCTTTTATTGGACTAACTTCTGTGGGTGAAAGAGACAAGCTTTCAAGCTCCACAGAGCCCTTCTTTGGACTGGGAAAAGGTCATCAGAGCATTACAGCTAAATACAAGGTGGGATAGGCCATTAAGCTTAAGGAATTAATGCAAGTTGCAAGAAACCATTAAAAATGAAGGGGGCAATTAACATTGCAGTCATCAGACAAAGGAGAGTTAGTTGATTGCCAATTGTTGTAAAGAGGCATAAAATCAGGGTCTCTTCTGAGTTCATGGTTTTTGGTGACTAGCAAAGTTATGAATGTAAGCTCCCTGGCTTGTCTTGTGAAGGTTTTATGCCAGTTTTCTTTGAGGATGAGGACTGAGAGGTCAGATATACAGCAATAATTTTGTGAAAAGTGTTTGCCAGTAGGCAATAGGGTGTTTTTGTCTTGTATCATTTTTATGTATGAGTTCATTTGAGATGTCAGTGGGTAATGTGTGGTAGATCCAACTTGCTTCCTTCCATTGGTAAGAGTGGGCCAGCTCCTCCACTAGTGTAAACTGACACACTTCCTGTGTAGGCAATAAAGCTACATCAGTTTACCCCAGCAAGGTGATAAGCACAGTATCTAACCAAGTTACACACGCATCTCAATGGAAAGATGGTTAGTGAATTACAGATGGACGGGAAGATGGATGAAGATAAGAAGTTCCTTGCTGATCAGCATCCATCTAATATTTTGATAGAAAAGAAGGAAAAAAGGATAAAAAGTTAACTAAACTTTTTGATCCCCCAGAAAAGGTTTGGTTTGGAGTCAGTTCAAATTCAAGGTAATGGCTTAGATCTGTGCTTATTTTATCCCACTTGGATAAAAGCAGCTACAGAGAAAGAGTTTCCTCTATTGCTTTGCAATTGATGCTTTTGTTGACTTAAGCCATTTATGTAAAATAAATGGCAGATTTAAAATAAGTACTTTTAAGTCAATAAAATAATGTGGTTTCTCAGATTTTTTCATGGAATTCTGAGGAAGCAAAAGGCTGCAAAGAAACTAGCTTAGTTACATTGGTTTGGTGAACAGCAAGTCCAAGGCTATACATATTGGTAGCATCTTTGTATACAACACCTTTCACCCTGACAGACCCCAGGGAACTTTGGTTTTAGGCCCATCCAGTATAAACTTCATTGTACAAAGACTTTTTGCTGTGTTTATACAATTCCTAGCACTAGAGGATTCAGGTCTCTAACTGGAGTTCTTAGCCACTGCCACAGTACAAATAAAAAATACATAATGCTTTACTTATTAGAGATGGGTCTAAACCAAAACCCTTCATTCACACACTTCCAGATGCTACAATGGCTGATATCTAGGTCTACATTTTGCAGCTTCAACCCAGCTGAGAACCTACTATTCCTAGCAGGAAAAGAAAACATTGGCTAAGGACAGCAGAGCAAACTCCGTTGCTTATGAAAAGTGAAATAGCATGTCACAGACTGCCATGTAGCCAAGTCCAAGCTTGGGAATAAACTCTGCTTCTCAGCTATTGGCCTGAGCTAGTACAATTGGGGTGAAATGGCTCATCCGGAATGTGCGCGCGTGTGTAAACAGGCCTAATTGCTTTCACAGCAGCCATATCTGGCTGATCTTCACTGGTGTCACTTCCAGTAAGATCTAGTCTTCATTTCCCACTGTCTTACTGGAGAGATGCAGCTACTCTTAGAGAAATACTAAACAATGTTTAAAAAAAAGAAAGCTTTCTAACTGGTGTGGGATGTTGAGCTTTTAACCACAGCATATGCAACAAAGCACAACAAACTCTAATGATTAAGAAGTCAAGGTAGAAAAATTCAAACTGTAAATAAAGTTGCAATTTTTAGAATGAGGGTGATTAATTATTGGAGTAATTGTGGGATAAAGTAAATTGCCCAACACTGGGAAATTTTGAAGCAAGCCAGATGTCGGTTGGATGTCTAAAAGAGCTGTTCTAGTTTAACCACAAGTTGGGGGCTTGATGCAGGAATTAGCAGGTAAAATTCTATGGCCTGTGTTAGGCAAGAGGTCAGACATTTTGGATGTGGATGTCTGAATTGCATGGAAGTCACTGGAGTCGCACTGATTTACACCAGCACAGGATCTGGCCTTGAAAGCTGTGTTGATGGAGTTGTATTACTGTGTTTAAGCACAAAAGGGGTGATTGTGGAATAAGTGAAAGATGTTTTAGTTGTCTTCGTCTTTGTCAATAGCCAGTCACCCCTTTAGAGCAACAGGAGTTTTTTTTAAGATCAAACTTTCCACTACCAGAAATTTTGTGGGTTTGTCCCTATTGTTTTGGAAGACAATTTAAAAATCCATAGGAAATAACAGAGCATCAAACTGCTTCAGTCATGAAGGGGTAGGAGCAGCCTCTGATCTTACATGAAAATGGAGCCACCTGAGAAAAGAGGCACAAAATTGCATTTGGGAAAAAAAGGGGGTGTTTGGGGTCATATATTACAGGACTCAGTCAACCAGGCCTGTTCTCCTCCTGTACACTTTGGGTGTAATTCACCTCTGTCCAGAGGGCCATACATCACTTAAGCCCTTTTTAGGACTTTGGCCATGCATAGGCCCTGTATTGGCCCTCTGCTTGGGAATGAATTGCATACTCTTTGCAATGTGGCTACCATTAATGTGAGCTACAGAGAGACTGCTGAACAAGGTCTAGTCCAAACCAAAAGCTCTAATAGGTCTTGCACATAAAGTCCAACTTAATGCTTATTTAGCAGAGGAAGAGAAATCTGCTTCCAACACAGTACATGTAATCCTGAGACTAAGGCTGTGTTCACACGCACAGGGTTATTTCGAAACAAGTTGTGTCGAAACAACTTGTTTCGAAACAACACCTTATTTCGAAATATCTTATTTCGACTTAACAAAATGTTAATTCGAAATAAGAAAAAAAGCGGGAAACGAAATAGCAAGTTCACTGTGTGAACATGCTATTTCGTTACCCCTGGGGGTGAGCCGCTGCTGGCTCACCCTGCAGCCCCAGAAAGGGGGCTGCAGGCACCAGCAGGGGGTGAGCCGCTGC
>ML681972.1:51269346-51300447 GCA_007922195.1 Podocnemis expansa | reverse complement strand
GGGGGGGGGCAGTGAAAAGGAGTGGAAACGCATGAGCCTGCAGCTAAACTGACGACATGCCTGCAATGAAGTCCAGAAGTGTGACTGTAGCATGTGCAGATATTAAAGCTAGCATGCCTCTGTGTGCTGGACTACAATAGAGACATACCCTGAGTGGGACATCAGTAGGATAGTACTATGTCAGAAAAGGCACAAGCCCATCAAATGCTCCCCATTGTGACTGCTTCTATGTATATTTGCTCATCTAATGATCCCAAAGTGCTTTATGGACTTTGCACACTCATTTACATAGACTGTGGACCACTCCTGTCTCATTGATGAGGATTCCACATAGGACAGATTGTGTTAATGTCTTATTGGTCCCCCCGTGGCCAAAGCAGAGAGGATATGGTTTCGTTGATGTAGACAGGAAACATGGCTTTGTGATTATTAAAACAAACAAGTAATCCTGTGACTCCTTTCAAGACAAACAAACTTATTTACTGAATGAGTTTTCATGGGAGAAAATCCCACTTCGTCAGATGCTTTGAAGATGGGGGAACTTACAGAATGGCAGGAAAGTAAATGCAGGGAATTGTAAGTCACAGGATCAGATCAGACTGTTATAGCAAATTAGTACAGTAGTTTAGATTCAAACACTGAGGAACAGCATATAGAGGAAGGTGAGGTCAAAACATCCATCTGTAAGTTTCCCCATCTTTGAAGCATCTGATGAAGTGGGATTTTCTCCCATGGAAGCTCATGTGATAAATAAATTTGTTAGTCTTTAAGTGCCACAGGATTCCTTGTCTGTTTTGCTTAACTAAACTAGCATAGCTGCCCCTTTGGAATTTGTGATCACTGGGACTCAGGAGAGTTGGATTCCATTTTCTTTTCTTCCAAAGACTTCTTGTGTATGCTTGGATAAAACTACTAGGAAAGAGAGGCACAGAGAAATTATTTTTACAATGAGGATGCTGATATAAAAATTTTCAGCATGTCTGCAGGCTTGTTTGGCCTGTGTGGTATAAATCCAAAAAGCAGTAGGATAGAGAGATGGAATCTGTCCCAACTACCAAAACCATTGATTCTTGTATCCTCTTCTGATTTCACCCTGTCTCTACCACGGCGGTAGGCATCTCAGAAATAACCATTGCTGTTATATATAATTTTATTATTACTAGTAGCTATATTTGAGTCATGCCTACAAGACCCCATTGTGCAGACACATAACAAATGGCCCCAGCTCCCCTAAAAGTGCACAGTTGAAGGGTAGTGCTTTTCATTCACGGATCTCAAAATGCTTTAAAAAGAAAGGATGTATCATTATCCCCATTTTGCTTTTGGGAAAATGGAGATCCAGAGAGATGAAACAACTTGCCCAGAGTCAAGCAGGGACAGACTTGGAATGAAAACAAAGTCTTTTGCCTCACAACCTGGTGATCTACTCAACAAGATACACTAACTCCCTAAATACATCGGAGACATAAATGGAATGGACTCTGTTTTCATAGATGATTGTCCCGCTTACTTCTGCTGTACTGCTCTAGTGAGGCTGCAGCCTAATTCACATCCCAGTGAACTCAGTGCAAAGACTCAGTAGGCTTTGTATGAGGGCCCACTACCTAAAGCCATAATGGAACAAATTAAATCTTGGGGTACATTGTCACTGAAGCCAGCTGTTTACACCAACAGCAAATTTGGCCCCTTACCTGTATAATCACAGTTAGAGACAAATCTCAAATGGCACATAGTACAAAGTTACAGACTTTGGGTCCCATCCTGAAAATGGTCCTAGAGCAGGAATCAGTTCCCAAATCTCCTTACACTGCTTATATGTGAAATCTAGGTTCAGTTGGAAAATCTCTGCTTGGGGGGGCTAGAACACAAAGGGGGACTTGGAAATGACAGAGAGGCAGTGTGTGAAGAGTGCATTAAGATGAGGAGAAGGGAATTAATTTATACTTAGCTTCAGCTCCCATTTATTTCAGCAGGCTCTGAATCAAGCCCTTAATCTCCTATTAGTGTAGCTATATTGCCTTCTGCAGATTTTTTACTTTTAAGCCATGCCCACACATAGCTTTTAAATTGAAACAACGCTCGTTGTTTCAATTTAAAAGTTGTCATGTCTGATGTTTCGTTATTTTGAAATGACGAGCCCCATCATTTTGAAATAATGAACCTTATTTTGGAATAGTAAAACCTAGGCTGAAATCGAAATAGCCGTTATTTTGAATTGGTTGTTTCGAAATAACGCCGTTTGGATGCGTTATTTCAAAATAACCATTATTTTGAATTAACACTTTTGCCCTTCTCCTTCCCAGGGTACCCTCCTTTTTCTATATATTGGGTGGGGGCATGGCCCAGGGAGGGGGCCATGTTGCCACACCTCCCATGCTGCCCCTATCCTGATTGGAAATAGCAAGTCCTATCTCCAGACTTGTTATTTTGATTTGAGGTTTTTGCTTATTTCGATTTAAGTTAATTTGAAATAATGATTTCATTTTGAATTAACTTATTTCAAATTAACTTATTTCCAAATAAGTGTCTACTTATGAACGTAGCCTTACAGGCTAGAACCTACATACTGTTATGAACAAGTTGACTGAAGCCAGAGATCAACTGCCCTTTTCCCTTTGCAACTTGCAACATTTGTGTTGAGTATTTGACGTGGCATGGGTGCATCTGCTTTAATGCATCCAACTGCATATTTTTCACCAAGCTATTACAAGCTGAGCACTTGCTGAATGACTTTTTTTTTTTTTTTTTTTTTTGGCAGGAATTGATCTACGGTTGTGTTTATATGTGTTTAGACATAAACTGATCTGTCATGTGCTGCACAGAGGCACTTTCGCTGAATTATTATTATTATAAGGAGAGCTGGCAGCTTCCTCAAGAAGACCTTATGAAATGCACATCTGCCAATATTCCAGTGAGTAGGAAAGATAGGAATAACAGTAAGAGGCCAAGCTGACTCCACCAGGTGCTCTTAATAACTTGAAAATCAAAAAGGAATCCTGCAAAAAGTGGAAAAATGCACAAATGGCTAATGAAGAGCATAAAGAATAGCCTAGGCATTTCAGATAAAATCAGAAGGGCTAAGGCACAAAGTGAGTTACACCCAGCAAGGGCATGAAAGACAATAAGAAGAGACTTTTAAAATACATTAGGAGCAAGATGGAGACAGGGTAATGTAAGTCTACTTTTGAGCAGGTGCGGAGACCAAATAACTAATAACATCAAGAAGACTGTGGTGTTTAATGCCTATTTAATTGTGGTCTTTACTGAAAAATTTAATGGTGACCAGATATGCAACACAAGTAATCTTAACAACAATGGGGAAGGAACACAAGCCAAACTAGGTGTAGAACAGGTTAAAAAAATGAGATAAGTTAGATGTATTCAAATTGCCAGGGTCTGAAGAAATTCATCCTAGGGTTTGCAAGGAACTAGTTAAACTAATCTCAAAATCCTTCAAGAATTCGTGGAGAGGATGGCTGAGGTCCCAGAGACCTCAAGAAGGGCAATCATAGTACATATTTTTATAAAGGGGAACACAGAGGATCCCAGGAATTATAAACCAATCAGCCTAACTTTGATACCTAGAAAGATACTGTAACAAATGATTAAACAATCAATTTGTAAGTATCAATGTCACACAACAAGCCAGTCTCAGGGCTGTGAGCTGAGTGCAGGCCCCCCAATTCTCAGTCTAGTTCCCTAACTAGCAGCTCATGCCGCTGCCACATGAGAACAGTCTAGACAAATTGTTAGACACCTCATTAAAGATCTTTTGTTATACCAGGTAAGATTAAAATTAAAAGGGCTATCAATCCCTGGGTTTCAGGGCCTCAGAAGGACATCAGTAGAAATCAGCAGAAAAGCTCCTTCCCCATCCTATTTTGCATAACTGTGGGAATTGAGGCCCTGATTTGGCAAACCATGTAATCATGTGCCTAAGCTAATTCAATTAATTCAGTAAGACTTGAGCACATACATAAAGTTCAGCATGTGTTCCAAGTACTTTACAGAATCAGGGCTCTAAACAAGAATGCCTCACATTAGATGGACAGTAGATCTATTCCACTGTGGTAAATCTTATTCCCTAGGCCACTGGTTGTTAAACTTAGGGTTGGGACCCAGTACTGGGTCACAGACCCAAAAGCACTGGGTCACAGCACCCCTTGCTGTCACTGCCAAAAGACTGGAATGCATTGCTCAAAGATGTAGCAGCTGGGTCGTGGACATAAATGATTTTTTTCAACTGGATCCTGAGGAAAAAAACACTGCGGCTGAAAGAAACCTTCACAGTGAAACCTGAAATCGTCTAACTTTGAGATTCTGGCTTTTCTTTGTAACTCAATGAACTTACCTCTTTGGGGGATGGGAAGGATTTTGTTGAAAAATAGGTGCATTTTGGCTCTAAATATGGTACTATTTCACATTTTGGAAACACTGTTCACATCCAGATGAATTTTGCGTGTCAGTATGGCCACTCACCCACCAATTTCTACATGTTTCATTGTAAAAGACACACTTGTGATTTTAAAGGAAAATTATCTCAATAATTCAGAGCACCAGCCTCATCAGCTAATTAAACACAGTTTGTACTGTAGATGTTTTTTTGACATATAATAGGATACCAACCCAAGTGACTTCACTGGAGATTTTGCAAATAGAGCGTTTATCTGAAAAACAGTTCTCTCTGTACATTTTGGGTAAGTTATCAGGCCTCTTTATTTATACATAATTATTCATGATCTTGTTATGCTTTTCCCTCCACTTACATGCAGAACTAATGTGACAGCAATGCACATTAAATAACAAATAACACATCAACCCTCCTAATTTGCTACGTGTGTGCATGATGTGAAGTGTGCCATGCGACAGGCCATTGTGATGTCACCTCTGACATCAAAACGGCCTAGAAGTCTTGGCATGGCACAGATGTATACTTTATTGTAGCTGCATACCTCATTGTAATTCACTAAGGCGAAATGGCTGAGGATTTAAAAACTGGACAGCAACAGCCAGTGAAACCCAGGGATGGTTCACTCTGGTGACACAGCTGCCCCCTTGGAACTTGTCAGAATTATAAAGCTCTCAGCTATGCTTGTCACCTGTTTCCAATATTTCATGCTGACTCTTCAGACAATTGTATGTGGCACTCACTCAGGGAAGAAACCATGAAATTCTGAAGGTTTACGTGAAGGATACAAACCACCAAGGAAAAATTGTAGCTGACCATAGAACTTTTGCAGAAAATGTTGTAATTAAAGAGCTATTCATCGATTAAAATAAATAAGTTTTTCATAAATTCCCATTTGATTTTCCCTCACCATTTCTGATGGGCTGCAGCTAGCGTAAACATAATTTGTTCCCAGCTTGAGACATCACAGGCCACTTTTGAGCTTCAAACACATTTTTACAATCAAGTTCTATATTCCTGAAAAATAGTGTTTACCATGGAAACACAACTGACAACTTTAAAGTGCCACTAGCGGGCGCCAGTCTAATTGGAGTCCTTTGCACTAATAAGAGCTCGCCTCCAGAATGATAAAAGGACCCGTTTTAAAAAAACAAACAATCTGATGATATTTTGACTATAAAAATAACTTCATTAATACAGACAAAAATGCAAACGTAGTCACTCTAGAATGTGAGAAGACCACAGGAATCCCACGTTACCCTGACTTCCTTGCCTTATTAGAAACAGCTGTGTCTGCTGGTAGCCTCAGTCCATTTCCAGGTTTGATGCTGGGGAAAGAATTTCACAAGCTCTTTGTGCATTTGAGTGAATTCAAAACAGGTCTTGCTTGACCCTCTCTTTTCCTTTTGCTTTGTAATGAAAAACATACTTTAAACACCCCCCACCCCATGCCATTGTAAACAACAGCTTGCTGAACATTTCCTTCTTGAAGATACAAGGGGGATGTGTGCCTGTCAAGGCAAAGATAAACATGGATTGGATCCTCAATTGATGTCAACTGGCAGATCCTCATAGTGCCACAAGACAAAAACAGTTTCTGGAAAGACTGAGCTCTGAAAATCACATGATATTTATGCATATAGTAGGAATGCTGAACCCCTCCATAGTTCTACGGTGCCTTCCATTGCTCATTGGTCCCTTGATAACAGTAATCACATGTCACATGTGAAAGTTAGTATTCTTACCTGCATGTGCAGATGGGCATAACTATGGCTTATAAGTGCCCAATACAAAGCCTATCAAGGTCAATGGGAGTCCTGCCATTGACTTTAGTGGCCTTTGGGTGAGGTGCTAAGGGCTAGATTAACAAAGGGATAGATGCATCTAACTGCCACTTAGAGTTAAGCCCAAGCATTAGCTCTTCAAAACCCCTGTATAGCTGCTGTCTAGCCCTCTAGATGCCTAAATTTCCTTGGCACCTACATATCTTCCAGTGGGCATGAATGAATCCACTGAGAGGATTCACAAACCAGGTGTTTCCTCATTTATTTTGCCTGCAGGGTCCACTCTGGTAGATGCTCTTAGTGCATACCTAATTTATAAAAAGTAAGGAGCAGGTGGTTCCTCATTTCCTCTTTTACAATAGCCAGAGCACTCCACTAGGAGGTAGAAGGCGTGGGCCCAAGTGTCTTCTCTGACCTAGACACAGTGGGGATTTGAACCTAGGTGTATGTCCACATGAGGCTTTTATTTTAAAACAACTACCATTGTTTTGAAGTAAAACTTGACAGGTCCAGACGATGTTTCCTCATTTCGAAATAAGGAAAATCATTCCAATACAATAAAACCTAGCTTTGTATCAAAAAGAGGGATATTTCAAAACTATGGTTTTGGAATAACCCCGTCTGGCTGTGTTATATCGATGTGTCACACATATCGATATAACACTGGACCTTCCTCCCAGGGTGCATGGCTTTGCCAGCTGCACCCCCTTGCTGGGGGTGGGGAGTCGGCGGGCGCCTGAGCTGGCTTCGCCAGCTGTTCCCCCTTGCTGGGGGCAGGAGGGCGGCAGGCACCCCAGCCGGCTTCACCCACTGCTCCCCCTTCCCCAGTGCCCCAGCGGGCATCTCCCCTGGCTGCTTGCAGGCGGCCAGGGGCTGGGGGAGCAGGGCGTCTGGCTAGATCTGCCTGCGCCACCGGCAATGTCTCCCCTGCCTGGCCTGGGCGCATGCTGCCCAGGCAGGGGCCACAGGTGCTGACTCTGCCCACCACCCGGGCTCAGCGGCCTAGCCTGGGAGGCGGGCTGAGCCAGTGCCCATGGCCCCCACCTGGGTGGCATGTGCCCAGCTCTGGCGGGGGGGGGGGCATCGCCGGCAGCCGCAGCTGCTGCCCGCCCAGGGGGCATACGCCTCGCCCAGGCGGGGGGGGCATCGCCAGCAGCCATGGCCACTGTCCGCCTGCCAGCAGGACAGCCCAGTGGTGGGCAGAGCTCGTGACTGGGGCCCCTGCCTGGCTGACAGCCGCACAGCTCCGGGGGCACGGGTACCCCACAGTCCCTCCCCTGCCGCCCCAACAGCAGTGGGGGAGTAAGAGCAGGGGGATTCCTTCCTGGGGGCAGTTTTCCCCTGCTTGGCTCTCCAGGTGAGAGCCAGGCAAGGGATTGGTTGGCAACATGGCCCTGCCAGGGGGCCATGTTGCCACAGCTCCCATGTTGCCCCTCTCCTGAAGCAAAATAGCATGTCCACACACATGGCATGTTATTTCGCTTTCAGGGTTTCCCTTATTTTGAATTAAAATTTTTTTATTTCATTTCAAAATAAGGATTTTATTTCAATATAAGTTATTTTGGAATAACATTTTGAAATAACCAGCTACGTGTGGACATAGCCTAGGCCTCCCACCTCCATGTTGCCCATAGGCATAAAGGTGGCATCTCCTCTTCATCAGAAAGGGCTGATTTACCTACCTCTGGGAAGGGGTTCATGCTTGTGAATCCTTAGTGGAGACAGGCTTCTTCTTTTGGCCTGGAATCAGGCACCTAACTCCCTTTGAACTACTGTATGGCGTTAGCGTGGCCTGAAGAGAACGAATAAAATCTCCATGGTGTGGAGCTGACAGGGAGAGGAGGTGGCTGGGTTTGGGTTAGATTGACAGTCTGATAAGAGTTAAGATGCTTTGTATCTACATAAACTAAAAGGCTGTTATCAAGTTACTAGCAATGAATGACTATTAAGAGTAGTGGATTACTAGGCTATAAAACAGTGCATGGTCCCAGGACTGAAGGAAGTGATGCAAAGAACTGGAAGAAATTTAAAAAAGGAACCTAGTAATGAAAAACTAATTTGAGCGAAATAAGATAGATAAGTTAGGAGTTCTGACACTTTGAACTTGTTGAGAAATGCTGCAGAAGACCAGAAAAGGTTTAAAGAAGCATTTGATTAATTTCTGAGTGCATCAGAATCTACTGATAGGGAAGATAAACAAAAGGTTGCCATCTTTTCTAATTTTGCTGATGGTACTGAAGCAATTTCATTATATAATGCATTTGAGTTTAATGTTAGAGAACTCACTCATCAATGGGCTGGCTTCTGAGAATCCTATCCTTAGGTGCCTAACTCTCCCCATGTGTTGTATCAGGAGCTTTGGCACCTAATTTGGGGCAGTGGGCATCAGGGTGCTGCAACAGTAGACACTGCAATGCTGAGCCTCACTCTTCTTTGGGGTTCTTGGCCTATATGATTCACTGCTGCAAAGGACCTGAGTTCCATACTGACTTCTATCACTTCAGTTCTGGCACCTTAACAGGGAGAGAGAGGGAAGAACTAGGAGGAGAGTCCAGGGGCTCCTGTCTCCCAGGTACACTTCTTTCACATTATGCATCCCAGGTACCCCGGCCATATTTAAATCTTTTTTTTCTACCATGTTGCTTATGGTTAGCATGGAATCTAGTTTAAGCAGCAGGATCTTTTGTCTGTATTGCAGTAACATGAGGAGAGCTCAGTCAAAATGAAGGCCCTACTGTGCAAGGCCATATACAAATATGTATCTTAGGCTGGCATAGCCAAAGAAGGGTGTGGCTTTTACACTGAGCTAGCTAACTGGGGACAGATCTCAGTGTAAAATCCTAGTGGCGAGAACAGATAGCTTATACCTAGACACAGCTGGCCTAAAGAAACACCAGGTAGAAATAAGAGTTTGACATCAAGTAGCTACATTAAGGTAAAAAAAAAAAATCCCCAAGGATTTTACAAGACAGCCATCACTAGCTAGCTATCCTGATGTACAAGCCAGACCTTTCAGCAGGGAAGAAGCCATAGCCCTTGCATGAGACAGTCCCTGCCCTCACGTAACTTATAATTTAAGAGGGGAAAAAAAAAAGAATAGGGAAGGGAAAATGAAGCATAGAGGCAGGGCTGGCTCTACTAAGAGGCAAGAGACAGCCATGGCTTCAGGTGACAGTTCTTAGGGATGCCTAGCCCCCCCCCCGCGCAAAAATCAGGCTGTCCCCCGCCCCTTCAACTCTTTCCTAGCAGCTCAGGCACTGTTAGTCAACCTGCAGCTTAAGTCATGTAGGTAGAGTGCACTTTAAATCCCTCTGCAGGCAGATGCTGCAGATTTATGCACTTTGGAAAACCGTTTTCAACCTCCATGAATGAGATGGGGGGTGCCAAATCAAAATTTGGCTTGGGGTGCCACAACCCCTTGAGCCAGCCCTGCATAAAGGGACCTGCCCACAGACACACATCAGATCAGTGACTGAAATAGGCATACAACTCAGGTCTTCATTGTGTTGTCCCCTGGACTATGCAGCCTCTCATTATAATGGAGTTGATTTGCATACCTATTGCCTACTTGATCTGTTTTCTTGTAACCTATATCTACTCGACACAATCATATGCAGTACGTTCCCTGGGGCAGGGACCAGCCTTTCTGAATGTAAACAGTAATAATTATGCAATGCAATGCTGAAAGAAGAACCAGGAGGCACTCTGCACAATAGCCCAGCTCATGGACTGGCAGTGCTAACCACTTCAATGGCTGATCACTTCAATTTCCAAAGGGATAGCCGTGTTAGTCTAGTCCAGCAAAACAAAACAAAACAAAACAAAAACAAACAAACAAAAAAACAACAACAAGGAGTCGTGTGGCACTTTAAGACTAACAGATTTATTTTTCGCATGAGCTTTCATGGGAGAAAATCCCACTTCCTCAGATGCTTTGAAGATGGGTGAACTTACAGAAAGGAATGAAAATAAATGCAAGGGGGTGTAAAACATAGGATCAGGTCCTACAGTAACAGCAAATCAGGCTTCCCATGGTTTGAAACTAGCAACTGCTCTGATTTGCTGTTACTGTAGGACCTGATCCTATGTTTTACACCCCCTTGCATTTATTTTCATCCCTTTCTGTAAGTTCACCTGTCTTCGAAGCATCTGAGGAAGTGGGATTTTCTCCCACGAAAGCTCATGTGAAAAATAAATCTGTTAGTCTTAAAGTGCTATACGACTCCTTGTTGGTTTTTTGCTGATCACTTCAAGGAATTGCTCATTTATAAGTGGTGTAACCCTGGGATCTAATCAACTTACTTTTCAGCCTCCACAGGAGACAAGGATTCTTTGTTTCTTTGCATCCTGCTTTATTTGTTTAGCTTTATACTTCGATGCTGCTCCATTGGCTGTATTAATGTGCCCCTGTAGCTACACCAAAGGGTTGAACATCAAGTCTTTCTTGGGAGGAAGAGAACGTGGAGAGAAATGAGGTGTGAATTGCTTTCACAACAAGAGCCCCCTTGTATCTCTTAGGAATAAGTATATTCAGGGGTTCCCCTCTGCAAATTTCAAGTGACCCTTTACAAGTCATTCCATTTTGCCTGAAAAGTTACAAATACTTACATAAGCACTTCCTGAGAATAGACAGTGAGGCACTTCTCACAACAGGAAGGCAGGCTCAGTGGCAATGAATATAAAATGGATTCATTTTTAGGCCACTGAGTGTGGAAGAGACTCTATGGGGCTTTCTGGTTATCTTGCAACCAGACAGACTGACTGAGCCTGAGCTCAATTTTAAAAGGGATAGCTGTGTTAGTCTAGTCCAGTGAAAAAACAACAAGGAGTTGTGTGGCACTTTAAGACTAACAGATTTATTTTCTGCATGAGCTTTCATGGGAGAAGATCCCACTTCCTCAGATGCTTCGAAGCATCTGAGGAAGTGGGATCTTCTCCCATGAAAGCTCATGCAGAAAATAAATCTGTTAGTCTTAAAGTGCCACACAACTCCTTGTTGTTTTTTGAGCTTGAGCTGCCTAGGATCCTTGCATTGGGCCTGGGCTGGACAGCAATGAAAGGGGCTACTGACTCCATGATATGAAGTGGCAAGGCAGATGAAAATATTCAGCACTGCTCTGAGAATCAGTTCATGCAGAGCGGGAGTGAGTGTGACACTGCTGCAGCTTTCGTTTTGTGGGAGCAGGAGACTGCGGACCAAAGAAAATAATTAGAGATGGGGCCAGTCTCAAATTTGTTTCAGAACTGGAGTTCCTCCAACATCTGAGCATTGGATTTTGGGGATCTGCCCAGTTATCAAAACAAGCAAGGAGTCCTGTGGCACTAAAAGACTAACAAATTTACTTATCTCATGAGCTTTCTTGGGAGAAAATCCTACATTAACACGGCTACCCCTTTGGAACTTGCCCAGTTATCAGGATCAGACCTGGACCCCAGCATCCCCACTCAGTGCTCTGCTTGGTGTCCAGCCCGAGGATGAGCACAGTTACAGTGAAAGGACCTCACGTCCAGGGGCACTGTTTCGATGTGACTATGTGCGAACCGTTTCTGTGCACTGGGACAGCTTCTAAATCCCAGGAGTGAGCTTCTCCCTGGAGACAAAGTAAGTGCTCTGGACAAGGGTGGCACCATGCTTATCTACAATAACTCAGTTGATTGTAACAGAGCTGTTTTTTGGGAGGAGAGGTTTCTTTGGAGGAAGGTTAAAGGGGTCAGGAAAGAATTTCTAAGCCAACTGCTGACCTGCCATATGCAGCGGCACCATTAAGCCCTCAGAGTTTGATTGCCTGAAGTTTCTTGCCTTCCGAAGCTGGCAAGGCTCAGTGTTTCCACATGGCTCCAGTGTATCCAGACTGTCATTCCAAAGCAGGACCCCTTGGAATTGTGAATCCCAGCAGCCAGGGCTTGTTTACTGACAAGCTAATGGGAGCACTTGGGTACCTGACCATTCTGCAAGCACTACAGACAAACCCAGGATCGAAAACAAATCCATCATCTAGATCTCTGTGAAATACCACACAATTGCAAATCACCACAGCATGCCAAAGATTTCATAACCAGGTCAGAGAAAACTCCTTGCTGCTGCTAGCTGCCACTGCTCTGGGGCCAGTGTTAATTGCTTACTTTTCCTATGGGCAAAAATTAAAAACAGAGTTCTCAACATGAAAAATGGGGAAGCCCTACAGAGGAACCCTCAACAGAGCACCCCTGTGAGTGCTCGAAGTGATGTTGTTTCTGCCGCCACATAAGACCAGAGAGCCACTCACATCTACCCCCATATACTTCTCCACCCCTGTATAATTCGCCATACAGACCACCTCACATTCACCCTCACACCCACCCATCTCCCCAGACCCTCGCATGTTTCTTACTCAGGGTTTGCCAGCATTATTAACCAGCATGGTAAATTTGAGAGATTCTTCCTGGCATGAGCAAGTGGGGCTGCAAATACCTTTGGCTGTAGCACGTGATTCTGAATAAGACACTTGGACCAGCCAGAGCAGTGGCAGCTAGCGGTGGTAGGGGGTGTACAGGCAGTGCATGCTCCCTCTGCTGGCGGGGTGGACCAGCGCTGCCCTGCCTACCCCCAGCCAGCCATCCCTCCCAAAAGCAGCCACTGGAGAACTGCAGCATGCAGGGCAGGGCCCTCGAACGGCCCACTCCATGGAGTTCAGGTTGCTTCAACCCAGTCACTCCAGGCCTGAACAGAGGCCACCTCAGCCGCAGGCCCTGGATCAGGCCTATTCAGCCCTCGGGTGGTCGGGTCGAAGCGGCCCGAACTCCACGGAGTGGCCATTCCATGGTCCTACCCCTGCACGCTGCAGCTTTCCACCGGCTGTTCTTGGGAGGGATGGCCAGCCAGGGGTAGGCAGGGCAGTGCTGCTCCACCCCACCAGTGGAGGGAGGGATGGAGGGAGCGCACGCCACCTGAACACTCCTCCACCAGCGCTAGGGGCTGTGGTGCAGCTGCTGGGCCGGTTCCAGCTCATGTGGTTGTGGTGGTGGCAGGAGGAAATGGCTCTTCTGCTCTTTTGGGGTGCTGACCTTTGTCCTAGACTGTGTTAGCTAGCCCAGTGGTTTTCAAACTTAGGGTCAGGACTCAGTACTGGATCACAGACCCTTGGGCACTGGGTCATGGCACCTCCTGCTGCTGCTACCAACAGACTGGAATGAGTTGCTGAAAGATGTAATTGCTGGGTTGTAAGCATAAATGATTTTTTTCAACTGGGTCCTGAGGAAAATGGTTTGAAAACCACCTATCTAGTCTGATCTCCTGCACATTACAAGCCACAGAGCTTCCTGTCCACTCCTACAATACATTTCTAACTCAGGGGTTCTCAAACTCTTTTTGCTGAGACCGCTTTTGAAAATATTTTAGGCTGTGACATTCACTACCCCTCACCCCAAGAAAAGTGATTGCCCCCCCATGACTGGACCCTTTAGCAGTATGTTCAGGGGTTGATGGTTCATGACCCCCAACCTGTAATAACTTTGCAACCCCCTTAGGGGTCATGACCCCAAGTTTGAGAACCCCTGTTCTAACCTACGATCGAGTCACTGAAGTCCCCAAATCATGGTTTAAAGACTTCAAGGTACAGACAAACCACCAGCAAGTGACACATGCCCCATGATACACAGGAAGGTGAAAAATCTTCAAGGCCCCTGCCAATATGCCCTGGGGAAAAAATCCCTTCCTGATCCCCAAATATGGTGATCAGCTAATCCCTGAGCTGGTGGTCAAGACTCACCAGCCAGACACCCAACAAAGAAGTCTTTGCACCAACTCAGAACCCAAACATCTAATGTCCCATAACAGGCCACTGGCGTTTTTACCACTAGCAGTCAGAGATCAGTTAATTGTCAGATTAGGCTTTCCCATCATGGCACCCCTCCATAAATTTATCCAGCTTAGGTTTGAAGCCAACTAGGTTTTTTGCTCCCAGTGCTCCTCTTGGAAGGCTAGCAGCACTGACATTTCAGGGAGGACTGGAACCAGGCTCTGAAATGCAGAGAGGGGGAGGAGGGCTGTGGAGCCCAGGATCCGGTCTAAGCCCATGCATCTACTCTGATATTTTTTAGCTCCATAGCAAGTGTGAGTCAAATGACCTGGGTTCTGAGACTTGCTGCTATGGGATTTTTTCCCCCTTGTAAAGACATAACCTCTGAGTCTTCATCCTAACTGCCTTCTTAGCTGCGAGGCTATACTTAAACTCTCAAAGCCAGACAATGTATTTTTTTTCATTAATTTTAAGTGGCAGGATTTATTGGGCTTTCACTTGTTCAGCATACATGTTCTAGGGCTATTGTCCTCCTACTTTAGGTTCAGCCGCTACCTACAGCTGAAAAATGTGGGAAATTTGCATGAACTGTGGGCTTCACAAAACATTTGATAAAGTGTCAGTGCATTCCCATAAAATAACTCCAGCTGTGCCATAGCCCCCTACCAGCCCGGCAGTCCCCCTGTACCCATCTCCCACTGGCGCAACTGGAATTTCTGCCCAGAACAGGGCCATACGGGCTGTTGGGTAAGATGACTTAGATTGCAAGCTCTTTGGGGCAGTGACAGTCCTTTTCTTCTGTACTGCAAGTAAATTAAACTAAACCACATTAAGGCCACTTTAATTCTGAAAGCCAGCATCTGCAAAGAGGGTTTGATGTGGTTTAAGTAATCCTCTTCAAATTTACATCTTTAGTTAATTTGAACTAGTTTTTTTGGAATGACGCTGTCTAGACAAGTAGTTCCATTGCATGGAATTATACTGATATAATACCAGTAAAAGAGAAACTCAGTGTATGTGAAGCTAAAAGTGTAACTGGTTCAAAACAGAATGAGAGAAGTTCACTGGGTTCAATGGAGATAAATTCAATGGCTATTAGCTATCATAGCCAGGGATAAGCCCCATGCTCTGGCTGTTCCTAAACCTCCATCTCCCTGAAGTTGAGACTGGACAACAGGGGATGGATCAAATCAAATCAATAACTATCAAATCAAATCATAGGGCTAGAAGGGACCTCATGAGATCATCGAGTCCAACCCCCTGGGAACTGAACCCAGGACAGTCTGCATGTTAAGCAGCAGTGCTAGCCACTACACTATTTGCAGGGTGATAATCACTTGGACTTGTTCTGTTCTGAAGCATCTGACACTAACCACTGTCAGAAACAGGATACTGGACTAGATGGACTATTGGTCTGACTCAGTGTGGTCATTCTTATGAGGTGTGCACATGGATAGCTGGATGCTGTTATAAATAAGTGGATAGCTACTAACTCCTCTGGCTTCAATGAAGTTAGTCTGCAGTTTCCTGGATATATGCAAAGGCAGAATCTTTCAAATAGCATATGCTTAGCTGATCATTGTAAGAGATTAATTCATGTAAGAAAAATGCACCACTTGTACTCAGATTTCAATGGGAAAAGGTTGCACAAATTGCCTAGCATTAGCAATTTGTGGAGTGTGAACTTCTCCAAGAGCTGGGTATCAGACACCTAAGCCATTTTCATAATTTTTCTCCTTGAAAACAGAAAGTATGAATACTTTTACTCACAACCCCCTCCCCTGTTCCTTTGGCAGCCAATGGAAAACTATACAAGGAGCCAATTATTACAGAATTATGGATTTCTACCCGAAATGTTACATTGTTGTTAGCCCTGTTTATTGTCTAGCTGAGTTTCCTGGAATTGTCTGAATGCTACAAGCCAATGTGAACAAACTGAGCCAAATATGTTACTGATGTAACACTACTTCACTCAGCTGATTTATACTACAGATAAATGTGGCCCTCTGTCTACTAACTATATACGTAAGTAGTACAATTCTAGATTACTTAGTTCGGCCAATCTGACTATAGACAGACAGAATTATCTGGGTGTATGCATACAAATACCTAAAGATACACACACATACACACACACTAACTATGGATATGTCTACACTGGATCCTTAGCTTGATTTAAGGAAGATTAAGTCGACCTACAGACACTTGCAGCCACACTTGGCTTTTATTAAGTCGACTTAAGAGATTCCGTAAGTTGATTTAATACCACCACCTCTTAAGGTTGATTTAAGCCTTAAGTTGATCTTATTAAGTCAACATAAGCCAGTGTAGATGGGGAATAAACCTTAAGTTCCTTAATTGGCCTCCAGGCCCCTTCCCAGAGTTCCTGGCCAGCAGGAAGGGTCAACCTAGCACCTGGCAGTGTGGACGCAGGCTGTCGACAAGAGTTTTCAATGAGGATGCTTTAAGTCAACTTAAGTTGAGTTTACTTAAGTTGACTTAAAAGTCGAACTTGTTAAGTTGATTTACCAGAGCCTCCAGTGTAGACATACCCTATGATAGTGCATTGATAATGTTGCAAGTTTGCATAATAAATAAGTCAGGAAATGTAAAACTTACAGTCCCTACAGTTTTGTCACCTCACTCATGTCACACCTTCCATGTACTTTGATAGGTATTTTAGAACATAAGCTAAATACATTAATCTAATGTTTAAGCAGAAAAAAACCCAGAAATATAAAACTTTGCACGTGAAATGCAATAGCTAACATTGCTGTTGGTGGCTCAACTTGTACCATTCCTCCTTCCACCTCTACGTAGGAGACACATCCACTTGGTTTGATGGATTCTACTTTCTCTTTCTCAGATGATGTGTATAATCATAAGCACACCTGAATATATGCAGACATGCTATCTGTGCATCTTCCTTCTATTCTATGCAATTAATTATTCATAAAGCTGTAAGCCCAGGATCTACTGCAGATGGAGTAAACATGAGAAGAGATGCCTGTCCCCACTGCATTTCACACCAATCTCCTTCAGTTATGGGTTTCATTTGCTAGAAATTAATGTGGGAGAATCATCAGCTTTATAAAGTTCCAAATTCAGAAACACAAAATACTCTGTATTTCAGCCTGCAACCCCTGAACAGGAAAAACTCCAATCAACTTTAAAATAATGCTGGCAATGGGATCCAGTGAGATTAGTGTTTCATTCCTGGGGTATAAGACTGAGAAGGAGGACAGTGACCAATGAGAAATGCATATATATTTTTCTTCCACATCCAAGGCTCTAGCTGATGGAAAATGATTATAAAATTGTAACAAGAAGACCGTATCAAGTTGATAGTTTCTGTGTAGATGAACAATTTCTGTTGCAATGTGATCTGTGTAGCTTAACCATGTTGACAGGGCTCCAAGCCACAGGCAGTCCTAGCCATAGGGAAGCGTAGGCAAGTGCCCCAGACCCTCTATTGCCTGGCTCTCTGGCTGTTTCAAATCTTGTGGGCCAGCCAGCCAGGGCAGGAGCAGCTGGGCCAGGAGCCACAGGTGAGTTGAGGGGGCCAGCAGCCACAGGTGAGTTGTGGAGGCTAGGTGGTAGGGAGGAGATTGGGGAAGCACGGAGGATGGGGGGGCCCGGCATGGACTGAGGGAGAGAGCTGGTGGGGGGCCAGCAATGAGTTGCACTGGCAGCCAATGTTGGGTGGGAGAGTTGGTGAGGCAGAGGCCAAGTGTGGAGGTGTGTGTGTGTGCTTGGGGGGGACAGGGGAGGTGGTGGGGGTGGCTGTGAGGTGAGGGGGCAGGCGTGGACCTAGGGAGAGGTGCTGAACACAGCTATGGGCCGGGGAGGCGCAGCGGCCAGCAGGGGGCCATTGGCGAGACCCAAGTGGAGGAGGGAGGGCCCCATGAGGCTGGGGGGAGAAGTCAAGGATGGGTGGGGGTCCCCCATCCTTGACTTTTCCCCAGTGCCCCATATTCACTAAGATTGCCCCTGCTCCTATTCATACAAATCTGTGCCTATATGAATTTCAGTACCAAATGAAGTTCATACATGTTCCTAATATTTTGTTTCTGAGATCACATTTTGGTATGTGACAACCGGAACAGACATCTTACAACCATTCACTCCCACTGGAGAAGGGGCTTAGAAAATTTATGAAGCCTTTTTACGTACAACAAATGTTACACAAGACCAGTACCTGGTCTCCCGGTTGGGGACGCATCACAGACACACGGTCATAACCTTTCCGTAACAGGACCCAGAGAGCATCCAACTTGCCCTGCAATTTGAAGAAACACAGTGAATTATTTTCAGTATAACTCGCAAGTGTTCAGTGAATAGCATAGTTCTAGGGCAGCATAGCCTGGACCTGTATTTTGATTAAATTGAATGCTGTGCTTGTCAAAGCTGCTAGATCACCCGTCATAGAACGTGATGTCCTCTCTCCTCAGAAGCTCTATCTACAATTCCTGGAGATTCAAAAGGTGAGGTTTTCAAAGACCACCTGAGTCCTGTTGAAAAATGAAGACAAGCTGGGTGACTAACTTCCATTTGTATATTTGAAAATCCCCTTCAAAGCTTACAGGCAACTTTGATACCTGAAAGGGTGTTTAAAGAATGGCCAGTTCTAGTGTAAACATCCCACACTGCCCCCAGCCTTAACTCTCAGCTGGATGGTTCCCATGTTGGATTGAGAAGGTCTCCATCATGCATTCAGTCTCTGGTCTGCCGAGGTTGCTGATGAAAATGCTATATAAATACAGGAAATTGACTGGGTGGATTTATACATGACATTCCCTGACAGTTCCTCTTTCTCTTCATTAACTGGAATGGAATACCTTGTGGAGTGGATTTGCAAGTAGCAATGGGTTTCCTATTAGCAAGGCTGGCTTGATCCTAACACCGTTCACTCTGCTTACAAATCAGTCTGATGGCTGCATTTTTATGTGTGTGAAAGTCAACTACTTTGGAGTCACTAATAGAGTAGGGAATGAAAAACTATCTGTCCAAACATCCTTCCTCCCCAAGACAGCTTGGTCACAGCCCTGTGCTACATAGAAACCCTTTAATCTTTCATTTTAGCAACAGATTCATAACAGAATATGGAGTTAGAGAACCTCACGTACTTGTCTTCTCTAGCTCTGTCCCTTCTGCCAAGTGTCTGTGACTTCTCTGAATGCTCACCAGTGCCTTTCAAAACTTTGTGTTTCTTCCTGTGTGCTCAGTGTCAATCTTCCTGAAGTTGTCAGCCTCATGACATAGAACTGCTTGTGCCAAGCAATTAACCTGATTGTGGGATCTTTCTTTGACTTTAGCTAAAAGGTTGGCACACCCAGAAACCTGTATGTGCCATTGTAATTTCACAGCTAACAGAAGGTTTTCAACAAGGGAATGGTCTCTGGCTTCCATGTCATTAAAGAGAAAATAAAATATGTAATTAGTTAGGAATATAGCCGGTTGGAAAATGAATTTTTTTTCCTGCAGAAAATGTCATACTTAAATTGAAAAAACAATTTTTTCTGGTTTTCAGCTAAAAATGGAAAAATTTCCAGACTTAGGCCTTTCAATTTTCTGACAAAGTCAAAATACCCCATGAAAAGCAGACACTCTCTGCCCAGTAAACAAATAAAAACAATAAAAATTATTTTGTCAAAAACCCAATTTTCTGTCAAAAACAGTTTCAATAAGACACTTTTGAGAAGTCCCCTGTTAGAATTGACAGACTGACATGTGAGATATCCTACCTGTGTAGCATACTGTGCAGTCCCAATAAGTAATTTCTCTATTTCTGATTGAAATTAGGCAGTGAGAGAAGATGCCGACACTGAGGTTATTTTCCATATGAGTTTAACCAGGCCAGAAAAAGTGTACAGCTGTGCACAGCACCATGTGCTCACCAACATATATTCATTGCCCAGGGATTCCCTGCTCTGTTGTATAGTTCCTCCTGTCCCTTCTATAATAGGTCATTGTTCCCTTTCCAAAAATGAATCAGCTTCTTTGGGTTCTGAAAAAGGGTTTTCTTGAGCATAGCATGCTGGAATTTTTCATTTCCGGCTGAATTGAAGAGCACAGATGTATGCTACATAGCATATTTATCAAACACTCTGCTTTTCTGCCAACTGAACCTCTCTAGGCTGAAAGCACGATACTCAGTTCTTTGAGGTGACTGCTATAGGAGGATGTTTGAAGACATTCCAATACAATTAGGATAAATCTTGAACGCTTCTTGGGATTTGCTGAACTGCTGCCTTTGCCAGTAACACACAGTATATTTTATCTCTACATTAGGCAATGTACTTCTAGGGGAACCAATTGCCTCTCATGACAGTTAAAGTCATCCCAGTCTTTCTACTAGTTGCAAACAGAAAACAAAAAGGAGCACAGGAAAGGTTCTTATATTTTCCAATTGGTTTGTCTAATTCCTTATTAGGTCTTGTCTATATGCGAAAGATTTTTCACTGCTAACTAAAATGTAAAGTGAAACTGCTGTAACTCCTGTGTAGCATCCATATTCCAGTATAATAGAGCCTTGTTTCAGTTTAGCTTTTGTCACTTAGGAAAGGATACAAACTAACAGTAAAAAGCTCTTACACCACAATAAGAGAGTCCACACAAAGGGTAATACAGGTACTGTACAATTATATCAGTATAACTTGTAAAACTTGCCTATGCAGCAAGACAACAGAAACCTGCATCCTCTAGATGCGGCTCTCTTCACCACAAGGGCCTCATGAGGCCTGGTATGTTAGCTCAAGGGCCATAACACGCATGAGGACTAGTATGGTAGCCCAAGAGCAGCACTACTGAAACCTTTTCATACAGTGATATTGCAAATATTGATAGCGATAGTGTCATTGCAGGCCACAAGAAATAACTTTAGGGGCCATGAGTTTGAGACTCCTGTAGCACATAAGGAATGCTACTACAGCATCTGAGTCTCCTTTATATCACGCGACTTTAACATCAGAACATAAGAATGATCATACTGGTGCAGATCAATGGTCCAGCTTCAGGCCTGGTTAGGGAAGAAAGCACTTTCAAAGGGTTAGTTACACCCCTGCAGAGTACAGGGCTGCATTCCTCAAGTGCTTTCTGGCTGCTCTACACCATTCCAAAGCAGTCTTAACACAAACTTAACTAGCTGCTTGAGGATCTGTATTGTCAAATGGAATACTTGAGTGGTGGAGAAATTCTGCAGTGGTTTCTACACTTCAGATACTGTGGAAGGGGGAAAGAAGCATGGCTAAGTCTCCTTTACACCTAACAACATCTTAAGGCCATGAGTACCTGGTGCAAGTTAGAACAGCCTTTGGATGGACTCATAGGCTATGTCTACACTGCCAAATTAGTCCAGACTAAGGAATTTTAGTCTGGATCAATTTAGCTCATGGCCACACTAGGCTTTGCCTAGTTCGAACTAAGAAATTTCTTAGTTCGAACTAGGCAAAGCTTAGTCCGAACTAGTTAGACGAGGTGGTTAGTTCGGTCTTCTGTGCTTAGTTCAAATTTTAGTTTAGTTTGAACTAGAATGTGTGGCTAGTTTGAATTAAAAACCTGCGGTTAGTTTGAACTAGCCCAAGATTAATTTGGACTAACCTCGGACTTATTTAGTTTGGACTTGCAAGTCTCAATTAAATTTTCAGATGTAGACATAGCCACAGATCTGGGGCTGGGAACTCAGCACAAAAGAGTCACTCTCCCTGCTATGACCTTTGCACATGAAAACTCTCCATCAGGATGTTTGAGTGTTTAACCACTGGAATGCACTACGTAACTGTACATGACCTACCTTAATAGGTGTGTACCACCTCCGGGGAGAAGAGGACCTGCGCATGCTGTTTCCAAGGTTCCTGGGTTCTGGGAATTCATATTCTTGCTCTGGCATCTTCACTCTGGCATTCTTGGCTTTCTCTAACTTAGCCCCTTCTTCTGTGGAGCCCTTTTCTCCCCAGCGAACCTAAGAAGAAAAACATTGGTGGCATCTTAAAACAGCATCTGCTGTTGAATGTAGAGATGCAACATTTCAGTGTCGTTCTAGAGCTCCCCATTGTCCAGACTCACTGGTTAAAGAGGGACAAGTTGCAAAGTTTGGGTCTAGACTGTGACTTTGGGTGCTTGGATCTGGGGTTTTGGTTCAGTTCCATCTCCTCTGAGTACAGTTGCAAGGAGTTCCCCTTCTGAGAATTTTAACACATGTAAATATTGGGTTTCCTAGAAATAGGGAAGGTCACTTGCCTCAAAGAAGACAATTGTCATACAGAATCTAGATGCCTTTCCTTACTAAAACCTGATTCTGAAACCATCAATCACGT
Organism: Podocnemis expansa; assembly: GCA_007922195.1. Classification (NCBI taxonomy): domain Eukaryota; kingdom Metazoa; phylum Chordata; order Testudines; family Podocnemididae; genus Podocnemis; species Podocnemis expansa. The sequence goes on along the minus strand of ML681972.1, from coordinate 51,278,162 downwards.
GAAAAGTCCTCATTCCTGCATTGGAGTCAACGGGATCAGTTGCTTGACTTGGGGTTAGCAGGAGAAGCAAAAAATGGTCTTTCAAAGGACTAGCTACACCACTATGAGAGTCCAAGTGCACATTCCTTAAGAATATTTTGGTGACCCTGCAGTGCTCCAGTGGAACAGTGGTTACCAAACCATTGGAACACCTTGCCACAGGATGTGGTAGATTCTCCATCACTCAGAGTTTTTAAACTGAGCCTGGACTTCTCTCTAGAGCTACTTCTACACTTACAGTGATGTGTAGAGTACAGGCACTGCATGCCAAATAGCTGTGTATACAATGAGGCACAGGGCCTCCCACACTTACACAGCTATTTTCAACAATGTAATGTCCCACTGCCAGAGCCTTTCAATGTGGTGTGTAGCTACGCAGGTAATGCTTATACTCTACACACTGCCATTAAGTATATACATAGCCTAAATGATATTCTGTAGCTCAGCCACAGGGGATTGGGACTGATATAAGAATTGCTAGGTGCTATTCTGTGGCCTGTGTTATGCAGGTCATACAAGACAATAATTCCTTATAATAACAGCTGCACAGTGGTCCTTTAAGTCCTGATGTCTATGGTCTTCAGTTGGATTGCCCTGTATCATGTGTTGTCATTGACACTGGCACAAAGTGAGTGTTAAATACGACCATTCTGATCTGATAGAGTTGTCCTCTTTTGCACTGGCATTAAACTAGTAGGAGAGGCAAAGAGTAATAGAAAACAAGGTCCTAACATCTGTACAACATCAAAGGCAAAAAATCCTAAAGCTTTTTCTCTTATGCGCTCCATTGAAAAATGGGAAAGTGGGAAAAGCATTGTTCTTATCCACCAGGACTGAATGTTTATGTGTTATCAACAACATGAGTCTATTAAACACAACAAAACAAATTCTATTAGGGTTTCCATTAAAAATTGGTTCCTGACATGCATCCAACATAATGCAACCACACAGAATTTCCTTCAAGCTACTACAAAAGAACCAATACAGTGTTTTATGGACAAGGAAAGTACCTTGCACCTGAAAATGAATTTGGTTTAGGGCTTGTCTACACTTAAAATGCTGCAGTTATGCCATGGTAGTGCTTCAGTGAAGACAAGATCTATGCCAGGAAGAGGCATTCTCACATCATTGTATGTATGTACTTTGCCTCCCAAAGAGGTGGTAGTTAGGTTGATAGGAGAATTCTCTCATTGACCCAGCTCTGCCTACCCAGAGGGCTGGATTGATTTCACTGTATTGCTCAGGGGATGAGTTTTCATACCCCTGAGTGATGCAGTTATACTGACCTAACTTCCTTGTGTACACTAGACTTTAGATATGCATACAAGGGTGTATAGATGACTGAATGCCACTTCCCTGAAATCCCCTCCATCTTCCAGACCCTACTTCAGGAATTTTCACAGAAGCCCAATTTTCTTCCTGTGGTTCCCCCCTCACTGAGCATTTTTGATGCTTCTTATGAAACCCAGGTGTTTCTCAGGCTGTCCTCTGATTCCAATTAGACCAACATTTTTAAACAGGGGTGTCTAAAGCTAGGCTCCTGTTAGGTGCCTAACTCCTGCTGAGTTTCAGTGACATTCAGGTATGTGATTCCTGAGTAAATGGCTTGATTTTCAAAGATTCTCTATACTCACACTGACCTCAGTGAAACTACTTCCAGTCAACTCTGGTGTATCTGAGGAAGAATCACACCTCCTTTTAGTTTCCCTCTGGGAGAATGGCAGAAGGATCTTGTGACTTAGTTTCCAAGTGATTTTCCCTGGTACAGAAGCAAATATTTAATTACCTCCATCCTTTTAATGCCACCAACGCCTCGCCCACCATAATAAGAAGCATCTACCGTTGGCCACTTCTTCTTAGGAAGGCCATCATCGTCTTCTTCCTATGAAACAGAAAGGAGATAGATACATCAGAGGGCTGCATTGTCAGTGAATACAAATGAAGTGCATGGAAATGGATGTCTAAGTGAATTGCAACCACAGACTTTATCCAAAGTGGTAGTCCAAATCCAAATCCAAATCTAGTTCAGTAAATTCCCATGAAAGCTCATGGAAAAAATAGATTTGTTAGTCTTTATGTGCCACAGGACTCCTTGTCTGTTTGTTTTACATAGACTATATAATCCCTTTACAGCTTATGGTGAGCCAGCAAAAGCTGTGCATGGGTTAGCTCACTGAAGCTAGCTTGAAACTAGGTAGTAGCAATAGCAGTGAAGACAAGCATATGAGGTTCAGTGTAGGTAGCGTAAGCCCAGCTTGGACCCCAGCTACCTAATTGGCTCACCAGCCTGCGCTATGTTGTTTTCACTGTTATAATCCCTGCCAGCTGGACTCAAGCTAGTTCCAGCACACTACCCATACGCAGTATGTAGACATACCCTTAAAGTGGCAGAAAGTTATATAAATTTTTTAGGGGTTATTTTTCAGGGAATTCCTAGTAAAAAGATATTGTTTGCACTATAAAGTAACGCCACTTGAGAGAGACAGTCCTGCCCCAGCAAAACAACTTGTTTTGTTCTGAAGTAAGACTCTATCTTTCATCATCACTGAATTCTGAGAAGTAAACAGGTTGATCCCATAATGTTTTCATGTTGCATAATCATTACTTGAAATTTGGTTGAGACCTCCATAAAAGAGAAAAAGAGGAAATACTGAACTAGATCTTGAGCTGTGGCCAAAAAGTACTCAGCACAGTTCAGGAAGGAGGCATGAATGTGGCTTTCAAAGATTTTCACACTCCCCAAATCCTGGGACCTTCTGGGTGCTGCTCTGGCTCCCTGTGCTGGCTGTCAATGGCAACAAGGAGCTGTTCTTGTAGCAGCAGATATCTGAGGGAGTGGGGGAAAGGGGCTTTATTCCAGTGGTGGTGGAAGCCAGATAAATGTGTGTAGAACAGAGACATGTCAGCAAATTAAGAATATCAGGGCTTGTCTTCACAGATTGGATGAATTCACCATCACCAGATCGATCTCCCCGACTGACTGATCAGGTCTGTGAAGACCCACTCAGCCGATCATGAAGCCAACACTGGAGGACTACCTCCAGAGAAGGAGTAGTCTTGAGTTGGTAGGGATGGGTTTTCTTCCAACTCAGGCTACTGAAGACAGCGTGATAAGTAGAACATAGGCAACTGGAGGGAGATACGGAAGTTGTTGTGTATCTCCCTTCGATTGCCACCAAAATTGCACAGCCATATAGACCAGCCTGCAGAGAACATAAGGGATAAAAAATTGATTGAGAGGCAAGAAGGATTCACTCTTATAGGGATTCAAACAACTTGCTTCTCCAAACAAAAATAAAAGAGGTCCTGCTAACCATCAAGTGTCAATACCAAGAAGGGAGAAGAATGCTCTAAAATGGTTTAGGACAGGGGTCTCAAACTCAAATCACCACTAGAGCCACATGAGGACTAGTACATTAGCCTGAGGGCTGCACCACTGAAACCCTTTCACGCAACATTGCAAATATTGGCAACAATAGTGTTGTGGGCTGCAAGAAATAGCTTTAGGGGCACATGTGGCCCACAGGCTGCATGTCTGAGACCCCTGGTTTAGGAAGATATTACCAAGAAGAACAGGATACAAACGAGCAAAGGAAAAGATAGCCTGAATATGGGAAGACGGTTCTAATAATGAGCTTTGACCTATGTAATCTACAAGGGAGACAGCCCTGTAAAGAAAGACACAAACACTCTGCTTACGTGACTTCAATAACTTTAGTGGATTTATGCCAGCAGAGAATTTGGCCCACTGGATGAAAACGGAGATCCTGCAAAAGCTTAAGCAAGCTTCACACATAGTGTATAGTTCCACTGAAATCACTGGGACCATTCATTGTTCATAGAAGTGAAACTCATGCAGGATCAAGGCCAAAGTAAAGGCATAGAGATTTGGACTAGTGAATTCATGGTATATTCCCCTTGACAGTAAGTGACTGAGGTTTTGTTGTCTTAGCTACTTAAAATCAAACTGGAGAAAGCACTAGAAAAATGTACTAGATGACACTCCTGCATTGGTCACTGGGCAATGCACTATCTGAATCTCCTGGCTTATGACTTCCATGATTCTCAAACTGGGCTGTAAACTGACAAAGCAAAAGCTGGTTAGGAAAGGGGATGTACTTTCCATGAAAAATTTAAAAAGAAATACAATTTTTTCTTTCTTTTATTTCTCAACTGTAGACAGGAATTTTCCAGTTTTTTTTTTAAACCAAAAGCCTTTCAGCTTTCAAAAATCAAAATAACCCAAACCCATTTTTAACTAAAAAAACCCCAACTTTTTTTTTGTTTGAAAAATCCAAAAATTTCAAAGGAAGTTAAATTTTTCATTTCCAAAAAGAGAGAGAGAGACTTTTGTCATGTTTTTTCCAGCTAGAAAATTTTGATCAGTTTTAAAGAGAAGCTAACGATTAACTAACAAATGTAGGTTTCCTCTCTGTTGAAGGCTCTTTCTCTCTCTGCTGAAACATAAGAACTTAATAGCTCTGCATGAAGTTTTCCATAAGGATTTTTTTTTTTAAATTGGGATCAAAACCATCCAAATATTTTCCTTCAGCATTTTTTTTTCTCTCTCTCGCCTCCTTTCGTTCAATACAAACTGGACTTCTCACAACAGGAAATGCCAAGACTTAAGAAATCTTCCCCACAAGCCCTTATGAGCTCTGCGAGTCATTTGAGTCCTTAAAAGAAGGCGTGTCTGCCAAAACAACAACAAAAACAGCACACCCCTCCCTCCCCCCATGTCTCCAAATGGCTACTGCACAGGCTTGGAAAGCAAGAGAGTCACAAGCCCACAGCAGGATGGGGCTGTTTACATGATTTGTAGGGACAGGCAATTTTGTAACAGACGCACAGAAAACACCCTTGATGTGCTTCAGATTTGGCCAGAAATTCAGTAGGACATATGAAAAGCTAAAACAAAGGAAATACAAATATATTGAGAGAGACAGATTGGTCACTGGTCCAGGTCCAGTAGAATCACTATCACCATCTTACAGATACAGAGGGGTAAAGTGACTTCCATTGAATCACAGGCCAGAAGTGGACCACTGTGATCATCTAGCCAGTTTGACCCCCTAACACAGACCATAAATAAAGTCAGACAGCTCAACAGAGGAATCACAAACAGAATCCAACTTTCAGGAGTCCCAGTGTAGTGCTTTAACCCCCAAAATCTCCCTCCTCTCAGTTTATAATGTGGGGCCAAGCTCTGAAGTCGTTGCTCAGTGATGAGTCAGTCTTTGCTCAGACCACCTTTCCACTGATGGTAACAGGAATTTTTCTTGCATAAGAAATGAGTCAGAACTGAGCAAGGACTTCAGGCTCAGTAACAGTAGAAAAATGGGACCCTAAAACTTGAAATGTATTTCAGGAAGTTGGAAATTGACTGTACAGAAGTTGACATCTTTCCACCCAAAATATCGGCTTTAGATGGAACTAGAATTAAATGCAAAAAGAAAAGAAAAGAAAAGAAAAGAAAAGGGGGGGAAAAACCCCAACCTGGCTGACACTGATACATTTTTGGAGCCAGAGATCCAGCTTCATAAACTCCTGGATGACCCAAAAAAAAAAATCTTTTGTTTGTCTCATATTTTGTACAGGGCTCCACCTTCTTCAACCCTGACCTGAAGGAACCTTACTTGTGGTTAACATGAGGATAATTCAAGCTCCCCTGAGGGCATCTGAACCACTTAGAGTAAGAATTAAAATGGAATTTGAACAGATATGAAAGAGCTTGGACATCTTCCCCTTTTCCCTGCCTTAATAATTATTTTCACAGTTGCTTTTGCACTGCTGGAGCTCTGCAAGAATAACATGCAGCTCTTTGCACGCTCAGAACACTGTACAGCTAAATGAAAGCTTTCTACAGCACCCCTGAATGCGGGCATTACTGTTCTCATTTTACAGCAGAGGAAACTGTGGCATGGAGTAGTGAATATGACTAGCAGAAGGCCAGTGGTGGAGCCTGGACTAGAATTCACTATCTCCTTCCTTCCTAATGTCTTCTAGTGACACTGCCTCTTTTCCATCAAAGCACCAAAACACCTTGAGAAAAACTGTTCTCATGGGACTTCTGATGTGACCAGAAGAGGGCAACCTTATCGCTCTGGTAAGACAGCCTGTTCCCAAGAGACTTTTTGCTCACTTGTGCTGACTCTAACAGTTGGCCTAAGATTCTGATGAGCATCCATGACCTAAGCGTGCAAGCCCTAAGTATGGGAGGAGCTACAACTGCCTTTGAGAGTAGTTCTGCAGACAGAAGACTCCCCTACTCTTGCATTATCTGGTCCTAGCACTCTACAGCAGGACTTCTTTCCTGTACAAGGGCCACAAAAGGGAAGTAAGATACCCTGTGGAAACACCCCTGATTCAATGGTTCTCTCCAGCATATGGAGAGCCATCTTTACCAGATCTGCAGTCCCTCAGCAAGAGAGCCACACAGAGGACATGCTGGGAGCCTTATGGAGCACAGGCATGGGTGAGAATTCCTGCAGACTGACTATTCCTCAGTTACCGCAAGTCCCATAGAGATGTTGCCTTAACCAGTGCCAAACTGGAGTCCAGTTGCCCCAAAGTGGGTAAGGCACAAGCCCAATGCTGGGATCAATCTTCTGAGGTTCACATCTCACTAGTATTCAGGTCTCACTCTTTGCCATCCCTGCTCTGGCTGCAAAGAAAGCAATCAGCCTGTACCATGCAGATGGTGTCTTTCAACTCCATCAGTTGCTGCCCCCTGTAGTTTCCTGTGCACAACATAATTAATGTATGCAATTCCTGAGCTAATTCTGCAAATGCAGGGATTTTTAAATAGCAAATAAAATAATATTAGTTTGATTTCCTATAAAAAATCCTGAATTCCAGAATTAGCTGAGGAGAAATTCTTTGTTTGCAATACTACATATTTTACCTAGGCGGGCTGGTTGTGGACAAATGGATTATGTTGCTGAGGCCACAAAGAAGTATGCCTGTAACATGTGGTGCCTATTAACTGAGCTGGAACATCATTTCTCAGATACCTGGCTGTAAGATCAGCAACATTTAAGATTAAAGGCTGCATAAGAACTTAATTCTAGTTTTAGTTTATATTTTATAGGCTGTCACTTCATGTCACTATAAAAAAAAATTAACTGACTGGTTGGCAGCTTCCACCACTCAAGTGTACACCTTTACAAAGTAAACCCCAATGCATTTAACTTTCCATCCCTTCAGCTCTACTACCTGGGCTTCTTAGATTTCCTAAACTAAGCCAGCTTGAGTAGGTGAGGAATTGAATGGACAATAATAAGTTAAAGTAAGGTACTACATGAATTAATGTCGGTGATTTACAAGGGAGGACTCTTCTCTGTAAAAATTAGAGGAGTGACTGCTGGTCCTATAGATGTACCCGAGCTAGCCTTCATTTAGCTAACTCAAATAACAACAGCAGAGAGGCCATGGCAGCATGAACCAGTGGTCCCCAACCAGTAAATCACAAGCTACCCCTGAAGGGCAGTTGCCACTGAAATCTATAAGCATTGCACCATCTGTTGGCACAAGGTTGGAGACCACTCATAGACACTTGCTGGTCACATTCAGGGACCCGAGAAGCCCTCTACAGCCCATACAGCTATTGTTAGTCAATCTAGCTAGATCAAAGCCAGTTAAGGATGTCCACATGTGTCTTCAGTCACCTCCTGACTGGAAGGTAGGCAGACCCTTCATGTTATTATTTGTACTTGCAGTAGTAGAGTAAATCTAGAGATCACAACTGAGATCAGGACCTCATAGTGCAGGGAACTGTACAAACACAGTGTTGCGTGCTTGGTTTTGTCAGGTAGGTCTTGATAACCATAGGCCTACGGCCTGGTGACTGTGCTCCCTTTATGTTGAGTAAGCCTTGGCAAACTTAAGCATAGAGTCCTACGACCGTGTTTGTCTCTTGTTTTTCACTTTAGAGTGGCTGCAATTGGAATTTCAGTTATAATTATAAGTTAATGTATCCTTACAGCGAAGGTCACATGGGTGCTAAATTCCTTTTCTAGTTTGGGAATAACATTGTACCATTCTGGGAACGTACTTCTTACATTGTAATTCTTGGATAAGAAATTAATAAGAAATTGCTTACTTTGCAATAAACACTAGACACATATGTATGGTCATGTATGGGTGTAAACAGGAAAGAATAGGGCAGGGGGCTGAGGTGTGTGACCAGAGGAGAAAGAAGGAAAAAAACTTTTTTTTTTTAAAGTAAAACTGAAAAGCAAGGGCTATGTGACAGATGAGGATGAAGAAAGGGGAGCCTCTCACGGTGTCTCCCCCACTTCTTGACTCATCATTCCAGGACATACCACTTCCCAACACAGCATTTCGTGCTTCCCTATAAGGACCTGATTCTGGAGATGGAAGAGGGAGCTGCCATCTGATTGCAACCGGGGTCGGTATGCACAGTGCTTCCTCACCCTGATCTTCCGAGCCTCCGCGTCTAATTGACTGTGGGGCTGGCCACCCAGTGCAGTGGTTAAAGTAAGGGGGAATGCATGGGAATGCAGTTCCGGGGCCCCCTATTTTTCAGCTGGCAGGCATTCTGGGGCCCCTAAAAATAGAGGAATGCACCAGAACACAGAGTTCCGAGGCCCCCCTAAAAATAGGTACATCAGCTGGAACGCAGCATTCCAGTGGCTCCACCTTAAACCCTGCTCCTTCTTAGGTCCAGCCAGCAGAGATCTGCCAGAGGCTGGGAGTCTGTGGCCGGGAAGCAGCTCCCAGCTGGTCAGCCAGCATGTAAACAGTGGAGGTAAGGC
>ML681972.1:51226269-51269336 GCA_007922195.1 Podocnemis expansa | reverse complement strand
GAATAACAACAGGAGGAAGAGACAGTACCTGATCTGAAGTGGTAACACAGGCATAGGTAATGCTATTATCTTCATTTGACAGACAGTACAGAGCGATTAAATGACTTGCTGTGGCAAAGCCAGTAACTGAAACCAGTCATCAGTCTGCAATTCTGCCTGTACATTTCAAATTTAGTTTAGCTATTTAAATCCTCATCTTCCACTCATCAAACCCACTTCTCCTTTGTTCCCAATGACATCCAATCCATTTTCATTTACATGTCTTTCTTTTCCCTCTCTCTCGTGTAAAGTTCCTTTCCTCCACTCTGCAATCTCTGGCTAGTAGAGAAGGGGCAGAGTGAAATATGCTGGTGGACAACTGTGAACTGGCTTTTTTCAGGAATACATTTCCTGCTTGGATGTCTGCAAAATATTCAGAGCAGACTCGCAATCTGGGGTTCATTTTATTATCTCCCAACAAGCTCCTTCAGGAAGAGAGAGGAAAATGAACTGACAAATGGTGGTGCCAATGGCTTTTCAATCTGGATGAGCCACTGCCAGCTATCCTCTGGCTCCATGAAAGGGCAAGTGTATGCCTGGGAGAAAGAGGTTCTTGTGGGCTGGGGGAAGAGCAAAGCAGTTCAAAGTTGAGAGCTGAACAGAAGCTTCCGTCTGATGGCTCAACAGTCACCTCCATGTGGGACATTAAAGTCCTCCAAGAAGAGGACATTAGAGCTTGCATGGTTTTGCAAGCAGTCTTCCTTTGACAGTGATAATAATCACCTTCTGCCTGTCATAAATGTGCTGCTGAATGTTCCTTTCTTCCCAGGGCTTTCTTGTGTGTGTTTGTTTTGGTGTATGTGGGTAAGATGACAACAGACATAAGCATTATCCAATTACAGGCTGGCTGGTGGCTTGGCCCTGGTGCCATGCTGGGAATGACCTTAAGGCTCGGGTGAAAAGGCTGAGACAGTGTGGAGAGAACAGGTCGGAGTTCTTGTGCTGTGGCAGTCTGTCTGGATTTTTCTTCTGGATATAGTTATGACGATGCCAGGGCCTTCTCTCCCTGAATGTCTTGGGGAGAGAGGGTGTCACAGTGATGGGGAAAAGCTGGCTCCAAAATCAAATACCACCAGTAAATCATAACACTTCTACTTTCTCGCCTATAGCACAGACTTTGGGGGTGTCTAAGAGGTGCAGTGTCTCTTGGGGTTACTCCGTACACTCCACCCCTTGCTCCATATGGCAGTCAGAATCTAGCCACATAGATCAACCGCAGCACATTGGGTCTGGTAGTGAATGGAGACTTGCTGCATGTTACAAAGCACTGATATGACACATGCTCTTTGGTTGTCCCAGTAGGCAACAGACCACCATGCTGTGTGGCAGAATTAACGCCTTGGTGAATTTCTTGCCTAGTTTGAATCAGAAGGAGTTACAGTAAGTTCAACATACAAATGATGGTTGCCAGTCATTCATCCAACAGGAATTACTTGAGCTGGAGGTGAACACCTGTGATTTTGATCCACCATAGTCTGCAAAGAGTCTGCCTGCATGAGTGCATTTTTTCTTAACTGCTGAATGTCACATACTCCAATCAGAGGGCAATGGAATGCTCACTAGCTTTTTAAGTAATTTACCTCTTCTCATTGGCATTACTGTTTTAGACCTTTTCTGGGTTAATTTAAACAATCTGTCCTTCATCCAAGCTCCCCTGTGCTCTGTTATCTGTGGGACAACATTTGTGATTTGGAGATTAATTAATCAGAAGATTTCAGCCTTCCTTCGCCAGCAGTGAGTATGTCTCCAATCTGTCTCAGAAGTCCTTTCAAATAAAATCTTGGGCAGACTTCTGAAGGAACTGATGCTAGCTCTTCATCATTACAGTATAATGCATTCTCCTTGCAATGCACAGCCATATGGCCTCAGCTTTTAAATCTGCTGATGCAAGAATTTCTTGTCTTATTTTTGCCAAGAGTTTGGGGAGAAAAATTCTTACTGTAAATGTAATGCTGCTGCTTAAGGGATTAGCATGGTTTCATGCTGGAGATGAGTGGTTACCTGGTTTTCTAAAGGGGAAAGAGTTATTTACAGCAAGCTAAAAACACCATATTTCAGTAGACTGAGTTCATCTTCCATGGATTTTTAGAAAAACAGACAGAATGGGGCCCAATCGCTCTGCATGCAATGTGTTACTTCCCCTGGCAGCCTCCTTGCAGGACTGGACTCTATAAGGGTAATAGAGTCCAATGAAATGTATTTTGTCAAACCATCTGCCTTCTTTTCTAAGTTTGACCCTTGGAAGTGCTGAGCACAACTTCAGCTTCCACTGATTTCTTAAGGTTTCTCAAGAAGTTTTCAGATTCTGAACTTTAAAAGGTTTATGTCAATTATATTCTCAAGATAGAGGCCACTGATTCTCTTCAACACTAAGGCAATGGTATGTCACTCTGATGTTGTGAAGGGGGCCCAAGATGGGAGGAAACTCCATTTAAGGCTGCTTTATGCTGCTCAAGTGATATAAAGAGGTCTTTGGGTAAATAAGAATCAGTTTTACTGAATTCTCAGCTCTGGGGCAAAGTGCTGTCAGATCAAAGGCATTTTCCAACACAAGAATGATACTCACACTATTGACACCCCCATCTAAACCCTAAAATCCCAGCACCTAAACACTTACATCCCTTGTGACCTGCCTAGCATCAGAGAGTTTGTGTTTGTCTACATTGCAGCTGGGAGCATGCCTTATGTAGAGTGATAGAGCTGCTGTAAGTTACAGCTGCTGAGAATCTGGACTCTGGAGTCTTTTGACTCCCAGAATGCTGCTGTAGACCACAACCCAGATCAAATCTCCATCATTCATTACAGCTCCTAGCACAACTGTGCCTAATGCACCTGCACAAATAACATAAAAGGTATGGAAAGCACTGTTTTCTGGTATATCTCTGTCTTGTGACAACACCCAGCCAGTGTTTTCATTAGCTATATCATTGCATTTTAAGTAACTGCTGGATTTGAAACATATCGTTCTTCTTAATCATAGAAGCTCTTTGAAGTTGCAGAGATGTGTTGCGTGCTTCTCTGTCAAAGCATGTCAAGAGATGCTGTGTGTACAATGGACATTATGTGCTCCTCAGATCAGGAAGCCAAAACTGATATTGGCAAAACTAAACAATATCCAGCACTCCCATTTCCTGCTGGGTCCCCCCAACAACTCAACCGTGTGAGAATTCACCCTCTCCATTGACAATGCACTGACTTATGAGGAGAAATCCGGTTAGTTTTGCTTGATAATACTGATTTCAGGGTTTCAGATTCTATAGTTATGTCTCCTAGCCAGCTTTCTATTTTAACCAGAAAGCAGTTGCTTTGAGAGCTTTGTTTGATGCTGAAAACATCCCTCAGAGTTTTTTCTATTTGTGATGGTTGAAAGTATGACAGGTTGACAATATCCTGAGCAAACCTTATGAAATTAAGATAAATGTTACTGAATGATGTTAAACCACATTCAGTTAGGGTTAGCACCTTTGGCGTTCAAGTACTACAGATGAAAACATCTATAAACTACTGTGAGATTGTATGGAAACATGTTAGCAGAAAGAAAAAGACCAATGTAATCTCTGGAAGGTCAGAGGATGCTCTAAGGTGTTTTTGGAACTCTACAGTACAAAGTAGATTTCTTTCGGAAATAGCTTGAAGTGAGAGGAATGCAAATTCTTCCCCTCCATTGACAAAGTTTAATAAAGGAGTCAGCATCCTTTGCCAACCCCATGCCAGGCCCTTCTCCCTGACCTTCAGCCAGTGATGGTGGCCCCCTCCACCAAAAAAAGTTGCTGCAGGTAGTTTCTTTTGGGGGCAGGTGGAGTGGGGGCATGCCTAGCTATTTGCCAGAAACTGCCCAGAGCGGCTTCTTTTAGAGGTGTGCCTGGGGACACATTCCTCCCCCCCCATCCCTTCTCCCACCCTGAACCCAGCAGTCACTGAAAGAAGCCTCTCTGGTTGGCATTCATCATCATCAGCAGCAATTTTGGCAGCACCACAGAGGTCACCACATGCCACTCCAAATAGGCTGTGGATTGCTGACTGTTAGTCATAGATTAGAGGCTTACTACGGTAGTGGGTGGGTGAGGTTCTGTGGTCTGCATTGTGCAGGAAGTCTGATTAGATGATCATATTAGTCCTCCTGACTCTAGAGTTATGAGTCTCCGAGTTCCCTTCCCAGACTTGAAAAACAGTTCTGTGTGACTCTCCAAAAGCTCATCTGAACACAAGTAGGTCTAAGAAAAGATATATTACCTCACCTGCTTTGTCTCTCTGTGGGTTACAAAGACAGTGATGATAGAAGAGACGCCATACACAGATCCTCAAAAGTATCAACAAGAAAGAGGCACCTGAATACCTTTGTGGACCTAGGCCTCCTGGCTTAGAACACAGTCACCCAGAAGAAGCTGCCTGTCTAATCACAATGCTGTGGTGACACACACAGGTAGGTGCCAACGGGGCCAAGTTCTCAGAGACAGACATGCCATGTTTTATGAATTTTCACTGTACTTCCCAAGGTGTTGATAATTCCAGGTTGCCTTAACAAAAGCTAGCAGCTAAAACATCATTAGAAGAAGAAACAAAAAATCTGCAATGAAAATAACAGCAGAATGAAAAGCTCTTCCAGAGATCCTTAAGCTGGCAGGCCCTCCTCCTTGTCTGCTCTGTCCATAAAGCCCAGGAAAAGTATGATCAATGCAAAGGAAATACATAACAAAGAGAAAAAACATGTTCATGGCAGTTTAATTAAACTTGTTCTTTAGTTCAGCTTCTGCCATAACAGACTGGCCAATACAACCAAGCAAACCTGAAGCAACTGCTCTTTGTCCACAAAATACTCCCAGGATTATCAGAATGACTCCTTGTGTGTGAGATGTACATTCCCCCATAACACCATGCTGTAACTTCCCTTCCCAGTCTTTGGCCCGCCAGCTAGCTAGCCTTCCAGCCTTATATATTTTAATTGATTTCAGCTATTGAATCCCTTGTCTTGGAGGCATGTGCAGTGCAGAGCAGATCAGCCACGTGCAGTTTCAGATTAATAGGTTTTTCCTTTTCTTAGCTGGAAACTGACAACATTGTTGGATTTATTTGAGAGCCCAGCAACAGACATCTCTGATTAGGAAAGTATGTCAGATGGCCGTAAGGAAAGGCCCGGATTGAAAACATCATTATTAGAGATGGGCTTTCTGATTTGGAGGCTGATCCACAGCCAAACTTTCCTGGAGTTTGTAACACTGAACCAAGATGTAACGTTCCCAGCGTCTCAGGTTCCCCTCCTGGTTTTGTCTCCACTGATGGGAGCTTACTGGCTTTACCATGGGTATGACACAGGCAGAAAGAAGTTGAGCAAGATTCTACCCTGCTAATTTGTTTTGCCCTGAGCTTTTACAGATCTGCCTTAGTACAGAGAGTGCCATGTAGGACAGACTTTTTGTGGAATGTGGTAAGCCTACAGTCCAGCAGACACATTTGCATTCATTGAGTCGGATGGGAGTCCAGAATACATTTCCAATGGCAAAAAACAAGGGAACAAACCCACTGCACTAAGCTGTTCATGAGCTTGAGTTTCCTCTCACTTATCCTGCTAAGACTCCCATTGACTTCAGTGGGCTTGGGACAAGGCCCAGTAGTGGAAGTGTAAAGCTGTGGAAGGGAGAGAAGAATCTCTTTTTATTGCTAGTCAAAAGCAGGAATATATATGATATGGCACAGATAAGCCAGACATGTATCAGGGAGGAATTTCTCCCAAGAAAGCAATAGTGATCCAGGTTTATATACCATAAATTATTGGATTTATATAGGAAAAATAAGAGAGTAAATTTAAGATTTTCAGATGAGAGTTTTTATGTTGCTTTTCTCCCTTCTTGAATACATCATCAGGGCTCATTTCTTTGCTGGTGTAAAATGGTGCAACTCCTCTGAAGTCAGATGGAATTGCACCAGTTTATGTCACTTCATAATTTGGCCTTTGAGCTGTAGACCTAGAAACATTAAGTACTAGAAATGTTAACAACTGGAGCGCGCAGCCTTACTCACGTTGTTGAAGGCGTGTGATTTAGTCCTCACTGCTCTGCAAGATAACAGTCTAGTCCTAACTCATAAAGGTCCCAGTTCAGGAAGGCAGCTAAGCATGTATTTAAGTGCTACTGAATTAAAAGTTAAGTATAGGCTTAACTGTTGTCCTGAACAGGGCGGATCTGTTACACTGCTCCCCTATTCAAAGCAGAGAAGAGGCTCCCTCCCTCCCTCCCACTCCCCATACAGGCCCACCTCTGACTGACTCAAGATCTTTCCATAATCACTGTGTGAAAAAAAAGTGGCTGATCCTTATCAGAATGAAACATGCACTGAAAACATTAACTAGAAAGCAGTGTGTGCCCAAATCCACACGCACAGTTAAGAAGTCCCTATTTGACCCTTGGGTGCAAGAACACAGGAGGTGGATGCAAAATGCTAACTCCCATCTGCTGTTCTGTTCTATATGCAACCTGCCCTGAATACCAGACACACAGAAAAGCAGTTAATGCTAATGTCACTTACCTCACTGTCCTCTTCTGGGGGTGGAGGGGGTTCTTTGATAATCTGAAAGGAACAAACAGGAACAGACAACTTTAACTCCACACTTTATACTTCAGGGTGATGTACAAATCACTTTAATGTAGCATTTGTCTTTCATCGTAGCTATGATGAGTGTAAGATTACATGGCTCCTCTGAATGCTAATGTTAATGCTGTCAGAATAACAAAGGGGAATCCTACTGAGCAACTGCACAACCTTGCCATGAAGCCATTTCCAAGTGATAGCTCCCCATTTTATTTTATGTCACTTATGGCTAGCTATATACTCTCTGTCACTTGTGATGCCAAGGTGCATCTAACCAGTCATGTAGAGTGACACTCTGGCTTTCAGATCTAGGATCATTGCAGCTCCAAAGAACCCAGCTGCATAATAAATTGGTCTAGAAAATTAAACTGACCCAATGACATCATTCAGGGGTGTGAAGAATTCCCACCTGAGTGACACCCTTAAGCCAAGCTGAGCTTCTCTGTGGACAGAGCAAGGTTGAGGGAAGAACCCCTCCCAACACTGTAATAAATGTCTACACTGAATCACTGTAGCAACACAGCGTTACCACTGTAGCATTTTGAATGTAGACACAGGCAATAATACATATTACATAGGCAATAATACATACATTAAATTGAATTTATTTGCAAATTCAGCTGCATTGCTTCATGACTTAATAGGGACATTGGATTTTTCTTTCATTACAACAGGTGATTTGACCCCACCTTCCTCTGTATGCTGTTCCCCAGTGTCTGAATCTTAACAACTCTTGATTTGCTGTTACAATGTGTCCTGTTCCCTTGCCTTGCACTTCCCGGCATTTATTTCCTACCATTCTGTAAGCAGCCCCCTCTTCTCACGTGTGACAGAGTGGGATTTGCTCCCACAAAAGCACATCCAATAAATATATTTGTTAGTCTTTAGGTGCCACAGGACTCCTTGTTTGTTTCACTGAACTAGACTAACATGGCTGCCCCTTTGGATTTTGAATACATATTACTGTGTCACTTAAAGGCCTTAACTGAGCTTTGAATCTCCATGTGCTAAGCACTACACATAGACAGAAGAGATGGTCCTGCTACTCAAGAGTTAACAAGGCAGAGTGGAAAAACAAGCATAGAGAAATGACTTGCTTAGAGGTCACACACCAGATTGGTGGCAGAAACAGAATCCAGGTCTCCTGCAGCCTAGTGTAATGCCCTGTTCATGAAACCACATTGCCTACTCATGTTCTATGCAAACTTGACAGGAAAGGAAGCTGTTATTGCTTCTTATCCTTCATGCTGTTGGGCTAGGAAATGAATCTCTTGGGAGTTTTTTAATAATAATATTAAAAAAATATACAAGTTGGAGGCCCTCCCAGCATTTCTAACCAATAAAGCAATCTGGATGAGGTTTTGGGCTGATTTGATATATTCTCCATAGAAGCAATTGAAGTTCATGTCGGAGGGAGGCTACTTCATGCGTGAAGTTTGTAGCTAGGACTCAACAAGTAGCTGGCTATTCTTACAGCCCTCCACTCCAAGTGCAACAGAAAGTCATCCAAAGGGACAGCTCTTACATATAGGCACGTCAAACATCTCTCCCTAGCTCCAAATTCATCCCTGGGGCATGGCTATTGAAATCAGCAAGCTAAATCCAATCGTGGGATAAGCAGAGTGACATTAATGCGATCACACCAGGGATTCATTTTGTCCCTTGACACACGCTCATCTGAAAGAAGGAAGCCTTTGTGTAAACTGCACTCAAAGGGCCACAAGGTGCAGCTTGCCTCTTGCAAGGCAGCAGATGTTACCCCAACCTCAACATGTTGCAGGATCAGGTCCAGGGGGAGGGGTGTGGGCTGCTTGAGGTTTGCTGCAGATGTGCTTAAGGCCTGGAGCTAAAGTCATTTTTAAAAGTGAGGCTCCACAAACAACTCAACTGTTTAAACAGAAAGGAAGGGGGGAATGACTGCTGCACGCGTCCTGAAGACATAAATATTTATGAAAATCCCTCTTGTTCCCTGTTTTTCTTACCCGATGAGCTCACTGTTTTGATTTTTCTTTTGCAAGCCCCAAGTCATGCAATACAGCTGTTAATGAGGAGCATGTGCCCCTGCGGAAGGATGGTGACAGGGGCTGACTGTGGGACAGGGTTATCCCCTGGTTTATGGCTTGATTCAGAGCTGGGGTTTCCCTGGATCATGGCAAATACCTGTCCTTGGGCAGAACAGTGGCTGTTTCTTTACTTTGACAGTGTGGAACTTGTCAGTGTATATAGAAACCAACCCAAACCTTTATTTTTGTGTTGAGAAGCAAAATGCACATTTGGAAGGAAGCAATTACATCTGAAAGAGATTAAAGGAAGCACCTGTCATGCCTGGCAATGCTCAGGCTGGTCCAGCAAAACCAAGAGCCCAGCTGTAAGAGCTGGCCACATTACAGGGGAGGGTCCATAAGGAGCACTGCCTGGAGGAATTCTGGCAGGCTTTCAGACTGGAGCAAGCAAAGATTGAAAGGGTGTAGCAGGTATAACCTGGTGGTTAGCCTGTGTCACAGCATGCCTAGTCCAAAGAGGAACTGCGCTTGCTACAGCCCTGGCTGGGAAGTCTTGTTTCTTATCTTATGCATTGTGCTCTAGAGCTCTCTGGTTAAATCCCTGCTGCAACAGCCAAGATAGCAGCTGTCACACATGTGCGTGGCTCAGGCACATGTGGGAAACACACAGGATTAGTGGGACTGAACCAAGGTCCCCCACCAAAAAAATAGTGGATTCTGGCAGTGAGCGAAAGGACAGCCGGAGCGGTGACCAGCTCACAGTAACAGGAACCACTGGTGCTTTTATGCCAGCAGTCTCAGCCCACATTGGCACTGTCTTATCACAGATTGACATGGTGGATAGCCTGGCCAAAGGGGAGACTAACCCAAACTCACACAAGCAGAGCTGAATGCTGCCAGAAGGGGGGAACTACTAACATACAGATACAAGCAGGGTTAAAGTAAGCAGGAACACACCAGAACACAGCTCTGGGGCCCACAAATTTGAGAGGCAATATGGACAATAGGGTAGGGGCCCCAAAGATTAGGAGGGTTCCACGGCCTATCAAATTATACTTTAACCACTGGGTACAAGATGTGTTACTTGCATGGTGGGTAACATACTATGTTTCTGCTTGCCGCATCTCTTCTTAGTGTTCTGCATGTTTCTTTATTGTTTGTGCTGTGTGTTGACTGTACTCTGGGTGCTCTACTTATTGTTTGCACAGCGTGTTAGGGTACTGTTTCAACTTTCTGTTGCTATATAGTGTACCCTGTGTGTTGGTTGTATTCTTGGTGTACTTATCTTGTTTGCATTGCATCATTCACGTGGCACTATATGCTGATTTCATTGTGCTGGTTGTATTTTGGTTGCTTTCTATATTGTTTGCGCTGTGTGTTACTATATTGTTTACTTTGTATGTTGATTGTATTCTGGTTGCACTGAATTTTGTGTGCATTGTGTGTCACTGTATTATTTACCTTGTGCATTGACTGTTTTCTTGTATATTGTTTGCACTTTATGCTCACTGTATTCTGGTCTCATCATGTATTGCTTGTACTTTATTTTGGCTGCACTCTAATTGCCCCTCAAATTGACTGCACTGGGTGTTGATGGCATTCTACTATCACACTGATCCAACCCATAAAGATAGAAAATGAGATGAATGAACTCACTCATCAGACCTGATTGCTGAGTAGGGTTAAAAAGTTCAGAATTAGCAAAATTATAAATTCACTCAGCTATCCTGAATAACAAGCCAGATTTCTATCAGCACACGTACACACAAATCACTAGGGTTTGCATGGAAAGCTAGAAAAAATCCTGGAAAACTTCTTGGAAGAGAATCTGATGAAATGATCCATTGGAATTGAACATGCAGGAGAGCTGTTGCTTGAAGCACAATTTGGATTTGCCTGTGCTATGAATATAACTGGACCAGGGAGCAAGGTTACAGCAGTTGCCAAGACTAACACCCTTGCTATTGTTCTGTCACTGAGAAGCAAGACTCCCCTTTCACTCCCTTTCCTTCCCACCTCCCTGAGCCCCTTCTGTACAATAATATGCCTTCCTTTGAAGCAGCCTCACATGCCTGCACTCCTCTGTTCCCAATTCCCTGATGGTTCTTCCTTCTCCTCGCAGCCCCTCATGCACATTCCACTTCTGGAAGCATTAGGAGTTAAGTTATGTAGGAAGTGGCGAGTCTCTCCAGGAATCCTGACCTGTCCAGTGGCCAATTTCCTCTAACCCTCCCTGATCTTTTATGGCAAAGTCATGTAAGGAATGTCAATAAATATGGCTTTGTAGAAACTGAATCAAGAAAGGGATCCCCTTTCTGTCATTTTTTGTGAGCCATGTTGGAACAGCACTTAGGGACAGATTTGTAAAGGTATTCTGGACCCTAATGCCAACTGATTTCAATGGGATTGGGGGGCATAAATACCTTTAGAAATCTGAACCTTAGATCATGATTCTTATTTACACAAAGGTCCCTTTGCACCACTCTGGCAACATGCAAAGGGGCTTAAAGTAATCAAATGAACATGTCTCAATTGGCTCTCAGTCTATGTTCCCTCTAAGCTGTGCGTGTGTGTGCACGCACACAGGTTGTGAAACCTGCACACACCACAAAATAGAGCGTGCACAAAAAAAATTCAACAGTACTAATATTTTTATGCTACTTTTAAGAAGGTGATTTCAAGTAGCATGTTTCAAATAAGGTTTTGTAATTTACAAAATCATTTCCATCACCATATCAAAGTAAAATTTAGACAGTATTTGCATCATACACACTTACTTCATTGCACTCACAAGTTTGACCACACTCACTGGAGTGCACACAAATTTGGACGTTGGTTCCAAAAATTTGCACAAAAGAAATTTTTTGCACACACAGCCTATAAAAAATTAGAGGGAACACTGCTCTCAGTGTCTCAGTTCCCACACCTGTAAAATGGGAGAGATAATGGTTCTCTACTACTTCCCAAGGATGTTAACTATCAGTGAATATTAGATACTGCAGTAATGGCAACCATGTAAATAGATGGATGAATCTGTCAGTAAAAGAGCCAAGGGTGATCATGTATTAGTGTTATGTATATTATGGTAGGTTTTAGGTTACATAACTGTGATCAAGAACCCATTTTGCTAGGCACTGTAAGAACACATAATTAGAGCCTGTCCCTGCCTTTAAGAGATCATAATCTAAATAAACAAGATGGGAAAAAGGTAAGATGCAGACCCCTTGCCTGCTCTAACAAAACAGCATGGAGACCACACACACAAACACACAAATAAGATTCCCCCAAAACAAAACCCTACCGAAATAAATCACTCCACTATATAAACAATTCTCTCTGCGAAAGAAAGAAAGAAAGAAAGACTGTTGTTACATATGGAAATTACATCACTAAATACATAAATAGATGGTGTTCAGATACTATGGTGATGAGGCAGTATGAGAACCTGTATAGATAAGACTAAAATAGGACAATGTTTTCCCCAAGGTCAGTGACAGCTGAGAATATAACTCAGCTCCCCTGAGTACCTATCAACAGTCCGATCCCCTTGACCTGACTTGCTTCCATTTGTATTTATTTAGACATGTTTTATTAGAAGCATAACTGAAGGAGAATGGGTTCTTCTCTTTATTATTTCTCAACAGCTGATAATACAACCCCAGGTTGTAAGAATTTTCAGGCTTGCTGTATGGCTCAGGGAGGAGGAAAAAGGAACAAACACACAGATTTCCAATTCCGCAAGGCACAGGATCACAGAGGAGATTGTTTGCTTAACTGGAGTGTAGTTATCCTTTGGAAAGTCTAGGGCCACGGGTTCCACTATTCAGCACTTCCCAATGCCTCAGACACATGGGGCTTTGAGTATATCCAAGGGCACTGGCATAGTTTGCTAAGGGGGTAAACCAACACAGTGCCTTGGTAAAGGAGTTCAGCTTCTGATGGGTGAGAAGGGGCCCACATCAAACAGAGCTTTGCTTTCTGGAGATGAAATTATGGGTTTAAGCAAAATGGTTTATTCAAAGTGGTACTCTTTGTTGTAAAAAGATGGAGAAAACAAGGCCTCTAGAGCATGGCTCTCCACATAATGAATGCTGACTCTGCACATAGACATTCCAAAGCTCACAGCAGTGGCTTTTCTCACTCTGGTATCAGAAATGTTTGGGGTTTCTGGCCACAGTGGGGGTGAAGTACCAAAGCTGAGCTGTGCCTGACCCAAAACCCCAGGTCCAACCTGTGGAAGTTCAGATCAGGATCCAAAATTTCCAGCTTTTCATGACCACTGAAAGATACTTCGTGCTTGTCTCACACATTGTTTATACTGTGTAAGCCCATTGAGTTTAGCAGAGTTTCTCTTGATTTGTGTTAGTGTAAAGTGTGAGGAAATCAGGCCTAGGTCTGAAGGTTTGGTCCAGCTAAGCTGGGCTGTCCGTAGGAGGGTGCAGGGCCCCGGCTGAATCACCATCCAGGGGACCCCCACTCATCCCCCCCCGCACTTGGGGGAGCAGGGCTGGCTGGCCCAGGGGAAGGTCAGGCCCTTGCGCCAACTGTGCCATGCCTGAGACTTGGCAAGCCAGCCAAAAGGGCGGCCCGGTTCAGTGCTGTGCATCCTTCCACCCCCTGGCCATGCATGCTGCTTTCAGCTCTGTGCCCGAGCAGTGGGGAGGGGTGGGAGGCAGCGCAGCTGGGGCTGGGGTAGCAATATGGGCCCCCTGCTGCCTCCCGCCCCCTCCCCGCTGCTCCAGCTCAGAGCCGAGATCAGTGCATGTAGTGGGGAGGTGGGGAATGGACCAGCAGCGCTGAACTGGGCTGCAGCTTTTGGCTGGCTAGCTTGGTCCCCAACATGGAGGGGGGCAGCAGTGCAGGCCCTGCAGGGCACCCCAAAAGTGTAGGACCCTGGGTGGCTGCCCTGCTTGCCATACTCTAGGGACAACCCTACAGCTAAGTATCCAAACACTCATCTGCATAAGGGAAACTGCTAGGACTTTTTCAAGTGGTACCAGATCAGAGGGGTAGTGTTCACAAAGCTCACTTTGCACAAGCAGAAAATGACTATATAATAAAGAGAAGAAACAGGGCTCCAGTGAAGTTGATGGGTATGGATCCTGTGTTGGGACAGGAGGATTGAGTATGTTGTGTTTTCTACAGGGCTGTGAAGTGTTACTCCCTCACTTTCTGTGGATACTAAATGGATTTGCAGAATGCAATTAGCTTGGAGAGTACATGTCCAAGCAAAATGCTCAGGCCAGTTTAGCTTGGCAAAGCTGAGGTGTTTGTTCATGTGTGCTGTAATTGTTTTTATAACCCCAGGCAATTTCTTCTTTCTTAGTGTCGCTTGCTGATATGGCTCCATCTCTTGCCCTGGTGTCTGAAGGGGAGAAACATCCATCATTCATAGACCATATTAACTGCTTAGCCTGGGGGTACCTGAGGGCTTCTGCTTCAGCATCAACTTATGAAAATGATTCCTTATGGCTGTTTTGTTTTAAAGTTAGCAACAGCTGGTGCAGTGTGTGGTCATTGGCTTTTCTTGGCATAGAAAGTAACTTTGAGATTTGCAGTCAGCACTTACGCACATGTAGCTGTGAAAATTCAGGGCAATAAACTAATTCTTTGTATTTATACTTGCTTTCACTGAAAGATCTCAACATGCTTGTAACTGATGGATGCAAGGCTCCTTTTGCTGACTCACCTTGAAGTCAGGTGCTAGCACCATGCACACATGTGCAGTTATTTCTGCTAACCTACACTCACTGAGACCCTGGTCATTTACAACTGGAAGTATAAAAAGGTTGAGGGATTGATTCACCCCTGTACAGGAGAAGTGTGTGTAAAATCCTACTAAACCTAAATTTTACACCAATTTTGCACAACTGTGAATGGCCCCAACAAGATGTAGAATCAGGCCCACAGTTTCTGAGGCAGAGGGAACCAGGACAAGGACAAAGGCAGTCCTGAAGGAAAAAACACCCCACTACAATGAACCAAGCTGCAGGAAGAGATCTGGGCTGGATCACTGTTAATTGGGTTAACAATAAAGGCAACCTCTAGGAAGTGGGGGTAAATCTAAATCCTAGCCAACATGTCCTCCCAGAGTTAGAAGTTGAGGAGGATCTTGACCTGCTTCCAGTGCTGTACAAACGTTAATTCTTCTTACAGTCCTGTGCAACAAATAAGTAAGATGGAAGCATCATGTTATTTATCATTAAAGCACAGCTGCCTCTTGGGTAAAACAGAACAGCTATTTCATTGTGAATGGTAGCACTACACAACAGTTCAAGGCAGGAAGTGGAGAAGACTGTATCTAACTGAAAGCACAGGAGTAATTTAAGAATGGAGAAAGATACTACCTGAAATAGAATTAGACCCTTACTCATATGAAAGTTTTAGAACACTTAGACATTTGTTGTCACGGTAAAGCCCCTATTTTTTATTATTATTTTCCAACCGGTGGAAGCTCAGTTGTTTAAGACTTTCAAAGATAGACAGGACAAAACACTAGAGACTGGACTGTAGGGATCTAAATGTCTGGGTGGAGTTAAGGGAGACAGACTGGAGTCAGGACCTATTAGGTGTGTTTCAATTCTAATTTCTATGCCCAGATGTTCTCTTCATTTTGAAGCTCTTTCTGAAAAATCAGACCCCTTTGTCATGTTTTAGATGGGAGACCCCAAGAGTGGGGTTACTAAGAAACACTAGACACTTACAAAAATCTTGACTGTGGTTTTAAGGTTCTGATCACAGCAGAAGCCAGAGAAATCTGCCTCACCCTTAACTAGAACCCCTCACCCACCAAACTTCAAAGGAGAGGAAAAAGCAATTGTACCTTACTGAGAATCAGCCCCAGTCAGGAAGCCAGTTAGCCCATGTTTAAATCTGACCAATTCCCACAATGGTAAGGGCAAATGCAAGTATCTTAATCAGAATACATCTAAAATTTTGGGTTGGAAGTGGTGGCTGTTTTCAGATCTGAGACTGTGCATACGGCTTTTATTTTCATACTGAAGTGCAAAAGTATACATGGGGCTAACTGTGTTTAATATTAATTGTGGTTCATGCCAAACTCGTCCATGTGTTCATTGGAGACTAGACCCCACACATTAGAAACCAAACCCCTCCATTATTTAACCCCATTTTGGCTTGCGATGCAGTTGGCAGATTAACGGGGCTGACATGCGATTCCACAAGGAATGCACATGACATTCCAGCATCTGCAAAGTTTGGTCACGCCCTTTCCTAGACTGGTTTACTGAGCTGATTAGGCAGATAAACTGGGTCAAGTTCAATGGGTGTTGCCCCCAAATGTCTAACCCATTTGGTTCAGAATAAATATCTAGATTAAATCCATTCACAGAAACAAACAAAAAAAAAGTCATCACTAGTACTCAAATTCAGCAAGACTTGCTATGATTCAGCTGCCAAAGGAAGGACCCACTTCTAAAACAATATTTCTCCTTAGACTGGGAAAGGCAGCCTCCTCCTACAGATGTGAGATGATAATGCAGTTACAAAAAAGGTTGAGATCATTCTGGAGTGTATTCACAGAAGTGCTGGAAGTAAGACACAGGAGGTAATTGGTCCACTCTGCTGGGCACTGGTGAAGCCTCAGCTGGTATCCTGTTCCAGTTCTGGACTCAACACTTTACGAAAGATGTGGACAAAGTGGAGAGCAATCAAAAATGATTAAATGTTTGGAAAACCAGATCTATGATGAAAGATTCAAAAAACTGTACAGGTTCTGTCTTGAGAAAAGAAGATGGGGGTGAACTTGAGAATGGTCTTCAAAAACATTCAGAACTCTTATAAAGATGATTACGATCAATTGTTCTCCATGTCTACTGATGGTAGGACAAAAACTAAGGGTCTTAATGTACAGTAAGGAAGATTTAGGATAGATATTAGGAAAAATTTTCTTTAGGAGTACTTAAGCTCTGGAGTAGACTTCTGAGGGAGATTGTGGACTCTATATCACTTGAGGTTTTTTAAGGACAGTCTGGACAAATATCTATCAGGAATGGTCTAGGTTTACTTGGTCCTGCCTCAATGCAGGGAGTGGACTTGATGACTTCTTGAGGCTCCTTCCAGCTGTACATTTTTATGATTCTATGACCAGAGAAAAGATAATAGGGACATTTTTTAAATTTACCTCAGGGGGTGGGGGGAAACCTCCCATATTTAGTCAGTTACAGACTGGTTGAGGAAACTGGGAGTCAGAATTCCTGGACCTAAATTTTCAGTGATTTAAGGTAATTCTATTTTTGGGTGCTCAGCTGAAGACAAATTATAAAGGCCTGATTTTCAGAGGATAGGTGCTCAGCATTTTATGAAAACCAATCCCTCATAATGTGAGCCCAAACTGGACACCCAACAATTAATAGGCATATTTGATAATTTGGCTTTAGCTTCTTCGTGTGTTTGGATAACCCTTCCCTAATTTATAGAACTATTAGGAGAGTTAATATCCATTAAGTGCTGTGGGAGTCCTAGAAGAAAGGTGAGTGCTATATAAACTAACTTGGTTTACCCTTCCTCTACGTTCAATATGTGCATGTTATTTCATATCCACTAGCAGGAATGCAGGGACTGTAACAAGGAAACAAGCTGAAGGAATATGTTCTCTCTGCTTCTCACCACCTTTGCTCCCACAGGGCCAGATTCTGTTCTCATTTATATTGGTATAAAACTGGAGTAATTCCAGGGGAATTACTCCAAACTCACTCTGGTATAACCAAGAACAGAATGTGGCCTACTCCACGCTCTGCATTGTTCCTGGCTATTATTTCCATTAGTAGCTGCATGTTTGACTCTTATACAGTCCCCAGAGTGGCTAAATTTCCTTCTCATTCCAGCCTGTGTGCTATGTTTCATTGCCAACTCTCCTGTGGAAAGAGTGTTATCTCATTGTTCCTGCCTTGACTAGGAAAAGATGTGAAGTGTAGTTTGGACTTAGCTAATTGATCTAAATGCAGGGCCATAACTACATCTTCTGGTGCCCAGGACAAGCAGCCCCAAAGGGGACCTTCCTGGAACCTGGCCCCAGTCTGGCCTGGGTCCTGATCCTTCCCAGTGGTAGGAAGCTGGATCCGGTCCCAGTCCCCTGGCCAGGCGGGGCCACCTTCCCCACTGCCAGCCAGAGCATGACCAGGGCCTGGTGGGGGTGTTTTCCTCACTGCTGACCAGAGCTGCCTTCCCCACGACCAGCCAGGGCTGGATGAGGGGTGCCTTCCTTGCCTGCCAGCCACTGGCTTTTCAGTACCAGTCCCCAGGGTGCCCGTACCTTTTCCCTTACCTGGCTGCATGGCGTGGCTAGAGGCTTCTTCCCCCACTCCCCCGCCCCTCCCAGGATGCACCTGAGTATGCTCAGGGACAGAGAGGGAGATGAACCCCCCAGCTCCAGCCCGGCTCTCAGAGGAATGTGCCTTCGGGAAAGGCGCATTCATCTCGGGGCCAGGTAGGGTCAGTCTGGCACCCTTTAAAATTCAGCCTCTGGGCCTTTGCCCCATTTGCCCCACCCTACTTATGGCACCTTTTACCAAGTGGAGATGCAAAGTTTCACCTTTGGCTTGATATTAGCTGGTTAAGCTGTGGACTAGGCTCCTGCCTAGGAGTTAGGACTAATAAGGGTACAACTCAACCAGTTACAAAGTGTTACCCTGAACCTCTACTAGGAAAACGGAGTTAGGTTGGACTTAGCGACCTTAGCTAAACTTGATTTAATCTGGTAGACTTCTCCTAGTGTAGTCAAGGCTAGTTTCCCACATGGAAGATTGCAAGGGCATTTAACTTTATTGTCCCCGAGGGAGGAGAAAAGCCTGAGATGTTGGAATCAGTCAAAGGAAGGAATTGTCATTGTTGAGTACTTTAGGATCTTCTTCAGGGAAGCAGGGATGAAACTTAGGGTGAGATCCTACATTTCATCTCTCAATCAAAACTCTTATTGACTTCAGAGAGGGTAAGGACTGAGAGATTGATTTGGAGACCCTCACTCATGCTGACCAGCACTGAATGTCAGGAGTGTCTTCAGAAATGCCTGCACAGCAGCAAGTCCCAGAACAACTGATGGTTCATGGGACTTGTTTGCAGCGCTAAAAGCAGTGTAGGTGCTGAAACGCAGAGATCCTCCCTAATTTTTGAGTTTCAGAGACTGGCTCCAATCTGAGCCTGAACGTCAGTGTAGTTCTTTAAAGCCCCACAGCCTGATCCCTGTGAACATGTGGACTGACTGAGGCTCTGAGACTCTGACACCTAGTGTTGTGCGTCTCTTATGTAGAAGTATCCCACAGTGGGAACTCTTTGTGGAGTCAGACACTATCCAGTGTGAATAACAAGATCAGATTCTCAGCTGGTGTAAATCAGCACAGGTCCATTGACACTATATCACTTTATATCCAGTGAAGATTTGGCTTTTGGCCAACATAGTGCAATTTTGCTCTTGAGTGAAGCCTGAAGAGGGGGATGTGAAGCAAAGATCCCTGTTTGGTCATTCACTAGGTTGTGTGAGAGTCTGGAATTTTTTTAATTCATCTTACCTGCAGAAGAATTGAACCTAATTTTACATATCCATCTGGGAGTAGATAGGTGTAAGAGTATTTATAACCTTGTTATTAATGACTGACAAGTTGGAGAGAGTATCTCTAAAATATAATTTTATGGCTCTTCTGGATTATTGCACTCTCTAACTTTGTTTCCTCCCCTCTTCTTCCTCAAGTTTCACAGTGCTTCTTGCATGTTTCTAGCATATTTTCTGTTTTTTCTCTTCCTCCTATTTTTGGTTCCAAACACTTTGGCTGGCTGCAGTCCAGGCTAAGAGCCAAGCAACTTGCTGGGTTCTTCCACATAGCCTTCCAGAAAACTGTGGTAAAGCCAAGATTGATGTTAGCTGCTAGAGGTGTGGCCCAGTGCCTCATTTAAATATGGGCCTCACCTCTGCATTTAAAGAAGCTATGGCACAGAAATTAAATGGATGTATAGAGTGAAAGTGGGGTCAGATTACAGCTATGTCTACATTAGGAATTGGGGACATGATTCCAGTCTGTGTAGCCATTCCCATACTAGGTCTCACTGAGCAAATTTGCTAAACTTAGTAGTGTAGCCATAGTAGCTTGGACTACAATGGGTGATGACACAGGATAACTACCTTGAATATGTATCCACAGCATCCAGGCGGTTTGTACTCAGCACAGCTAGCCTGCACTGCTGGTAACCACTGCCTTTCATGGATTCTCTTACAATCTGGTTAAGATCAGCCAATATCTATTTAATGCATCCTAGACATTGGGCTGGTGTTCTCCACAGCAGAAACAAGGAGTCCTGTGGCACTTTTAAAGACTAACAAATTTATTTATCACATGAGCTTTTGTGGAAGAAAATCTCACTTCATCAAACTCCTTGTTTGTTTTGCTGAACTAGACTAACAGGGCTACCCTCTGTGGTGCTTGTTCTCCACATAAGTGACTTTGTACACACAAAGCACCTAGCTATCCATTTGCACTTCCATTTATCCACGTTGCATGTGTAAACGTGGAGTGGAATCCTCACCACAAAACCCCCCAATTTCCATTCAGCCAGAATTTCATCCATAGTGTTTTTGAAAGACATCCTTCTTTGGAAACCTGTCCCATGAAGTCATTCTGCCGGGTATCTTTTCATCTTCTGTCATTCTCTTAGTGCACATAGATAGAAATGCCGATTCAGCAGAGCCTCCTGAGCTAGTTTCATTCATGTCTGTACCTGTTCCTGAATATATCGCCTGAAACTCTTTCCTCTATTAGTGCCTCATTACATAACTTTCACACACCCGTAATTCCCACTGCCATCAAGGGGAGTTTTGCCTATACTGTAACTTCATGATCTTTTTAACCATTCTGATGCACTGAGTGACCCCCGCCTCTACTGTAAATAGAGTGATGAATTGCAGACTTCTTCTGAAATAGTTTGGAGACCCATAAACATGGATACATTTGGAAATAATGTTGCTTTTATATGAGTGGATGCCAAAGGAGACTCTTGGCCAGATGAATCCGCAGAATAAATCCGCTGATTTCAGTGGACTTCCTCCAGGGATGAATTTGGCTTGATATGATGCCTGGGTCATTCTGTTTAATTACAAATATGCCAAAATGAACTTTAGTGTTTAGAAAGGAGTTTGTTATTCAGAAAAAACATTTATTCCTGGGAATAAAAAGCCTCCCCTTGCTGCCCAGATGCACACTAAATTATCACTGGGCTGGAATCCACAGCGGTGTCTCTTGGTTTGCAGTTTGATTATCAGAAGCTAGCGCTCTTCAGCCTTCTGTGTCTGTTGTACATGCCAGCACCTTTTCTGTGATTTCACTCCAAACCCCTGACAGCACTGGATGTGCCATTACCAGTGGAATAGGTAGATGAGCTGTGTTGGCCCTTCCCAGGGGGGGAAAAAAGACAGTAAACAAAAAAAAAGATACTTTGCTATAACTTCATCTTTACTTTGACTTTAATGATTCCTTTGGTAAGCAGTGAGCGATCACATATCTTTTCCTGGTTTCTTTCTACCCAAATTCCAAAGCGGCAGCCGTGTTAGTCTAGTTCAGGAAAAGAAGCAAGGAGTCCTGTGGCACTTAAAGACTACCGGATTTATTTATCGCATGAGCTTTTGTGGGAGAAAATCCCACTTCCTCAGATGCTTTGAAGATGGGGGAGCTTACAGAATGGGATGAAAATAAATGCAAGAGAGTGTAAGACATGGGATCAAGTCATACATTAACAGCTGATCCCATGTCTTATACTCCCATGCATTTATTTTCATCCCATTCAGTAAGTCCCCCCACCTTCAAAGCATCTGACGAAGTGGGATTTTCTCCCACAAAAGCTCATGCGATAAATAAATCCGGTAGTCTTTAAGTGCCACAGGACTCCTTGCTTCTTTTTCTTCCCAAATATATAGCACTGATGCCTGGAGAAGTGATTGAGAGAGGATAATTTATTGTATAGACTCATGTGGCAAAATATTTCAAGCAAATCAGGAGATGTGTATTACATGGGAAATCCCACTATTCGCATCAAACCCAGACTCCAAACTGCTGGTGTATATCTATTCCTAATTACTCTGTATATTTATATTAGACTGACATGTAAAAGCCCCAAACTGAGATCAGGGCTCCACTGTGCTGGACACTGTGTAAACATGACAGATAAGTTATCCGGGCAGGAACCATATTCTAAATAGAAAATAGAAAAGGAAGAGGGAAAACATAGGCATAAGAGCTGTAGTGATTCCTTAAGATCATAAAGAAAGTCAGTGGTGCAACCAGGAAACAATTCTCAGTCGCTTGCTGTCCTCCCTTTCCATTCTTGCCTTTTTCTGTTAATTTATGTCTGCCTCTATTATGTATTAACTCTACAGGTGCATTATTGAACTCTGCAAAGTATTTTGCGGAATGACAAAAATGAAAGCTGTTACTCAAGATGATTATTATATTTATATGGAAACATTCATCAGAATATCTCAAAGTGTTTTGCCCATGCTAGCTAATTAGCACCATATCAGTTTTACAGATGGGTAAACTGAGGCACTGGGCAATAGAATGAGGTGCCTGAGATCACACAACGAATTAGAGGCAGAGTCACCAGGAGGCTTCACATCTCTTGATGCTCAATCCTGGGCTTTACCCACTCAAGAACACTGCCTTTTAGCATTCATTTTTTCGTGGATGAAACTGAACTGCAGCACTGAATTGTGATGACTTTTTCCATTCCGTGTGTACCATACCAAACCAGCTACATTAAAACCAAACCAAAACTCTGTGCATGTGAATGACTGAGACCAAACCACTAGACCATGCGCTGCAGGGAGCAATCCTTAACTGACTGCAAGCAGAAGGACTGCAAGAAGAGGTTAAAGTATAATTTGGCGGGCCCTGGCGCCCTCATAAATTGGAGGGCACCCCTCACACCTCATGCCAGTGTGGGCCCCCACAAGCACCCCAGCTAGTGCCCCACCAAACACCTGCCCCCCACCCCAGCTACTGCTCCGCACATACCTAACCCCATCCCAGCTACTACTCCCCCACATGCCTACCCCGACCCCAGCCACTGCCCCTCACCCCTGTCTTGCTGCTGATCCCCCACCCCTTCCCCAACCCCCGGCTGTGCCACACCTCCTTCCCCCACTGCCCCAGGCCAACAACCTCCCCCATGCACTTTCACCGCCAAGCTCGCTTGACTGTCCCCGAGCCAGGGATTTCCCTAATACCTCCCAAACCTCCCCCTACACCCCCACAAATTTCAAGTCCTGGGTAGAATACTGCCCTGACCCCCCCAGGGCCCCCTTACTTGGCCCCCAGGTCTCTGCAGAGAGGCCCCAGCACAGGCTGAGGCTCTGGCCTGATCTGGCTCTGAGCATGCTCAGTCAGATCAGGCTCAGACTGGAGCCGCAGCCTGGGCTAGGGCTGTTCTTTGCCGGCTGGAACTGCATTCCGGGGCCTGCTGTTTTCAGAGGCTCAGTGTAGGGGCCCCTAAAAATAGAATAGAGCCAGAACACTGCATTGTGTGGCCTGCTATTTTTAAATGGTGGGCCCTGGAATGCAGCATTCTGGCTCCATTTTCTATTTTTAGGGATCCTGGAACATTGAGCCCCTAAAAATAGTGGACTGGAACTGCATTCCAGCTGGCAAAGAACAGTCCCAGCCCAGGCTAAGGCTTCAGCCTGAGCCTGATCTGACTGAGCATGCTCAGAGCTGGCTCAGGCCAGGGCCTCAGCCTGGGCTGGGGCAGCTGTGCAGAGACCTGGGGGCCTCAGTCCATTCCAGCCCTGGGGGCCTGAGCCCGTTCCAGCTCACTTTAACCCCTGACTGCAGGAGTTAATAGGCCATTTCCCACTGCCATCTTCTGTAACTCTCTGCAGCCTGTCTATCACAATGGCCATATGGTTTCTCTCTGTGAGTGATTCTCTTTCAGCTCATGGTATCGTCCTTTCCCAACGAAGGGGACTACATTACAGTGCAGACAGATTGGGATTCAGGCAAGGACTTACCACTGTGCAGCAAAGAGGCCAGAACCACCAGAGCAGAGCCAGCATCAGGAGAAGGAATAGGATCAACAAGGCAATGGCCAGGATGGTCCCATCAGACTGCAAGGGGGAGGCAAAGAGAACATGAGCTGTAGCAGGAATGAAACACAAATTCCTCCATCCCCAGCCCCTACAACAGACCCTGCATCCATGTGTACACATGGTCCTTTGAACCCAGTAATTATCCTGGTAGGGACTTGCACATTCAGTTTATTTTTAATTTTAATTTCCCAGTCTCCCAGTCACACCCCAAAACACTTTCCCACCGTCCCTCACCCACATCATCACTTGAGTGATGCTGAAAGCTGATCTTATGGCCTTGCAAAAGAAAAACTTCTCAATTCAGAGCACAGTTGTAGCAGCTATATAAGCATCCTTGGACCGTCCAGTCAACACGGCCAAGTCCTTGTACAAAAGGATCCAAGTCCAGAGCAACAAAGGAGTTCTTAGCCTCTCAGCTGGGAATGACAACAAGGGGGACAATCAGAGCTGGTTTACTCTGTAATGTGGATATTTGGCTACTCAGGAACGGACTGAGACCACCAGTTCATTTCTTAATGACCCCTGAACAGCTGCTGGATGGTAACCAATTTTAACCCTAGAGGTGGGAGGTGTTTGGCCACCGTTATCAAGACTTGACTCATCCAGTCCCATAGTTTATTTATCCTTCATGTTTAGATGAGTTGATCACAGTGGCTTTTTTCAGGTGAAAGGCCATTCTTGCTCAGCTGCAGCTCAAAATACCAGTCAAATGGTCTGCAGCCATGTGGGACTCTGCAGTTGTCACTCTGTAGCACATCATCTGTAGCCACTGGGACTTCACTGGCAGGATAGGGAATAGAACTCAAGTCTCCTGCTCCAAAAGGTGGCACTAAAGTAGAATCTCATTATTTCATCTGTTCTGTCCCACATAGGTTCTTAGCCAATACTTATCGGAACAGTATCTTAGCACCTTCCAGCAGACTACTATGCAACATAACCACACGACTGCTATTAGCAATATGGGGACTAGAAAACAGAGTTGAGTAGTTCTGATACCAATCAGTAGACAGCAATGGTGCACTCACAGTAGCCCATTGGGTTCTCCATCTTTTCCATATCAGAACTCTATCTCCCCAGTAAGGCTAGATCAACAGTTTCAGCGTGTAGGAATCAATGGCTCCATGTCTAGTTGGCAACCAGTAAAGAGTGGTGGGCCCCAGGGGTTGGTCCTGGGGCCAGTTCTGTTCAACATTTTCATTAATGATCTGGATGATGGGATAGATTGCACACTTAGTAAGTTTGCGGATGACACCAAGCTGGGGGGAATGATAGACACGCTGGAGGGCAGGGAGAAGATTCAAGAAGACCTTGACAAATTGGAGCAGTAGGCCAATAGAAATCTCATGAGGTTCAAAAAGGACAAGTGCAAAGTCCTGCACTTGGGATGGAAAAACCCCATGCACTGCTACAGGCTGGGGAGAGATCAGCTAAGTAGCAGCAGAGTAGAAAAGGACCTGGGGGTCATGGTGGGTGGGAAGCTGGATATGAGTCAGCAGTGTGCTCTTGCTATCAAAAAGGCAATGGCATACTGGGCTGGATCAGAAGAAGAGTTGCCAGCAGATCGAGGGATGTGATCATTCCCCTCTATTTAGCACTGGTGAGGCCACATCTGGAATACTGTGTCCAGATTTGGGCTCCCCACTACAAAAAGGATGTGGACAAATTAGAAAGAGTCCAGTGGAGGGCAACAAAAATGATCAAGGGGCTGGAGCACAAGCCCTATGAAGAAAGACTGAAGGAACTAGGCTTATTTAGCCTGCAGAAGAGAAGACTGAGGGGGAATTTGATAGCAACCTTCAACTATCTGAAGGGATGCTCCAAAGAGGATGGAGCTCGGCTGTTCTCAGTAGTAACAGAGAACAGAACAATGAGCAATGGTTTCAAGTTGCAGCTGGGGAGGTTAAGGCTGGATATTAGGAGAAATTTTCTTACTAGGAGGGTGGTAAAGCATTGGAATGGGCTACCTAGGGAGGTGGTGGAATCTTCGTCTTTGGAGATGTTTAAGGCCCAGCTGGATAAAACTCTAGCAGGAATAATATAGTGGGAGTGGTCCTGCTTTTTTTGGCAGGGGGTTGGACTAGATGACCTCATGAGGTCCCTTCCAACCCTGTGGTTCTATGATTCTATAATTCCCCTTCCATGTAGCTGAGACTCCTCTCCCATTTAGCAGTAAGGGAAGAACAGCTCCATGACACCTCTTTGCAAATCCCATATTGAAAACTTCTGCATTAGCCAACTCCCTGTGATGATCAAAATTGAACATGACATGTGTCTCATTGCTTTCAGATTTAAATTGAGGTATATGATCTTAGGTTCCTGAGAAAAAAACAGTGCTCCTGTGCTATTCCTCTCGTATCATCATGCTTTGTGATCGGCAAGCAGGCACTTAGTGTTGGCTAGCGTACAGCTGAGATGTTTTGGTCTAAAAGTCAGATTTTAAAAAAAGGTCAAGATTACAAAGCCTTATGGAGACCTCTTGTGACATCAAGCTGAACTGGAAGGTTCAGGAGGCTCTGTTATTCAGTTGTTTATTTAAGTAGCTATCAGTGATTGGGTGGTTGATCACCAATCGCAATGTTGTTGACATCAGTGTGAGCTCAACCAATGAAAAAATCAAGTCAGGAAGGCTTCTTAAACCCATTTGGACTTCAGAAATAGTTGTTAGAAAACTAGACTCAAGCCAACTCAGTCCCAATCCCGAGAGATGAAGAGAGACAGTTCAGGCCTAAAAACATAAGTATAAGAACTGCCATACTGGATCAGATCAATAGTCTATCTAGCCCAATATCTTGTCTTCCAACAGTGGCCAGTGCCAGGGAATGAAACTTCAGAGGGAATGAACAGAACAGGTCATAATCGAGTGATCCATCCCGTTAGCCATTCCCAGCCTCTGGCAAATAGCAATCCGAATAGCCGTTGTCGTACCTATCCTCCATGAACTTACCTAGTTCTCTTTGGAACCTTGTTATAGTCTCTTGGCCTTCACAAAATTGTCTGGCAAGGAGTGCCACAGATTGATTGTGTGAAGAAATATTTGCTTTTGTTCATTTTAAACCTGTTGCCTATTAGTTTAATTTAATTAGTTTTCACATTATGAGGGGAAAATAACACTTCCTTATTTACTTTCTTCACATCAGTCATGATTGTATAGACCTCTATCATATCCCCCTTTAGTTATCTCTTTCCAGGCCAAAATGCCCCCATTTTATTAACCTCTCCTCATGTGGCAGTTTTTCCATACTTCTAAGCACTATAGTTGCCCATTTCTGTACCTTTTCCAATTCTGATCCATCTTTTTTGAGATAGACTGATCTGGTTGGCATGCAAATGATAAATCCTTCCAAATCTTCCACTGAAACATAAAGTGGACCCCAAACAAATCACCTAACATATGCTGGGGCCCTCCAATCCCTGCAGGAGGGGCACAAAGTTGGTTTAAAGCCACCACTTCTCTCCTCTTCCCCACTTCCTAGGCCTCAGGGTCTCAGCTGCACCTTTAGAAACATCAGGACCATCCCCAGGGGGCTGCAAGGCCTGGGGCCAATTGGCATGTGTGGGGCCCCGCTCCCCCAGTGCTGGGGGGGGCTGTGGGCTGGTCTCTCACTGCCGCACCTCCCATGACCCTGGGGGTGGAGCAGGCTGGTCTGGGGGCTGGGCTCCACTCTGCCACACAGCTTCTGGGCCTGCCCTCCTTGCCCCCAGGGGCGGAACAGCTGGCCTACGGGAGGGGCCAGAGAGAAAAGCTCAGCCTCTGAGCTGCCTCTTCGCCCTGGCACCCCCCCCTTCCCACTGACTGGCTCTGTGCCGAAAGCAGCAGGGAGGGGGTGGGGGACAGTGTGGCAATGGGGGGGCAGCAGTTCAGGCTCCGTGCTGTCTTGCTCATGGCAGGACACTGCGGGGCCCATGGAACCATGGGGCCCAGGGTGGTCGCCCTTCTCGCTCTCCCTTAAGGACGGCCCTGAGAAACATAGCAAAGAATGTCACCCACTGTGCTCTCACTGGGAGCTGCTGGGTTCTGAGAACCCTAGAAAATGCAAAACCCTTCTCCACCATTGCATTAGCTGCTACAGAAATACAGAAGAAACAGACTCAGGAAATCTTAAGGCTCTCATTGCAGTTTGCTCCATGATTTCTTTGCTGCCTATAGCTCACAAAAGCATCTTTTTGTTAACAATAGTCTAAAATCTGGTTGTTACAAAACAAAGAAGGATTAAAGAAATTTTTATAATTGTCTGTTAACCACAATTTATTTTTAGATTTTTCTCTTGCAATTGCCTGCAAATACCCTGCTATGTTACTTTATCACATCTGGTTTTGTGCTAGGCATCTTATGTTGCCAGATGTTAATATACTGTATCTCAAAGCAATGAATCAGTCTGGAAGATTTGGAAGGATCCTGTATGCCAAATCTAGGCAATTATTCTTACTGAAGTTCAGCTATGTTTCAGTAAGGACTGCAGGATTCAACCCCACGTAACCACCAAAAATGCTATCTTGAAGAATGTTGGGTTTAATTTTTACT
Organism: Podocnemis expansa; assembly: GCA_007922195.1. NCBI lineage: Eukaryota > Metazoa > Chordata > Testudines > Podocnemididae > Podocnemis > Podocnemis expansa. Next base: position 51,241,102 of record ML681972.1, on the reverse strand, counting down.
GATGTCAAACAATTTAATCTACACGTTGTAACTTTTTTAATATACAATGTTTTATTTTACCAATTTACTGATATTCTCAGCCTATGCCTACTGCAGACAGTGTACTCCAGCACAAAACATAATAGAAATAAGAGTGATGTTCCAGCTTTTGGTCTAGAACTACATCAGATCTGAAATGATTGACTGCTGAGACAGCTGTCAAAAAACCTCTGCCAAATACTAGCTAAGGTGTAAAACTTGTATAATTTACTCCTTCACAACTGTTTAGATCCAAAATTATGCCTGGAGTGATCTTTTATTTTTAAATGTCTTGTTACCATACCAAAGAATGTAAAAAAAAAAAAAAAAAAAAAAGGCTGCTAATATGCTGCAGATTTTACATAGTAGGACTCTGACGTCCAGACTTTGAAAAAAAATGTGTTGGGACAGAGAGCAAGGCAGCTGTGTGATGAAACCTTATTTTTACTGCCAAAAAGCCCAGCAATGCCAAAAAGTGCTGCAGTATTGTTGACAGTTGATGGATAATGACAACAAATACTGGAATATACTGTAAAACATAAATTTTCCCTCTTAATAGGAAATCTTATAGAAAACACATTGGAGTTATTTCCTAGCAGATTCCTTCCTTCTCCTCACCCCCTGAAAAGAAATCATTATAAAATCCAAGAATTTTTGGCTTAACCAAATCAGTACTCAAAAGAATGCACTTTACAGTAAAGAGCACACATGTTAAAAACATACGGCAGGATCCACAGAGCAGGGTAGCTGGGAGAGTTTTTTCCATATGGGAAACTTTTCACTTGAGTTTCATTTTGGATTTCTATTCTGTACCAGTACTCCCAACTACAGTTAGTGTGAGTTATGCCCCTGGTACTGCCCTTCTGTCAGATGAGAAGTAAAATAGGCTTCAACCACTTTTTGTTCTTTGTACTATTGTCATGCCTACCCATCTACAGCCTGGGACCAGGACTCTATTGTGCTAGGCACTGGACAAATAAAGAACAAACAGATGGCCCATGCATCAAGGAGGTTTATAATCTAAGGATATGTCCTGGGGCACTTAGGGGTGTACACAAGAGAGGAACCTGAATCAGAACCTTGGATCACCATATGATCAAATTTGGATCTAAGTGGTTTTTTTTTTTAAATTCAGTTCCATATTCAGCTGTTATGTCTCACCTCTAAATTCTTCACAATACCACAGAGAGATAAGCATTATCACTGTTTGAGAGAGAGACAGAACAGAGGCACTGAGAGGTTACAAGAACAACAACCGTGAAGCTGCAGGAGTTTGCCCATGGCTGCTCCAGGCCTCACTTAAGATACCAGGCAGCTTTGTACTTCACTGATATTTTATTTTAACTAGCTGGATGGAAGTCAGCTCAGGTATGTCCACACGTGCTTCAGTCACCCCTCTGACTGCAGCCCAGCTGTGGCTCTAGGCACCAAGGGGCATTTCACTTAGCATTGGCATCACTTCAGAGCCCATAGAAGTCTTTGGGAGTCGACTAGGCATCCACAGTTTTTCCCTAGAGCAAGGGGAGAAACTTCTCTGTTGTTTAATTTCCTTTCTTGATCTATAGGAGAAGGAGAGATAATGGGTAATCTTTTTCCTCAGCCCAGATTTAGACGACTCTTATTGTTAAGCTCATCTCTGTCTGACTCCACTGGGGACAGCTTTTATTATAGCAGTGAAAGCTGATGTCTATCACTCATTTTATCGTGTATGTATTAACTCTGGGTTTTAATATAACTGAAACAGTCTGGCCCAATAAAAAGGAAATGAAAACTCACTGAATGTGCTCTTTTTAGATTCCATTTGCTTTGATCACATGCTATCTTCATTTTCTTGAATGGCAGCTAACTTGGAGGGGAGATGGGAGGGGGGCATGACCATAGAATACCTGTGCTAGGCTCCCTCAGTGCATGTTATCTAAAGGCCTTTTCTACCTAAATTTACCTTGCTATGAAGTGATAGACAATATGGAAAAAAACAGTGAAATTTAAAAGGTGAAAACCTTTGTGTAGGACTTTTGGAGCTGCCTATGTTATTGGCATTATGGGAATGATAGTGGGCCAGCTGAAATCAAGAACACATTGTGCTAGGTGCTATACAAAAAAATATTGCAGAAAACAAATAGGGAACTGAGATTAGAGAAGATGATGCTCTAATCCTCAAATACTTACACATGCTTAATTTTTACTTCAATGACACTATACCCAAACTTAAAATTAATTCTGCACTTAACCTTTTGCAAGATCAGAGGCTAAGTGATTTTCCAAGTTCACAGAGGGCATCTGGGGAAGAGCCAGGAGATGTTCAAGGGGATGGTAAGCAGGAGCACAGTCTCCCACCCTTGGTAATCATTGGGGACATGGGAGTCCTTCAGCCACAGGCCATGGTAGCAGGGAGCAAGCTTCTGCTGGGTAATGGTGAGGAGGGAACATGAGCTGCTCTCAGCGCTGTGGCAGGATGGGAGGCCATGGCTTGGGGGCAGGAGGACAGCAAGCTTCTTCTGGAGCCAAAGGAGGAGTGGGGAAAAGAGTGAGCTTCTCCCAGGGTGAAGGAGAGAGGCACAGAAGTGCCCCTCCAAAAGGGGCATTTCTGGGCACACCAGTGGAAAGAGCTAAGAGTGGAATCCTGCTCTCCTGAGCTCTGCAGGATCAAGAGTAGAGCTGGTTGAAATACTTTTGACAGAATGGGAGGTTTCTCAAAATCAAAACATTTTGTGGGAATGCATGGAGTTCAGGAAAAATTTAGATGGGATGAAATTTCAAAACTAATTATTTTGACTTTCTTGTTTTGTTTAGACAATGTTGAAACATTTTATTTTCATCTCTTCAAAAGGTTTCACATTTTGATTCAATCATGTCTATTCATTTTGTTTTGACTTTTAAAAAGTAATGTTAATATCTTGTGATAGTAATATATTTAAAATTATATATAATTATTATATATATATATTTTATGTTTCATCATTATTGAAATGAAATTATTCAGCATTATGGAGACGAAATGGTTCAGGATAAATTTTGCGGCAGGGGGAGATATCTGGTCCTGAAAAACTCTGAAGTTTTCTGATTCAGATCAGCTCTAATCAGGACCTGGGCTTGTAAGGGCCTCTGGGTATGGGCCTGCTTCCTGTGGAGTACCTAGCACACTTGGGGGTACTAACAAAATAATCCATCTAGCAGTGTAGTGTGCATAACAATTTCAGAGCAGAGAAGTTCAATGCAAATTATATATGTAGCATAAAATAATTAGGAACAATTTATTTTAAAAGCAAATCTGAGATCATATGCTCTGCATTCCTCATAAAACATTCCTCCAACTTATATACAGGATAAAGGCCTAAGAAAATGCTCCTTCAATGTAGCTTGCATTTCACAAGGCTCCTGTTGATACAATAGGTTAGAGAACCTTGATTACCTGTAGACTTGCGAACAGTAATAATTGACAAACTCTTTGTTCTACACCACACAACAGAATCAGTACTGAAAAACTCATTTAGAGATGAACTGTGTTGAAGAAAATAATTCTGGCATGAAGGGGGCCTGTTGATTTTACTACAGTCTTCAGCAGCCTTCAGGTGTACATGGTCTTTCTTTTGTTTGCTTGTTTGTTTGTTTTTGGTTAAAGATCAAATTATCCATCATTGCTTAAAAGTTTCTTCTGTCTACCAAATGGCCATAAAACTTATTAGAAAGGTGAGGTGCACCAGAGTTCTTTCCCCCAATTTTACTTCTAAAATTGAGAGAAGATTAAGAGACCTACCTCTCCCTTCCTACAAATTTCAGTGGCAATGGACAACTGGAATCTAAGTTTGATTCTTATGTTTTCTGAAGCAGTTGGCCCATCCCACATCTCACCAAACATCCCAGGCACTTTATGACTGGTCACCCCAGTCACCTCCAGTAGTGTTGCAACTGCCTCATTAAAGGCAGGCATCTTACTATAAGGTCTTCCATCTTCCCCAAGTTGGTTTCAGGTGTGGTGAATCCTAGACTCATATATATATACTGAGACAGAGTTCCAAAGAGTCCTGAATTCCACAGCAAGGCTTGACTTGGTGTATCTGTGCCAACAATTGCTGTACTGCCTGGTTTTCTGAATCTGAAACACTGCCCAGGACTGTCAGATTCTGTGAAGGTGCTCACTTCCTGGCTACGCATGAAATCACTCCATGGTTTTCCCCCAAAGAGCCATTTGCAGCTCTGGCATCTCAAGCCACGTAATGAGGAAAGGTCTCTTTTTTTTTTTTTTTTAGGTACAAGGCTGTTCAACAGCTATGAAGCGATCAATCACTGCACATATGGAGGCGGTGTAACTGTCTTCCATGCTGCCCCTTACTAATGTGCCTGTCTCTTGAGCTGGCAGGATCCCTTTTCCAAATGCAAGCATTCATTATTTTTCCATACTTATTCAATCCATAGTCTGAGACTACATGCTATGACACAGGAAGATGTCCACTGTGAACTGGACTGACCCTACGGGCCACCGAACAAATGGCAGACAGTAACCACTAAATAACTGGCCTAGTTTGTTTACTCCCTCTACAGCATCAGGCAATGGTCACATCTGGAAGACAGGATATGGGGCTAGATCAGGGTCCCACCCTTTTCTTTGCTGTGGCACACCTTGATGCCTTTAATTATTTTGAGGCACGTCACCATTTGGTCTCCAAATGAACTCATGAATATTCATGAGACAATCCAGAACTCTATAGTTTTCCAAAAAATTCCATGGCACACTTGCTCAGCCCCGAGGGCACACCTGTGTGCCAAGGCACACTGGTTGGGAAAGACTGGGTTAGATGAATCATTGGTCTGAGCCAGTAAGGGCATTCCTATGTTACTGCCTGTGCCCACTCCAGATCTGAATGCTCACGCTGTGAGCCACTCTGCCCCCTTGGCAAAGACGTGCTTTATATTTCTTCTTAGGCAAAGACAAGACTTTGGGCATGGATGTTTGGTATATGCCACTCTGAGGTCTGCAGGGAGTCATATTTACTTGACTGTGTTAGAATGACTGCTCTGTGGTAATATGACACAGGCATCTGAACGGTCAATCAAGGTCTCTGAAAGAGACAACAAACAAAAATGCCATTCTAAACAATCAATGTCTCTGTTTTGATTTGTCATTCAAGTTGTCCAGCTTCCTGTCAGTACTCATTCTGAGAGCTGCTAGTGCTTCAGGACACTAGTGGTCTTCTGGCTCCTGAGAGCATCTCACAAAAACCAGAGCACCATTTTAATTCTAGTCCTGGCTTCTTTCTGAGATTCACTCTTTCTGTATTGGGGAACATACCCACCCAGGCACCTGCACACTTCTTCCTCTGTCAGCCACTTTGCAAACTCCTGACAATGGATCCTGATCAAATTCTTCTTTTGCAATGTCACTCACCTTCTAATAAGTTCCAAAGGGGTAGCCATTTTAGTCTAGTCCAATAAAACAAACAAGGAGTCCTTTGGCACTTTTAAAGACTAATGCATTTATCTGTTCCATGAGCTTTTGTGGGAAAAAATCCTTCTTTGTCAGATGCTTCCCCATCTTCAAAGCATCTCATTTTATTTTTAAAAATCTGAAAAGGGGAAAAATAAAAGCTCAAAATCAAAACAAAAAGTTTTATTCAAAATGAAGGGGATTTGTTTGTTTTGGTTTAATACTTTTTAAATCGATGAACATTATTAACATTATTTTTGGGTCAAGCCAAATATTTGTTGGGTTTTTTGTTTTGTTTTTAATTCACAGTGAACCTAAATATCAATTACTGTATCCACACAACTCTGTTATGGTCATTTTGATACCTGCTTCCATCTCTAGTTGTGTATATAACAACTTCTCTGCCTACCTTCTCCATCTCTGAAATGGGGGAGATAGTACTTACCTACGTCATGGGAATGCCATAAAAACTAGTTTGTTAAAATGAAGTCCTGATTTAAAAAGTTTCTGATTAAAATCTGGAGTTCCAGGTTGAACACATTGCTGTTTTAATGATTTCCTATCCAGTTTACAAGTGAACTGCTGTTAGATTATCCTATGCACTTGGACAGCACTGAAGTGGTACCTCATTTTATACCTTGCATCAGTTGGATTTTAGGCTCCAGAACACTTACTCCACATCACAGAGTCTCCTGCTAAAATAAAGGGACAGACCCCTTGGAATGCTGCTGGCATTCTTTCACATAATGCATACACAGCTGCCTGCTGATACGCTGTCTACAAAACAAATCTTCCAAAACCAATTAAATATTTAACTATCAGCAACTGTTAAGTATATGGTTGCAAAAGATCTAAGTGCAAACAGCTGCAGTACATGCACATTTGCCTGAGCTGCTTGGACTTAAAGGCACACTAAACCATATTCTTACCATTGAGGTTGTTTCTTCAATAATGCAATTGGAAATGGGCTTTGATCCATATCAAAGGAGGTTAACCTTATCCCATAAGGCCTGATCCTGCAATTTAGTGAGGTGGTCACCTTATTATGTTATCAGGGCCACAAAGAAAGACTTTAAAGTGCTCAACAATGCCTACCTCTGCTCCCATTAAAGTCAAAGATTAAACTCCCACTGACTTCAACAAGGCTGGTTTTGAAAACTGCACTGTTAACTACCATCTGTCACAAGGTGTAGCCTTCGGGCTGTTTGATTAAAGGTAGAGCATGGGGAGCAATATGACGATATTTGTAACATAAATATCAACTGTCACATTCCAGGCTTTTGGGACTGGAGGCTACATGGATGCTTATTTTCCATCTCAAATAAAAATATTTTTCTCATGCAGTCATGTTAAAACACCCTAGGTAAACACAATGTTAAATACAGGATGGAGGGAGCTAGTAATAGTTACAAGAATGAGAAATCACAGTTTTTCCTGGTCTACAAAAATACTCCAGAAGAGTCTAAGCCATTTGTATATTTAAACTTTATCAGTACATGTGGCCTGCTGTCTCTTCAATCTAAACTCTTTGGGCTTGATTGAGCCAGGGGACTGGCTTCTCTCAGTACAAAAGCCTTGATAGAAGAGAACAAAAGAATCTCCAAAAAGCAAAAAAGACCAGTCCCAGAAGACATGTGCCTTTTTAGGACACTGGAAAACAGGCAGGCTGACAGCAGATAGCTGAGACTAAGAATAATTCTAATATGTAAGAAAATGTTTCATTACCCAAATTATTAGATTGTAAATTCTTTGGGGCAGTGGCTGTCCTTTTGTTCTGCACAGTGCCTAGCACAAAGGTCCACAGTCAATGCCTGGAGCTTCTAGGTGCTACTGTAGTACAAAGAAACAACAATATATTCCAATAAATGTTGAAGAAAGCTGGAGGTTCCTTCCTACTCCCATGTCCCAATGGGTCTGAGTTGAGGCATGTTCCAGGAGCTGTATAAAGGACACAGGTTATTAAATATTATTTATACAACTGAAGTGCCTGCTGATCCTATTAGAGATGAAGGCCCCATTGCACTCTGCAGACACATGGTAAGAAGCAGCCCTTGCCCCAAGAACTTACAGGCTAAATAGACAAGATATGCAAAGGACTCTTTTAAAACAGGAAACATCCTGTTGTTCTGTGTTTGTACAGTGCTTAGAATAAGGGGGTCCTGGTTCATGACTAGGACTTCAAGATGCCAAAATAATACACAAAATAATTATCCCAGTTTTCCAGATGGAGAACTGAGGCATAGAGAGATGAAGTGACCCATCCAAGGGAACTGGGGAAGAGCTGGGATGCAGTCCAGATCTCCTGAGTCTCAGTCTAGTTGTTGTTACCACAAGGACCTCCCTTATGTTATTCCCATGATTTATCTATGCAGAAGACTTAATTCTCAGAACTGTATACTTGGCATTTTTCACCAATACTATCTCCTCACCATATTAACTTTCTTTGTCGCTATGTTACTGTGTTCCCTTTTGCTTCACATAATGCACTAATAATACAAGGAGATGGGGAAGATTCTATCTCCTGTTCCTTATAAGGGGAGAGGAAATTTTCAAATTAAAGAAAAACAGTGCTTTCTTTTTTTTTTTTGAAAGGTAAAAGTACAGAAAAGGCAACTTTAAAAAACTTCCAAGACAAACAAATTCATCATATATTTCCAACCAGCTGAGCCTTGTCATACTTGAGATCCTGGCATCTTATCCCGCAACTAAGTGTATAAACAGCACTCTGCCTCTGGGACCTATGCTCTCAAGCCAGGCACTCGCTTTTTCTGATGGGGTAGCTGCCAAAGACCATGCAGTCTGAGCCAAATGCCACTGTCACTTAAGCCCATACCCCATCCTATTCAGTTTGAATGGGGTTGCATGATAGTATGCAGGGGCAGGACTTAGCTCTTTGTCCATAACCCCCTGCTTTACGCAGTAATGTCTCTGTACTACTGAAATAAAGCCAACTTTCTGATGCTTGTCATCACAAGCCAAAATGCAGTCAACCACAGCTTTGGCTTAAGGCTAGTAGAGCCCTGAAAGGAAAAAGAAATACAAGTTTGACCTGAGAAAATTGGGTACAAACTTAATATTTAAAAAGACAAAATCTCCCCCCCGGCCCCCTCTCATATATGTGCCAGAATACCACAAGACTAAGCGTTGCATATTGGGAGCTGAAGGTTTTCATCTGCATTTCATAACTTAATAAAATTAGACTGGAAATGAGGCATACATTTTTAACAGGGAAAGTAATTAATGATTGGAAAAATTTACCAAGAATTGTGGTGGATTCTCCATCACTGGTAATTTTGGATTCAAGGCTGGATGTTTTTCTGAAAGCCCTGCTATAGTGCAAATTAATTCAGGGAAGTCCTATGGCCTGTGTTATGCAAAAAGTCAGGCTAGAATGATTGCAGTGGATGCTTCTGGTTTCATGATCTATGAAAATGCCCCTACTGCAATGTTTCCTTGTATTTGGATTGTATATGATAGAGCTGCTGAGATGGATATGTGGGCTGCCCTCATCAGCAATAAAAACCTCTCTACGCCCAAAAATTACAGACAAAGGCTGGTTGCTGGCCACATTTTATAGAATCATAGAAACATAGGCCTGGAGTGGACCTTGAGGCATCATCTAGTCCATCCCCATACACTAAGGCAGGATCAAGCAAACCTAGACTATCCTTGACTCTGGACTTCGCCAGCTGCAGTTGGCTCTCTGGTCTTGCTATGCTCACACTTGGATGATGAGGAAATAGGAACAGAATACAGCCCTTCCTCAAATGTCTCATTTTCCCCAGCCAAATGCTGCCATCACTTGTCAACCTGCTCTGCCTAACCTTGCAATCTGCCAGAAGGTGCTCACTCTCTAACCAGTTTAGGGTAGGTTCTGGCTAATTAATTAGATCAGGCTCACATTATAACCCAGCAAGCACTGGATACGATATTCCTGGCCCTGCTGCAAAACATGCTGATTTTCCATCACTGGCAGATGAAATTCTGTTCTTAGGTTTAATGATCTCATAGGTGTGTGGCATGGCCCAGCCAGATTTCCTCTTATAGACTTCAGCTCTCAAGTACTGGAATAGCAAGAAGATATTAAGACATAAGAATAGCATAATCTGTCAAAAAGTAATATTGAGGGGATAGGGTATTTAATTTAAAAATCACTACAATAAAGAGTTTCATAGAGAAATCTCTCCTTCCGTAACTCCAGTTCAAACGATGTTATTTTGATCCTGAATTAGAGCTGAAGAGAGTGCAACTCTGAACCTTGGGAAAGTTTTGATCCAGATTTCACAGCTAGCTCTTAATTCTGTTAAGGATCAAATTTAAATACTGTATTAGCTTTGCACATACTCCCCCTCTCTCTCCCTTGCTCTAACTTTGTGGAGGTTCAAATCTCATCTTTATAGGTTGGGCCCATATATCGCTGAGACACCAGTTGGTCTGACAAAGAGCAAGTTAAGTACTGCTCAGGACAGGAATGGCGCTACCGTTTCTGGCACCCCCCTGCAAGTGCAGCAAATGCCGGTGCAGACGACTGACATCGTAGAATGGCGCAATGGTATGCTCCCCATTTTGGTGCCCCTCAAACATTGGTGCCCCCCTGCAATGCTTACCAGGATTACCACATTGCGCCGGTCCTGGCTCAGGATGAGAGCTATGATTCAGACAAAATATAGATAGACCTGAATCAATCTTCACTCAAAACTTGAACCAAAGCATTTAAAATTTTCCTTTTGCACTGCTGTCTTTCCTGAATCAGTCTGGAAGTGAAAGTACTGAAAGTCCACATGAAACACAGCTCCTGCTTTATACCAGTAAAGAATTTGGCCTATGGCTTCTTCTTACATCTGATTTCTCTCTGTGCTAAAATGAGACTCAGTTCTGTAAAAGAGACCAATGGAATTCCAAGTAACTATCTCATGGACTCCCGAAGGACAGGATCCAATGACAACTGAACTTTGTTTAACATGCTTGTGAGATCTGAAAGTCAAGCTTGGTTCTTCCTCAGTCCTACATCCTCACCAGTTCTGAATTTGGAACTTGGTTTATTTTGCTAATGGATGTGTACATCTCTAGGATATATCTATATATATCTATCTATCTATATATAAAACTAATTCTGTGTCTGTAAGAACTCCTTTAGGAAATCCATTCTATGATTAAGATGTAAGAAGGAAAAATAAAATCTAAACCTCAAAAATCTACAGATTTTTTTCACATTTTAGGCTTAGAAATAGTCAGTTTAAACCAATTTTATTTTTTTAATGTAGACTTTGTAAACCAAGACACAGTCCAGTTCATGTTCTTTTTGTTTTGTTTCTAGGTTATTACATTTTTCCAAAAATATACTTTATTATGGAAATACTGACAAACTCTCAAGTGCAAATAATTCTCTTTGGAAAAGATACATTTTATTCATTTTTAAAATGTTTTACTAAGTAAGGCATGCATATCTACTGATGAAAAATTCTATATTAGGAACTGGGGAAATTATCTCATCATTTATTCTGAGACACAGTGAGAATTCTCGTGGATTACAAGCAAAGTATAGGAGTAAAATTTCCTAAGTGACTTTGTCCCATTTTTAGTTGCTTTTGAAAATGTCATTTAGGAGCTTTTGAAAATTTTGCCCTCACAGTTTTGGTTCTGTCACTTACACAGGTCCTTATTCAGTTTTCAAAGCTCTTCCACTCATGAAGATTAATTTCAAGCATATTTAAAGTCCCATTGAGTGCAGTTCTGAATGAAGAGCTAACTGTCTGACTCTGAATAAGTCACTAAGAAGGGCTCGTCTACATGGAAACATAGGAAATGACAAACTGGGATGTGAATCTACAGTATTCTAGGCCACCATGCATTCTGTGACTTGGGTCCTGCTACTGTGCACTAAATGTTCTACATAATACAGAATGTTTCATGCATGGGATCCATCCAGCCACTTAGGGATTTTTATACGGTTTCCCAGAGCATTCTTGTCAGCAAGTTAAGAAAATATGGTTTGGACAAATGTGCCATAAGGTGAATGGAAAGCTGGCTAGATCATTGAGCTCAGAAGGTAGGGATCAATGGCTTAATGACTAGTTGGCAACAAGTAACAAGCAGAGTGCCCTGGGGTTGGTCCTGGGGCCAGTTTTGTTCAACATCTTCATTAATGATCTGGATGATGGGATAGACTGCACACTCAGTTTGTGAATGACACCAAGTTGGGGTGAATGGTGGATACACTGGAGGGTAGGGATAGGATTCAGGGAGACCTATATAAATTGGAGCATTGGACCAAATGAAATCTCATGAGGTTCAACAAGGACAAGTGGAAAGTCCTGCACTTAGGATGGAAAAATTCCAGCTACCGCTACAGGCTGGAGACCAACCGACTAAGTAGCAGCTCCATAGAAAAGGACCTGGGAGTTATGGTGGATGGGAAGCTGGATATGAATCAACTGTGTGCCCTTGTTGCCAAAAAGGCCAATGGCATATTGGGTTGCATCAGTAGAAGCATTGCCAGTAGATTGAGGGATGTGATTATTCCCCTCTATTCAGCACTGGTGAGCCTGCATCTGGAATATTGTGTCCAGTTTTGGGCTCCCCACTACAGAAAGGATGTGGACAAATTAGAAAAAGTCCAGTGAAGGGCAACTAAAATGATTAGGGGGCTGAGGCACATGATTTACAAGGACAGGCTGAAGGAATTAGGCTTATTTAGTCTGCAGAAGAGAAGACTGGGAGGATTTGATATGGGTGCTCCAAAGAGGAGGGAGGTCGGCTGTTCTCAGTGGTGACAGTGAACAGACCAAGGAGCAAGGCCAAGCTGCAGCTGCAGACATCTAGGTTGGATGTTAGGAAGAACTTTTTCATGAGGTAGGTGGCAAAGCATTGGAATGCGTTGCCTAGAGAGGTGATGGAATCTCCATCTTTGAAAACTTTTAAGACCTGGTTGGATAAAACCCCAGCTGGGATGATTTAGTGGGAGTGGTCCTGCTTTTAGCAGGGGGTTGGACTAGATGACCTCATGAGGTCCCTTCCAACCCTAATATTCGATGATCTATACACTGCAATACCTACAGTGGCACAGTTGAGGCACTGAAGCTATGTTGCCATAGTGAAGCCCCTTACTACATCTACAGAAGGATTTTTTCATTGCTGTAGTAAATCCACCCCCCTGTGTCTACATTGGGGCTTAGGTAATTATCACTGTGGACAGGCTAGGCATAAATTCCAGGAGCTGAGAATCTCTACAAATATATCCCATCTCCGGCATGTAAGTGAGTAAGTTTTTACATAAAGTTTCATAAACCCATAGGAGAATACTTCAATCTCCCTGGACATTCAGTAGCAGACTTGAAAGTTGCCATACTTCAACAACAACAACAACAACAACAAACAATGAAAAACTTCAGAAACAGACTTCAGTAAGAGACTGTGGAGCTGGAAATGATTTACAAACTTCACACAATCAGATTGGGTCTGAATAGGGACTTGGAATGGCTAGCTCATTACAAAAGTAATGGTACCTCCTCACACATTCTTATCATCTGCTGTGAATGGGCCAGATTTACCCTAACTGAATTGACTTTCGTAGCATTTGCCCTCCCCATTGTAATGTTCCTCACCCATCTTTGCATGTGTATATATACTTCCTAACTGTAGTTTCCACTTCATGTAGCTGATGTAGTGGGGTGGAGCCCATGAAAGCTTATGCCCAAAGAAATTTGTTAGACTTTAAGGTGCCATAGGACTCTTGTTTTTTAATTTTCTGCAATTTCTTTAGCGCTTTGGAAAGCAGAATCAATGAAGTCATTTCTGATGACAAGATTCTATGTACCTGTTTGCACATGATGCACAGAGAATTCCCGCCCTCCCCCCCGGATGCCTAGTTTGGAACACAGAGCCTGCAGCTTTTGAGGTTGTTTTAGCTCTGTACTATAATGACTCTCTGTTGTCATGATTCAAAAATAACCTGGTTATGACTGATTTGGGACTGGCAGATATTTGACAAGCACTGTCTCTCAGTGCTAGAAATTAGATATATTTTAGTCCTAAGGGGCTAGGAACTGGAAACAAATTAGTCATCACAAATGCTTTTTACTCCTCATCTTCAGCACATTTTTTATCATTTACTACTCTCTTAAACCTTGCACCAGATTCCACACATTAAGTAGGAAAATGCAAGGAATAGCTAATGTTAGACTCCATGCCCTCATATAAGGTTCTGCCAGTCCCTATGCTCCAAAGAGTCTGTGGAGCTACCGCAATGTACACTAGCTCAGGATGGAGCCTTCTATTTCAACGATCACTGCATTAAGAGCCATAAAACTGAACGTAAACTGCTAGCCTGTCTCCCTAGGCCAAGAAAGAGTGGCATCTTGCCAAGATTCTGCTTCAGGTCTCTTTTATTCGTGGCTTCAGCTTTGTTCCTTCCACATAAAATTCATACAGCACATCAGTCATTTTCTCCCCACTAACCAGGGGATTTTGCAAGGGCCTGTCTATTCCCTACAAGCTCCTACTCTAGACAACATTGCCTAAAAATCATGCTCTGTTGCCAAGCCTCCCACAGGAGCCATTCTGCTTCCTGCAGTTCTGCCTCCTTGACCCAGGGGCTTTTGTCTGCAGCCTCTCTGCCTCTACCAACTCCTGCTCTAGTCCTCTTACATATCATCTGTGACACTCTCAGGGTCTAGGGGACTGTTTTTGATATCCTTCATATTAATATTTCATATTTGCAATAATTCATATGTGATGTACCATGTTTGGTACCAACAGAAAGATTGTAATCTGCAAGGAATGATTATATGGTATATATGTAGGTGTCATGTCTGTATTAGAAGTTAGGAATATATTTATTTTAATGCGTTTCCAAGTTATTGGATTCTAAGACATTCCTGGACAGGGTGGCTGTAAAATCATGGTCCTCTTAATGGCCCATTTAGGAGGCTCCCAGCTACAGTGGGACTAGGGCGAAACCTGTTTAATGAGTCACCCAAACTGACCACATGACTCAGTTCCATTTTGGTGATAAAAGGCAATGGTCCCATCCAATGTTCCCTCTAAGCTGTGCTGGCGCGCTGTGGCGCGGCCCGCCACAGCTGCCAGCGCAGCGAAAGCTGTCGGCAGCGCACTGCCGGCAGCCTCCACAGAACTCCTCTGGGGCTGGGAGTTTTGAAAACTCCCGCCCAGAGAAGCTCCAATGGAGCATGCCCAGAAAATCTGGGCATGCTCCGTAGAGCTCCTCTGGCCCGGGAGTTATGGCTGGGCCCTCTGGCTCCAGTCCAGCTCCAAGGTAAGTGGGGGGGGCCGAGTGGGAGCGGGGGGCGAGCGGGAGGGGGCTGTCAGGAGCAGCGAGGGGGCGAGCGGGGGGCTGTCAGGAGGGGGGGCGAGCGGGAGGGGGGCTGTCAG